>OX352772.1:29300444-29900444 GCA_947095535.1 Poecilobothrus nobilitatus
TATATAATACAAACAAAATACATAATATTAGTATATAATTTAATAATAGTATAAAAAAACCTATAATGGCCTTCGTAGGCGATGGTTCAATAATATTGCATTATATTTATGTATGTAATATCGTAATATTAATATAAATAAATAAATAAATTAATTAAATATCGTAATTTAATTTCTAGCAAGCCCATAATAGCCTTAGCAACCGAGGGCTATACTAATGTTATGATAATTTATTACATATATACGATTAACAATAAATATTTAATTATTTATTTATTTATTTATTTACATTATACTAATACGTCTCAAATTTTTATGATTTACAGATTAATTAAAAAATTATTTTCGATTTTTTCCAATCATTACTTTCATATTACTACAAAAGTTGTTTCAAAAAAAATTATTAAAAATAACTGAATATAAATTATGTAACGAACCATCAAATAAGAAAATTTCCAAGTTAAACCATATACGTTATGTGAACGTTGATAAAATACAAGAAATATTATTAAAATAAAATAATATAAATAAGCGTTATCATAAAAAAGTCAATTTTAAGTAGATTAAGGCTATACGATATAAAACTATTTACATTATTATATATATCTATAATTTCTATGCAAAATAAATAAATAATAAAACAAATTCAGATATATAAATCTAACTATATCTAAGAAAAATAAATGAGTTTATTTAACTTTATAGTTACTTAATGTTAAAAATGTGAAATGAATTTAAATATTTCATTTTTCAATTCACACCCGCTTAAGTTTTTTCTTTTGGTTTTTCTTTTTTTAATCTTATAAAATTACAATGCAACTAAACCTTTTTGGTTCTTTTTTTTTTTATTGTAGAACATTTTGTATTTTTAACCGATATGCAAATCAAATCATTAAGCACACAATCTATAGTTATAATCAATTTTATAATATTAATATTTTGCAAATAAGCTATTAATTTTATTAAATCAAAAAATTAAAAGAATTTTTCTGATTAAAACACCTCTAAGTTATATTTCAGAATTTATTAACAAGTACCTTTGAATCATATGTAGAATAGCTTTGAAAAACAACCGACCAAAAACCAATCGAAATATAAATTAAGCAACGAAAATATAGATGGATTGGTCACGTTCTTAGTAGATCTCCTATTTGCACGCCTAAAATATCTGCCTGGCTAGTCCCGGAATGGAACCCCCAAGGAAAAAGAAATGTTGGTAGACCTAAGAATACATGGCGTAGAACAGTCACAAGCCATGATCATACATAAAAGTACTAGAACAAAATAGAAGTACATTGAAAGACTTTGTGGAAGTTTGGATTTTAAACTGAGATGAGGATTTCTTATTAAAGCTGGATGGTTTTTAAATACTTTATATCGAACTTAAATAAAATAAATCATAATATAAGCATAAGCTAATTTTAAAATAAAATATAAATTAATACAATTTAATTAAAAACTTGCAATTTTCAATTCGTAAAATTATATATAAGTTTTATATATTGATCATGAATTTTTAACAATATGGTTTCAGTATTGCCTTGACTTGACCCCGATCTTATTTTAGTATTGTGCAAAAAAAAATAAATAATTATAATAAATTTCTGTGTCAGTCACGATTCAGAATGTAGCCACTAAGAGGTTAATATTGGATTTTGAAATATTGATACAGAATTTAAATTAATAGGGTAGTGTTAATATGTATTATGAATCTCTTGAACTGCAAAGAATATAAAATCAGTTGAATTAATTGAATAGAAATTTTGATTAAAGTTGAAATTCGATGTTGTTTTATTCATAATGATGTCCCTAAAATTGATGATGGGAACGGTATATCAATACTTTTAAAATAAATTTTACTCATAGGGGAAAAATTATTGCAAAAATAATTTTGTTTTTTTTTTTAATTTATTTCTTAAAATTAAAAAAGTTATTTTTTAATCAAAAGAAAAAATGCGCCAAATGGCGATTGACGGTTTTTTATGGAAAAATAATCGCCAAAGCTACCTTCAAATGATTGCATAAACAGAAACTTAATCATGAATAATAAAATAAATGTCTTAGTGGATGTTTTATGCTTCTTAGAGGAATGAGAAAGCGAAAAAAAACTACAAATTTAGATAGGTATCTAAAATTCTAGTAATAGAAAGTATGTAGTTGGGAAAATCTACGATAATTACTTCAACTAAGATTATATCATCTGAGTTGACATACAATCACATACAATCTGATAATCTATTTACAGTTATCGATATCTTGAATTTTGAAAAAGCTGATTATTAAAAGTCGAAATATTTTAAATTACCCTATTTTTTTTTTTTTAATGCATTTCTCTGCCACATAAATGTGGCTAGGAAATTACACAGCTTTTCCTGTTCAGGAGTGGCTGTAAATGTCGTAAGGGGGAATAACACTTACGACGTGTGTGGGATTCGAACCGACACTCCCTCGGTGTTTATAGCGTATTGTATACGCTCTTACCCACTAGGTCACCGAGACCCCAAATTACCCTATATTTCTTTAGAAGGCGTTTGATAACATTTTGTGAGTAAACTAAAAGGTAATTTGCCGTTGAATGATCAAATTCAATACTTTCACTCATACCAGTTATTACGCAAGACACAAAATAAAATAAATTTTATTTGATGATTGTTTTATCAATTTCATGTATCAATAGCTTTTGAACTCAATTCAACTTTTTTTAAAAGTACATATATGTATGTATACCTAATAAATTTTATTCAGGTTTCACAGTTCCATTCAGTTTGTCCTAAAATAAGTAAGTATTTAAATTAAAATTTTTTTTTTTTGGTTTGTTTTGTTGACTATTTGACTTCAAGGTGTACCGAGAAGCACATTTTTTTTTTATCATGGCGACTATAATATTCAAATTTAAATATAAAAAATAAAAAACAAACAATATTCTTTTCATATTACCTATCCTATAGTATATTCTTCTTTTTATTTTCTTTTATTTCTTTTTTTTTTTTTTAATTTCCTATTAAAAGGGCGGTGTTTTGAATATTAATTAGAAAATTTATTTTTTTTTTTACTTTTTTAAAAATTACAAATCCATTTGAGGGTATATCTGAAATCTTCGATATGCATATATGAACATTTTAACATATGTAAGTCTTGTAACCGTTTTAAGATTTCAAATTACATAAAATACCAACCACTCATAATATTGAAAAAAAAAAAAATAGAATAAATAAAAAAAAACAAATTGATTTTAAATAATATTACACTTTGATTTGTTATTATTAAAGAAATATTTTTATTTTTTTAAACTATTTAAAAAATAAATAAATTCAATTAAAAAACAAAATTAATTATTGATATTAAAAATATTTAACAAAATAAATTATGAAAGTAACATTAAAATATAATATGGATACCTATTTTTTACAATATATGAAATTTAATAAAAAGAAAAAAAAAATTCGTAATACCAATTACCAAAACTTAAATGAATCTTTTCTTTTGTTCTTATTTAAAAAGGAAAAACTCTTAAAAAAATCCATTAGAGTGTTTCTAATTAACTTGTGGCGAAAGCAGTGCTGAATTAACCTATAAAAATTGAGGCACCACAGAAATGCTGCAATAACGAACAGTCTCACATTTTATTTTCCAATGCAAACAAATTTCATACAAAATAAATTTTACTCATGTAGTTTAATCGTAAACTGGCTTTAGCCTATTGTAAGCAATCCTAATATTCTTGTATTGTTGTACGCTGATTCTAATTCCCAATATACGGAACCTTGTTAGATTATGCAATTGCATAGTAATAGATTATTTATGAAAATGTCTGAATAAAATTTTAGAATTTTAGAAAACATTTTAGTAGGTATGTTTTTTTTAGACGGCATTTTGAAGATTAATGTCAAAAATCTTAGCGTCAATAATATTACATCGTTAAACTTCAAAAGTGCTTTACGATGGCTAATATAAAATTTTATTATGTTTTTTTCTTGTACTTAGATGCCTATGCGTCTTAATCCGCCCCTAGATGAATGATATTTACAAACATTTCCTTATTATAAGACTAAAATACTTAAAATAAATAGTTTATATACTTCAGAAAGAGGAATCTAACCTTTCCCTCCTGACGGCTTCAAGTTTTGTTAATATATTATTACCAATTTTCGAGCAATAGAATAATATTTATTAAAGTAAATATTTTTGTGTTGGCAAAAGCATTTTTCAATTCTCAATCAAGGTATTTATTAAATGTCAACACTCAAACAAAACAAGAGTCTCTTTATTTCCAAATTAACCAAAAAACCAAATTAAATGATATTCAATAAAAGGTAACTTAAATGGATGTTAATAACTAAACCTCCACAAATTCTTATATGGAACTGCGAATATACATAACAAAACTATAATCTTCCATTTGAATGATAATTAAATATTTTGATTTGATTTGTAAGGATTCATGATCAAAACACATATTACATACGTAATTATAAGATTGAACACTTTCAGTATATCCAATCAAAATGAATTTAAAAATATTCATTTATAATTTAATATAAAGTTGTTTATAGTAAGAGGAAATTAATAAACATTGAAATAAAAGAAAAATATAAAAACTGAATAAATGAATAAAAATGAACAATAAGAAAATTTACAATAAAAATAAATAGGTTTTCTAGGCAATTTATGAGTATCAAACAATCAACAGAATATTAATTTAATATTTTCGTGTATTACGAAAAAAAAAAATTAAAATAATCAATAATAAATCGATATAACATAATTGTGATCTTTTTATTTTATTTTTTTTGCAAATTTTTCAACTAAAATGGCATAAACACATAAATTGCTCATAAAATTTTTTAAACCATTTTTTTTTACATTATATAAAAAAAAAACAGTTTCTGACCTCTGACAACTATCTTCTAGAAGTCAGTTCAGATTGTTTGTAGTGTGATCACTACAATATCTCTATTTTAATCTTTAATTCTTGATTTCACGAATTTTTTATACTGTTTGAGCAAGGAAAAATTTTGTTATATAGTAAAAATAGGTTTAAGATTTGCAGAAATCTGATAAACGAAAGTATCGACGTTCTCTTTAAACCTATATAAATTAAAAATATAATTACACTCAATTTTAAAGAAGACATGAGGTGGAAGATAGTTTCACATTCGAGATATTTGAGTCACAAACGAATTGTCATATGCTGAATTTTTCCATCTAAGAATTTGAACTACGTAGAGGTGGGAATTATTTCTCTTTAGAGAGAGGTGGGAATCATTTTATGTAGAGGTGGGAATCATTTAAGTCACAAACGAATTGTCATATGCTGAATTTTTCCATCTAAGAATTTGAACTACATAGAGGTGGGAATCATTTCTCTTTAGAAAATTTTGAGAAGAGGCATCAGACTTTTTATTTCGTCAGAACAAGTTTTCATTTCTACCAGATATCTGTAAAACAGAGAAAGTGAAATTCGACTTTTCGACTAAGCGTCAAAAATCTATTAGAGAAAGGATTGAGGTGATATTGCGATCATTTAAACTCTAATTGCTCTATTTTGTACTTTACCGAGAAATCTCAACACCGCTTTAGAGACTTTTCCAACTGTTTCATCTGTTCAAAACAGTTTTTATGCTTTCAAAAAAAAAATTACATTAAAAGATTTAGTGAATATTAATATTAATGAAAATTTTCCAGTATAGCGAACTGTACTATATAGAAATAAATTTTAAAAGATATATATATAATATCTATACACAGATTGTTTCGGATAAAAAATTGATCTAACAATAAAACTATATTTAAAAAAGCCTATATATGTTAATTTTATCATGTTACTATTGTTTTTATTTGGGCGCTTATCTACTAAATTTGGAAATTATTTCTACCATTCTTATGATTAAATTCCTTACAATTTTAAATAACATGATCAATAATTAATGAAATCATGGAAATCGTTTAAAAATTTTCTTAATATAGAAATAAAAAATTTAATTTATTAAATTACCATACCATACATTTAAAATATTATAAAAGAAAGTAAATTATAAATGCAAAAACATTGAAAATGTGATCATCGCATGTTACCATAATCTAAGATAATAAAAAAATTGTTAAAACAAAAGAATATACATAATGTTATCTTTTCTTTGTACATCACCATTTTTAGTAAACTATAAACCATGTCTATAATATAATGTATGTATCTATAGTTAAAATCATGAAAAAATCATAAAGTATCTACTTTTTAGCACAGTTCCAAAAAAAATGTTTGAAAAATTAGTTTAACTTTGCCCGTCTGTTGGTCCAGCTGTCTCCTCACAAAACTTCTGCACTGTTAAAGATACCGTTAAAAATATAACTTTTTCATGTAGCCCTATCTATTACAGCGCTACAGTCCCTCAAACTTTGAAAAAGCCGTATTTTTAATTTCATATCATCTCGTATATCTCATGTTCTGCTTAAAACGCAATTCGACAGGATTCTTTTTTACCTTTATAAATCAGTATCAAAATTATATATAATTTTTAAATTTAGTATATAAATTTACCGTTATGTGAAAAGAAAATTTTGCATGATTTTTCTTTCTTCATAACTCTGGCACGCTTTTAGCTAACTAGCTTTTAGAAAAGACTTGGAATTTTGAAGGGAGGAAGAACTTTTAGAATTAGTATAAGCTTCCGTTGAAATTTTTTTTGTACCACGAGCTTTTGTTTACGAGCTATTAGGTCTCAAAAATTGATAATTTCTTATTTTGAAACGCCTGTAACTTAGACATTTGTACAATATTTTCTTCGGCAAGACATAAAAATTAAAGCTTCAGTAATATATTTTTACTGTTATATAGGATTCCGGATTCCCGTTTCGTTGTTACAGCCACACAAAATTACAAAAAAAAATCCTATTTACCAATGTATATATCTCTATATTCTGCGTAAGAGTTTTAAAATCTAAAAACACTATTAGACCGAAACTTTTCTTACCTTGATGTTTTGCAATTTACTATTTAGATTTGCCGTTATGTGAAAGCAAAATTTTTCTTCCTTCATAACTCCGGCAAACATTTAGTTAGAATCTTAAAATTTTAAACATGTCTCAGAAAATGTTTTTTTACCACCTCCCGTTTAAGGGCTATTAGGGCTCAAAAATTGAAATTTTTCTATTTTTAAACACCAGTAACTTAAGCAACTCTACAAAATTTTTCAAAATAAAAGGCAAAAATTAAAGCTTCAACTTTTTAAATTTACATTTGTGTAATGGGTTTACTTAGTTATGTAGATTTATATACCCGTAAGATTCAAGAAAGTACCTCTTTATTTTTCACATTTTTTCTTAATATATGAAATTTTAAAAAAAATTTCAAATTTTGTTGCAGAGTCACAATCTACCAACAAACAGTTTATATTCTCTTTTGGAAATTTGCTCCTTTAAAAACTGTTCGTTTACATTTTGCCTTGTTACTTTTTCAATGTACCTATGAATAGTATACGAAAAAAATAAAATTCCTTTTACTATATAGTTTATAAAACCAATAATCTTTTAACCAATATCCTAATGTAATTTAATTTTTAATCACGTATCATTTAGAATTTATAATTTGTGTTATTTCTGGTTAACTTACGATCATATTATAATAGTATTAAATTGTGAATAACCGTACAAATAAATCACAATTATTTTACCAATATTATTAAACTATGGATATACATATATATATTTTTAATTTTATGAATAGTTAAATTATATACCATTAAATTTAGTGATTGTTTCACTTAATTGAAATTAACCATTCATAAAATTAAAAGAAATCAAAAATATCCTTATGTAAAACTATTAAAAAGTACATCAAAACTTAAATGCTAAAAACTAAAAATATTCAATTTGTTAATTTGTTTTAAGTATGTAATAAGATTGCACAGTCTGAACATTTTAAATCTCTATATAAAAGAATCTTTATAACAAAACGTATAAATTTATAGTTTGATTTTCAACACTGGTATAAAAAAAACAAAAAAAGCAAAAAAACAAAAAATAATGGATATTCTTTAAATATTATCGGCAAATTTGCGCAAAACATTTTTTTTTTTTTTTTTTTGCTAAACATTTAAAATCTGTTAGCAAACTTCATGAACCTTAAGATATACTGCGAATAGACCACACACACAGATTATTTTTATCAATAGAATTTAGTCAATTAAACTGACTGTTGGTTCTGAGGGTATTTTTCATTTGAAAAAACTGTTAAAATACCATCTTAATTAACAGATATAACTTTAAATATTTTTTTTAGTTTTATTTTGGTTTTATTCCAGAATTTTTTAAATCTAAAGAAAATGGTTTAAAAAGAAAAGGTAAGGATAAAAAAAAAAAAAATTATGAAGTTTTGGATATTGTTTCAACAGTAGCCATTCTCACATCGTATTTGATAAGTCGTATAGTTTCTTTTTATGTTTTTTTTTTTTTTTGAATTTTTAAGCGTAAATCTGCAAAATATTCCAAAAAAAAAATATATGTAAAAAATAATATACGTATTATAAAATTTTATTTTTAAACTTGATTATTCAATAACTCAAGTCAATTATTATTAGTCTATAGAGTAAATAGTGAATTTGAGATGTTTTGATGTTTATAAAATAATAAAAAAAAAAAAATCGTGGTTTCAATAGTTTGAAATAGTTTCAATAAATTTAAAGATTATGGGTTTTTTCTTTTCAATTTAATCCATGTATTTGATTATAATATATAGAGAAGAAAATGTTATTTTTAATATAGATAAAAATCCTACAATATCTATAAGGTATATGGATTTTTTATAATCTTTTGAACTATTCTTCACCTATTAAGGAATGCCAAATTAATTTTTAAAATTTAAAACTTAAATTTGGGAGTTTTTATCTGTGTATGGTAAAAATAATCGAAAATTAATTACTTATATAAGAATCAATAAAAAACAAGTAAATGTAACAGTAAGTTGATGCAACCGACTTATTAATACTCTACACCTGAATAATTTAAATTAAATTAAAAAATTAAATAAAAATTTTTTGGCAGCTGTTTGAACTTTTTCCCTTTTCTGTCTTATTCAACTCGAATTTCACGAACGTAAGAGAGGCATCCTCTTGGGATATGCTTGAAATCCTTGTAGAAAATTTCAAGTACCTGAACCCATGGTCTGATTTCGCCTATTTACAATCCTAGAGTTTCTTTAGTCATTGTTAACCTACAGTATAAATTTCATCAATATAGCATCATTATTTTTTGAGTTATCGTGCGTACGGACGGACCGACATCGATAAATCGACTCAGGAGGTGATCCTGATTCAGAATATATATACATGTCCATATCTAAATCGCTTCGTTTTGGTGGTTACAAACACCATACCAAAGTTAATATACTCTATACTTTAGGTGTAGGGTATAATGAATTAAATTATTAATTGATGCAATCATGTACGATTAAATACCAAAACTCCAACGAAAATAAGTCCAAACATTATTAATTATTTTAAAGTAATTGAAAAAGAGAACAAAAAATTTATTTGAATGGCCTATACCGTTTAAAAATAGTTTATCGTGTTTACAATAAATTTTTTGTTCCCAAAATTATATTTGTCCAATAAAGAAAATGCTGCTAATTGCAAAAATAAACTCACCTCTATTGGGAGGTTAAAGCTTGGAAGGGAGTAAAAAAAAATGTTTCCACCAATGCGGATAATTGGCCAGACGTTTGATTTGTGGCCATAGCTTATTTGACGATCTTGCCTTAGCTAACACGGTTATTCTCCAGGTTTTCTTATAGATATTTCAACATGTCCCGTACTCTGATGATTCTACTCAAACTCTTTAGCTATATTTCCGTTTGGTTTCCGCAGAGTTTGACCAAGCAATCTTCATTCATGTATATATAAGAGAACAGATTTAACATTACTATCGAAAAGCGTCAGTTTAGTGCGCAAGAAAATTTACTTTGACCGAATATATTATATTAATACATGTTTCATATCAAATAGTTTTACTTTCCTATAATAACAAAGAACTTCTAATTAATTAAAATTAGAAAATAACTTATATTCATTATTAGCTTAATTTAAGTTCGATGAGATCAAATAAAGTTCGATAATTTTTTATTTAATTAACAAAAACAAAACTTAAGATATAGAATCTTTATCTTATGGCTGGAGAATGAAAAAAACGAAATAATATGAACAAAAAAATATTATACTATAGGTATACGTTTAGAATTAATTACTTTAGCGCTAAATGACTATTAAAATCTTATTTTTAAAGTGGAACGGATTTTAAAATAATATTTTTTTATAGAATATACAAAATTTGTAATATATTTTAGTGCAGTTTATTTACGAATTGTATCTTCATTCAATTGAGAAAAAGAATAAAAAATTCTTTAGATTTAGATTTCTTTAGATATTTATTTAGAATTTCTTTAGAAAGGATTAAAATTTTTTATTTCACAACATGGTCTTTTCATCGTTTACTTATAACGATTGTTACAAAAAAATTTTATTAACTCTCTTTTAATTTTAATTCTTTTAACATCACGAATTTTGTATCGAAAAAAGGCTACTAATATCAGAATGGGACATTATCAATGCTTATTTTTTTGTTTAAATGCTATTATTAGCAATGAATTATTTTAATGATATTAATTTTTTTTCACTTAAACTTATAAAACTAAGATAAGATTTCTGTTTAAGTCAGTTCACAAAATGCCAAATCAACCTTATTTCTATGGAAATTCAATGTTTCATGCTTCATTGGACTATTATTTGTGATTGACAAAAAACGAGAAATATGAATTAAAATTTTTTCGTTAGTGTAACTACACCGACTCCCCAGTAACCTTAATCTGGCTAGTGAAATTAGTAAAAACATTACCAAAAATGAATTTATATACATATTAAGTAGAGTTAATAATCTAAATTAGATAAATTCCTAACAGCAATCGTCTAAATGTAGGAAATTCTTATCTTTTTAATAGAAACATATAAGAATTTTTATCTTAAGATAATTAAAGTATTGCTTAAATGATAAAATTTCAATCCCGTTGCATCTCTTTTCTATAAATATATGTAATAAAAATCATTTAAACTATAAAACTATGAAATGTAATAATTCTACTGAACAATAAAATATCGCAACACGACAAAATCCCAAAAAAAAAATTTCCAAATGACTATAAATCCCAAATCCCAAATTCCAAAATCCCAAATTAACTATAAATCCCGAATACCAAATTCCAAAATCCCAAATTCCAAAATCCCAAAACACCAAAATCCTAAATTATATCAAATAATATCAAAATGCCAAAACTTCAAAACTTCAAAAAGTATAAAGCAAATTTACTGATTTAAGAATTATTTATACAAAATGATGGAATTGTTTAGTAGGGATTTCAGGTTCATCAGAATTATTAAGAAAAAACTTAATTTGGTTAATATATATATAGGTATATATATATACATATTATATATATATATGGTAGATTCTCAATTGGAAGCGATTTTTAGTTGGTTATAAAATCAATGTTTTACGCTTTTATCATAATATTTATTATGTATGGCCGAGATTCTGAATTAGAGAAGGTTTTAGAGTTAAATTTAAAATCAAAGTTATACGCTTTTTCCAAAATATTTGTATATATTTTTTTTCCTAAGGGAAGTAGAGATCTTCCAAGAATTTCGCCTTGGTAGTGTCAGATTCTTATTGACTAAACCAACCTCCTCTTTTAGCCAAAATGAAGGGATGAAACCCTTATCTTCTAACGCAGTCTATTGTAGTAGGGATAGGAAAGAATAGGAAATAGGATCCAGAAACATTGAAGTGAGAGTACGACTGTAAGGGAACAATGAATATGCCTATTATTATTATTAGTTTGCTAACAGTGACTCTAGTCGTTGCAACAGTTACAGAAGTATATAACACCTTACTGCATGATAGAACTAATGATATATATTTGCGAGATTTTGAATTAGGAGGATTAAAAGTGAATTCAAAATCAGGGCTTCAATAATTTGTTTAGAGGGGGTTTGAGCGACAGCCCCTATTATATGTTTAATTTATATAATTATAGTTTTTCTAGAATATTTAGAAAAACGATATATAAATATGTAGCGCATATATTCTTTTTTACATTTTTTTTTTCAACATTTTTCTTTTTTGTTTAAATTTTTTTTTCGACAATCGACTTAGATCCGAAATTAAAGAAATTCGAAAGAAACTATGATACGAAAAATGCTTTGGGATTTTGGTATTGATTTTAGAATTTCGGATTTTGGAATTTTGGAATTTTGAATTTTTGGGTTTGTATTTGGGATTTTGTATTGAGGATTTCATGGCCAACCCTGAAATATCACTTCTCAAATTTGAAATACATATTTCCCTTTCCAATCCGCTTAACATTACATATACATTTTAAATATAGCTTTTATAAGTTCAAGTCACAACAATAATTATGTAAAATCGAAATATTCAAAGCAATTCTAAATAGATAGATAAATAAATATATATATATATATATATAGATAACGTAACATGTTATTCTGGTACAAAGAAATTTATATGTAATCTAACGGTATAGGATTGAAATGTCAAAACAAAATAAAGGTACTCATTTCCAAAATGGCAATAACAAGAATTGTGATTACTGATTACTTTTGCATCAAAATTTATAAATTTGTTTAAAATTTGTTATGTGTTAGAAAAATTTGTGAAAAATCAAGAGTTCTTAATTCTTTTTTCAAGTTTAATTAAATCGTACAGATTTAAGTAAAGTCAAAAATATATTATGCTAAAATATATTATTGGAGCTTTAATTTCAAAAAGATCTTCCATCCTCTCAAAAGTTAAATTTATTCTGATCAAAATCACTGAGCCACAATTATACAAAATGTTCGTTTCACATAACGGTAAATTTAAATATCAAATTGCAAAAAAATTTGTAAATGCTTAAATTTCCTCTTGTTTAAAAGTGTTATGATTTTAGATTTCAAAAAAATAATCAGCAGAACATGAGATATAAAAGTTTGAAAATAATAACTTGCCGAGACTGATAATATATTGGTTCAATAAATTGTTCAACAATTTTTTATTTTTTTATTTATCCCATTCAATTTTCTCAAATGGTGTAGAAGTTTTGCAAGCACATAAACTGATAGACAAATGGACGGACGGACAGAACGGATGAAAATAATAAGCACATTTTTTGAAAATTTTTTTGAAAATTAATTAACATAAAAATACAAACTTTAAATTGACACCCCAGATTTAAACAAACTTATTCATACAATATGATCAGAAATTTCTAAAAAAGAACAATTATTATTAAATACATATATTTTATTTAATTATGGCTAGAACATCTGTACAAATAAAATAGATTTGTTTTTGGCACAGAAAAATGATTAAATTGCATTTAAAATAAATAAAAAAAAATAAAGACAATATACATTGATTGCTAATTATTGCAAAATTTTCATATATTTCCAATTAGTGTCAATAAATTTTTACAGACATAAAACAGAAGAAAAAAACTTATTAAAAAATTTAATATCAAGACACTGGTCTTATATTTTACGTTGTCAGTCATTATTAATTTTTGATGGACACAATGAATACATTTACATGACTCCTCTTTTCTTTTAAATTGAATTTATATAATTTAAACAGATGGAATTTATTTAATGTTTTTATTAGTATTATTGATTTAAAATTCAGCTTTAAAGAAAATTAAAACAAAAATTATTGTTCAGGCATTTATTTTACCATCTATATTTCAAATTTGAGTTACCATGATCCCAACACAGATCCCAACACAATTGTACCGAACACATGCGCGCGCATGGTTTTCACATGGAATTTAGAATTATCTCAATTTTGAAAAACGTTCAGAACATTTTTTTCCTCTCTGGATTTAATTGATTTATAACTTTAACTTTTTAGCTCAGGATTAGTTTTTTTTGCTGTAAATCTGTTGACATTTCTCACATTTAAAAAAAAATTATTAGATGACAGAAAGAGCGGAGTAATATTTTTTCCTGTTGAAATTAGATTTCTGTTCGGAACAGATTGTTTTGAAGCAATGCATTGTTAGTGTTAGAATTTTTTTTTTTTTTAAATTGTTCGGAACAAATGTACTGAAGCAGTGCATCCAGTATTATGCAACAAAAATAATAGGTTTACTAAGAATCAAAAAATTAAAAAAAGATGTTATATAGTTATTATATTATTTTCCCCATTTACAGATAACTATAGAAAAAATTTTAAAACCTCTTCCGCTACGAAATGATCATAATACTATTATTAATTTGATTAGCAAATATTTTAAAAAAATTTTGAAAAACTAACTTATTAATTTCATTTTGTTCCATCAGTCCGTCTGTCCGTACGTTTATTTAGAAAACTTCTACACCGTTTAAGATTGAGCAATGAAATTTCTACCATACAAACGCCAAACGACACGACTAGTTTTAACAAACAATATTTTGCAATTTAATATTTACAACAATAAATTTTTGGAAACATAAATCTCATCTTTATAATTCAAAATTTATAGTTAAATAATATTTTACTCATTACACAAATTTTAAAGCTCAACAAGTATAAGCAATTGTTACAGAGTAAAAGGAAACGCGACTAATATTAACAAATACCAAAAAAATAAGCAGATAAAATTTGAAAAAAAAAAAAAAAAACATAATTAATATGTTTTAACAGAAAGAAATCTATTAATGGACATCTTGGAACTTACTAAATCACTACATTTGTAAAATAATGATTTTCATATTTGTATTTTAATTACATTTTGTTCACAACTCCTCTACTAATTAAACTTAATAAATAAAAAATTTAATATGTATCTCTTTTTTTCATAATTATAATTTAACTAATAATGAACAAAAATTATAATGGACATCATTGTTACAATATTGATAATATACAAACCATTAACTTTTTTTTTTATAACCTTATGAAAGTCAGTTCATGGGTATAATAAATTTACCATTACGTTTGTGACGCCTTTAAATTTACCATTACGAACTAAATTTACCATTACAAACTGAGGTAGACATTGACTCAAGTGTATCAATTGGATAACTATCGAATTCTCAGTCAATTAAGTCGTGTATGTCCGTTCGTCCGTCTGGATAAAAAATAAGGAAGCTAAAAAAAACTAAAAATATAAAAAAGCTGGTATATTGAAATTTTTACCACGATTTTTATTTTTAAAAAATTGATAGTTTCGCTATTTAAATCCAGCAAGTTTGAGTAACAGAAATACATCTTCTTTCTTCATATGAAAATAACTCAGTGTATATTGAAGCTACATAGATATCTGAAAAATTGTGATAAGATGTGAAAAGATGTACATGCCAACATATTTTTTAAAATTAGGTTCAGGTAGCTTGCATATTCTGGAATTAATTAAGGTAAGATTTTTTTAAAAGATGATCAAGTTTTACGGCAATAACTTCTGAAAAAATTCGATTGGCTTGGAATAACAGGTTCGAGTAGCTGTCATACAAGTCCAAAATTTACATAAATATGTCTCGGTATATTTAGATAAAACATCTAAAATTTTGTAAAAGATGATCAAATTTTACGGATATCCTAGAGTTGGCACAGTCTCTACTGAGTTCTTAATCGTTTTTTATAAATTGAAAATATTAGTAAAATTATTAAATTCTTTTTTTCAGACTTTTCAGAAACAACAAAATTCTTTTAAATCTATTGAAGCCTTTAGAAAAAAAAAATTAAGAATTAAAAGATACATGTTATATATTTTTTTAGGATCATTACATTTTATATTAAAATAAATTATTCCCTTGTTTTGTATTTATTATTTAAGATCGGAAGTAATTTATTAAAAATCCACGATCTAAAAACTTTATAAAGAAGAAATCTTAAAATATATTTTTTTTTGTTTTCCTCAAAAGATTCTCAGTTAATTCTTATCAATTTAAAAAATCATTTTTGAATTTGATTAATTCAAAAAACAAAAAAAAATATCTTTAGCTACTGTCTTAACTTTTTTTTTTTTTTCTTGATTAAAAAAAGCGATGATCAGATAAAAAAAAAATCGCCTACAAAATGTTTAGCGAAAGTTTTTTTTTATATTTTTTTTTTTCTTATTTTTCTCTAAAAATCCATATACGTTTCATTTTACCATAAGCATTTACATATGTGATACGAATTTAAAATGAGAGAGGCACAGGCAGGCAGACAAGCAAGTAAAAAGTCATATATCTATAAATAATTGAATTTATATGTAGTATTTAGTTTTTTAGTTTTTTTTTTTTTTATTTTGGCATCGGGTTGTGTACATAAAAAAATATTCACACCATACCATTTTAATTCTTACATTCAACGAGAATTCTGTATATAATTTCAGATAGACAATCGTTGAATGAATCAGAACAGTTCATCTGAAATTTAAACATCGAACCATCAATAATGACAGCACAGATCATTTTGTACAATAATTTCAACTATGTACATATGGATGTTATTTTTGTGGTAAATATACCGTCAATAGAGAATTTTATTCCAGTCCAGGTATCATAAATTCAAAAAAAAAAAAAAACAAAAAGTCAAAAATTTAATAAAATAAAAAAAAAGAACAACAAACAAATAAAAATTTTAATTTTTGCACGAAACTCAGTTTTTTTTTCAAAAGAAATTTAAATAAATAATTTTTTTTTGTTTTTGTTCTTTTAACTGCGTTCAAATGTTTAAGACTCTGATTTAAGATAATTTTTTTCTCATATTTAGAAAATTGTCATGAATGTTTTAAGAAAGTTTAATTTTTGTTTTTATTAGAGTAATATCAAAAAATCTAGGTAAGAAATTTTTAGCATATTTCTTTTAAATATTGTATATTACTATAATATAAATATTATATATTTTGTCCCTCCTCCTTAAAATCTCCTTAATTGAATTTCTAATAAATTTTTTTTTGTAGTTCATTCCCCTGCCACATAAATGTGACAAGGAAATTGCACAGCCTTTTCTTTTGAGGCACGACTGGAAAAATGTCGCAAGATGGATTCGAACCCACACTCCCTCGGTGTTTACAACGTATTATATGCACTGTTATCCACTAGGTAGCCGAGGCCCCAATTTCCAATTGTACTCAAAATAGAATTATTTGTTTCATTCTTATCGATCTCTTATATGAAAATATTTAATTTTACGTACTAAAAAATTTGTTTCAAATCAACTTATTGGAAATTAATGGAATGAACTAGACTCTAGTTTTGCTCTATAAATTCATTTCTTTTTGGATCAAAGCATTCTCAATATCTGCTTAAATAAAATTAATAATCTTAAATAAATATTTAATACCTATGCTGCTTCAAAAAAAAAACTTGTAAAAAAGATATTATAAATTTATCATTATTTTGACAGACATTTTGAAATGCGCTCTTTAAAAACAAACTAATATCTTATGTTCCTATACCTCATTCTTTTTATATTACCATTGCCAAAAAAAATATTTTTTTTTTTTTAACAGTTATAATTGTGGGATGTTTAAACATAAAAATCTTTTAAGAACAAACTTGTTTTTTTTTTTTTTTTAGTTTTACTATTTAATAAAAACAATAAAATTATATTGTATTTCAACTTAAGGGCATCATGAAATAACTCCGTAACTCAAATAATTTTTCAAAAATTTTTCTTGTTTTTTTGATGCGGATTTATTTGATTTCCATTTTGCGGATTTATTTTAGTTTTTGACTATGAAATAAAGTCCGCAAATTAAAAAATGAAATAAATCATCAAATTTACTTTTCCTTCATTTTTTTCTTAACGTACATATGTATATGGGAGATTCTGAATTAGGAAGGATTTTATAGTCGGTTACCTCAATAATTTTGGAACTCTCCTAATTGCAAATATCGCATATACATATATATAAATATTCTGGAAAAAGGTAATAGGTACACTTAATTTGAATCCTACTCTAATGTAATTTACAAAAATAAAAAAAAATAAAAGAAATGAAAAAATTCGCAAAAAGTTTATTTGAGGATTTATTTAATTTTTTGATGCGGCGTTATTTCATGATGCCAAACTTAAGATCTAATCACGATTTTTGTAAAGCTTTTTAAAAATTTGTCTAGAATACTTTTACTGTATGTTTAAATTTTTTTATTTTCTAATAGAAGATTATATTACAAATGTTACTGACCTCACAGAATCAATAAAAGAATATACAGTTAGAGCGATAAAAAAAAATATATGTATATAAAAGGATCGGTGTCTTGACCACTACACTATTGGTTGGATATTATAATGATAGTTAGTAATGCATCGTAAATAATAATATGAAAAACTTTTCTCATTCTGATTTATTTTTATTTATTGGTAAGATTTTAATTTTAATTATGGTTGAACCTATATTAAAAAAATAAAACAATTTATCTAATAACAGTCTTTTATTAATTTAACTTATAATAACAAAATTCTTCTTTTTATCTGTAAAAATTAAAATTCCTTTGTAAGTTATTATACGGCATTGGTGACCAATAATACGGTTGTGATACTGGATGCAACGAATTTGAATATGAACGAAGATAAGCAAAATGAGGAATATTTGGATAAACATTTTCTTGATACGGCACTCTATTTATTATTATAATTGGATTTGTATTTGAATTTTGATGCATTGGAGGATTTAATAAAATTGTCGGAATATCTGGTGAATCATTTTGTTTATGTTGATTTGAAACAGTTATTTTTTCATTCGGTAATTCATCACTCTGTACAAAACTAGTTGATATTTCATCATTTTGAATTGGAATCAAGTTAATCGAAAATTCTGTTCCGTTTAATTTAATCTCACTTTGAGGTTCCAAAGGTTCAGTTTCATCTTCAATCTGAGAATTTTGATTCATGATTGGATCCGAATCAGGTATAAGTTCTATTTTGTCTTCTTTTACCATAGGTGGTGAATCTGCTATATTTTCTTTTGGTTGATCATTTAAATTAATTTGGGATGGATGATCTGTCGGTACTAAATTCAAAGACTCAACTTTTTCTAAATCATTTTTTGTTTCATTTTTTTTTGTAGTAGTCGAAATAATATCCGAAGAGGTGATCATTTTATCTGTTACAATTGTTATACTTGGAGACATTTCTGATGTTCCAATTTTTGATGATAAATCTGATTGTTCTGTTGAATCTTCAGTTAAAGCACTTGTGAGTTTTTCGGTTAAACCTTTTTGTTTTGAAGAGTTTTGAGCATTTGAACTCTCTGCTCTTTCATAGAATAACGGAATAAAAGTTGTTGTTCTTGAAGGTCTTTGTGTTGTTCTTATTGGAAATGATGAAAGTTGATCTGGATCTGGAAATACTTGAGGTTTAAAATCTTCAAAATCATCTGATTCAGGAGTAGTTGCTATAAAAGGTTTTATACTTGTTGTATATGGAACATAAGAAATAACAGTCGGATCTATTGGATCAATAGGTTTAACTGGGGCTAATGATATAAATGGTGATTCAGTGGGTTTGAAATCATTTGAAAACTCTGTAACTGGTTTTAAAGAATTAATTTCTGTTGGCTTAATAGTTGGGAGAGAATTAGTTGTAGAAATATTTGGATTAATCGGAAGTAATGCTGGATTTAATCCAAAAGTTCCGTCAATTGGATTTCCTGTTTCTTCACTTGTTGGACCAAATCCTAGAAATTGATTTGGTGAAATTGGTTGTAATCCTAAAAGTGCTGGATTATTTCCTAAAGCACTTAGTTGAAGTAATTGTTGTAATTGTTGTAATTGTAAAGGTGTTAAATCTCCTATGTTCCCCATATTTGAAGGAATTAAATTTGTATTTTGAGAATTTCCCGCGATATTAAAATTATTTGGTATTTGTTGTTGATTACCTGAATTTTGTGGTTGTTGTCCTAATATGGGTCTAAAATTTTGAAGATGATATTGCAATAAAAATGGAATGATACCATTTGAGATGGGAGGTGTATTAGTTTGTGTTCCTGATAAGCCTGGCGCTGGTCTTATAAGTTGCAGGAAATTAAATAAATTAAATGGACTAGTTGGTACATTTTGTGTTGGCGTTTGATAACCTGAAGGATTTAAAACAGGAATAAACCATTGTAATATTGGTGGAGGTTGAATAAGCTGACCATTTAAAATTAATATACGTTGAAAAACTGAAATAGAAAAAAAAAAACAAAAAGAAATAATAAATAAAAATTTTAAAAATTTAATAAAAAAACTTACAGAGCAAAATTAAAGTTTTACATTTGATTTCCATAGTGAAAATAAAATAGGTTTGAAGATGTTACAATCTTTTTATACTTTGTGGATATGTTTATCTACTAAAATTTTTTTTATTTTCTAGGTTAATTTAAACATTTTTATTAGAATTTAAAAGAAAAAAAAAATTGGTTATCCCCATATGTAGCTTATAAGTAAAAGCAAATGCTAATATTATCAACAAGTAAAAGTTGTCATAAATTTTGTTTTTATAAGTATAGAAATGAAACAGTTATTAAAGTTCTTCTGAAAAAAAGTGTAAAATAGAGATTTATAGTATAAAAGAGCTTTAATGTGTTTTAAATTATTTTAATCTATCATTTAATAAAAGAGTAAATTTAAACATATATCTAGGTGTATATTATATTCTTAATTCTCTTACACATGAAGAACAAGTTTAGTACTGGTTTTTATCAGTAAATTAAAACAGAGAAATTTTTGGATTAGTAAAAAAGAATAAAAATTTTGATATAAAAATATTTTAAGAATTTAAATTTTACAGTTTAATATGACTTAATATGGATTTATTCTCTCTGACTCTATATGCGTAATCGAGAAAAAGGTTATATAAGAATAGCAAAATTTCTTCTCAAGTGCTCAAACAATGTCAAATTAAAATATATTGGAAGTAAAATATATTGTATTTTTCTTATGTGAATGGCATATTTTAATCATACAAATTTGTAAATGTAGTTTACAATAAAAAAAAACAAGGTAAAACCAACGATTTTTAAAAGCCCACATTTCCGAAAGATAATACAAAATGTTTAGAATTGTGACTTGCACCAAAAATTTTAAAATTTCATATATAAGAAAATATGTGCAAATTGGAAATTTTGAGGGGCATTAAGTCCGAAAACCTATATAATTAAGAAAAACCGTTATCACACATAAAAATATATTACAAAAGCTTTAATTTTAATGTTTGGCCGAAGAAAAATTTGTACAGGTACATAAGTAACAGGTGTTCAAAAATGGCAAATTTTTAGATGGGGCTACATGAAAAAGTTGTTCTACAACATTATTTTTTTTTATAAGATCTATCCATGGTTAAATTTTTTTTCTCTATCTTTAACGGTGTAGAAGTTGTGTCAATAGACCGGTAGACAAACGGACGACTGAAACTAATATAGGCACATTTTTTCAAAATTTTTTTGGAAATGTGCTAAAAAGTAAAAATATACCAAACTGTAATTAAATATGAATAATATCTTTTTTTTAAATTAAGCTAATATTTGTATAACAATATATTGTAATGAATTTAAAATCTCTGATTTTGTGGGAAGTAAATATATAAAGTTCTATACCAAACTCGATCTGTTTTATATAATCTACTACTGACTTGACTTTTTGTTTTTTTTTTTTTTTACACGCTACCCAAACTCTAGGAAAGTTTTCCTTTTTACAAAAATATTGTAGGTTTCAGCAAGAAACAGAGGAGTTCAAGGGAAATATGAATATAAAGGAGAATTGACGGGTAAATTGGAGACGAACCTGAATAGGTTCGTTTTGAAAAGTTGCAAATTATATAATGGACCATTTGTATCAGAGGGGAACACGTTAAATGGAAGCATGTTCCACATTTTAGCGGTTCTCACAGTAAATGAGTTTCTATAACCAGTTTTAAACCACCTAGGAATTTCCACAGTATAGAAATAAGCCCTTGCGACTTCCCTATTGTTGAGTTGGCATTGTTTAAATAGAGGCATTATTGATTTCAATTCGATAGAACAAGTGCCATTACCGATATCTATAAAAGAGAGACTACATCCGAAAAAAAAAATATTGGATATTTAATTTTTAAAATGATGTTTAAAATAAATATTTTCTTGTTTTTACCTTATTAAGTCTTACTTAGCATGTACTACTTACATGAAATCAAATGAAGTTAATTAAATATTTCATGTGAATGAACGTAAATACTGTTTTGAATTTTGCTGTAATTGCAGTGATCCAAATTATCCACAATACCCGAAATTACTCAATACGTAATTAAAAAATAAATTTTTTTTTCTAAATCTTCAATATTGTAATTATATTGTAATTATATTAGATTCAATCCTACTACTTTCTATATAGCAAATAATTTATAGTCAGATTTTTGAAGTTTTTAATTTTCAAGCATTACAAACGGTAGTATTGTTTTATAATAAGTAAAAGAATTTGATTTAAACTAAACTTTTATAATGACAACAACATTTTGACGATAAAGAAATAATTAAATTCTATATTATCTCAATAAAATTACCATAAAGCTTTGATATTATTTCAAAGATTATTTTTATAAGAATTTTTACCATTTTTCTTTTATTTTATTAGATGATCCATAATCGTGACAAGCCATGACATTGATAGAGGCAAAGTCTAATATAATGTATAGGTCTACTTTAAAAAAAAGAAATGCATAAATATATATTTGATAAAATGTCTTTCCCTCTGTCCACACTGTGTTGCAATCATCAATTACAACTTCTTCTTTTTCTTTCCCACTTCTTCACTTCGTCTACAATAAAACTTTAAAACGAACGACAACGTGATTAATACCCAACAAAGTTGTTAACACTTTTCTTAACCAAAATTTAGCTGTTTTAACAGTATCAACACACTAATACATGTAAAACAGCAACAAAAAATTTAATCGGTCAAAAAAATAAGTGATAATATTAACGAACACATATAAAGTTGCAACCATCCAACTAACAACATATAGTGTAAACCCTAAGAATTTTCATTAAGCTAAAAAAAGGCTAAACTAAAAAAAGGCTTTTTGGATATTTTTTTTAATATACATACCTGTTATATGACTGCTAAAAAAAAAAAAACAGAAAAAAAATATATGTACCTATAAGCGAAAATATATTTAAAATTTCGAGTTAAAAGCTGGCATTTTAAAAATTAAAAAAATAAAAGATTTTATATTATGTTAATATATAAAAAATATAAATTGTATTTTACAAAATTTTGCATATTTAATAACTAGGTATAACCAAAAATGAAAATTGATAAATTAACGGACATTTTTCCTAAAAAAAATCATAAAAGAACAAAACAATTTTTAGTAATGTTATTTTTTAAAGCTTTCTTTCATAATACATTCAAATAAATTGAGTGTTATGGCTTTGAGTAATGTAGGTTATGAATGTCCAATATTTTTTAATATCTATCAAAAAAAGGTAACGTAAAAGCTTTATTAGAATTCGATATAAATACAAATATAAATAGATAAATTTGTAAATTTTTTTGAATTTTAATATCCAATTTTCAATCTTAAAAGCAGAAACTGGTTTTTTGTTTATGGCAGTTATGGCAGGGAGAAAGTCAATAAACGAAATGCAAATTCACGAAATGCATACATGGTACTTAAATACCATATGGTACTTAAGTTTATGGTACTTAAGTACCATAAATAAGGTACTTAAATAAACTAGATTTATATATAAATTCAGTTAAAACGATGAAAGATGTATAGTAGAGACTGCGTCAACCCTAGGATAGCCGTATTAACATAATTTATATAAAACTTGCTCATTTTTCACAAAATTTCATATGATTTACTTAATTAAGTACCGCGATATATTTAATAAATAAATTGTGGAGTTGTGTGACACTCCGAACAAACCACATTTTACAGAAGTTAGATGCCATTAAATTTAATCATATTTCAGCTAATTTCAGATACCTAACTTTAATAGACACTAAGTTGTTTTAATTAAAAATAAAAGACGTTGTATGGCAGCTACGCGATCTTGTTTCACCACCACAACCAAATTTTACAGATGTTATTGCCATAAAACTTAATCATCTTTTACAAAGATTTCAGATACCTTGCTTAGAAGATTTATATAGCGAAACTTGGTAAAAATTTCCAGAATCCTGGTTTTTAGTTTTTAACTTATCGTACGAACAGACGGACAAATGGACGTACAAGGCTTAAACGACTCAAAATGTGATTCTAATCCGATCTATATATTTGAGTTTATACCTAGCTCAGCTACTTTAAAGGGTCACAAACGTATGTCGCAAATTTAATTTTTTTTTTATTTTTTTTTAAATCTGGCAATTTTTTTAAAAGAAAAGACCCCAGAAGGAATAGATGCGGGGCAGCTAAATATTGTAAGCATGTTCATTGACGTCGTACTTGCGTAACAAAAAATATTTTTTATTCATATTAATATAGAAAGTCTAAATAAAAATAACATTAAAAATATAAAATAAAATGTTTTCTTCAGCTGTATATCAACTTTTAAATTTTCATCTACGTGAACCAATTCAAAAATCATGCCAAATCATTCCAATTTTTATTAATACACACGACATCTATTTTCTTCTAAGTTCTTATTGACGCTTTATTTTCTTCTGAATAATGATAAACTTCTCTAGTTCAAATTCGAATAATATTGTCGAGGAATACAGTCTCTTACCGTTTTACAATTTGGATTAATTCTCAGTTGACATATATTCTATTAAGAAATTCAGTATCTCATTATTATTATAAGAGTGGAAGAAATAGTAGAATAAATTAAATAGTCGATGAAAATCATAAAATACATAAGACAGGAACTTGTATAACCCCAGAATTTATTTCACAAGTCCCAAACGAGATACTGTTGACGAGGACATGAATGTGATCATTCTAAAGAAATCCTCCATCCATGTACAAAAGTGGCTACCCGAACTAATTTATTCATAATATTGCTCAAAAAAGTAAAATGATTACTCGATTAAAGGCTTTGAATGTCATATGCTACGACCTCAGAGGCATCAATAAATGCTGGTGTTGAGATTCTTACAGCAACAAATTAAAACTTGACAATTGGTTTCAGAATCTGTATTGGCGATCATATAAAAACATGATCTACACAAGTATCTCAACAGTCTTTCGTTTACCAGGATTTTGTAAAAAATCGAAGTAACAGTAATTGATGGGTAGTTGGAGCAGTTGGTTATGTCACTATTTTTGTAAATTGGAGAAACCTCAGCAACCTTCCATTGCCTAGAATATTTTCCAGTTTAAAATGAGATTGAGAAAAGATTGTGCATAGCTTTCTAAATGGGACGGGCAGTACGTTTCAGAACCAAGATTTCAATTGCAACGAGATCAGTGACTAATTTCTAGTGTTCAGATTATTCAGTACTTTGAATGTAGCACGATACATAAACTTCCTTTGAATTATTTTAGCCTTAGTAAGATCTACAGGAGGAAATACTATAGAATTTTAGAACAAAATTAGCTTTACGAACTAAATCTGAAATTCTAGAGACAACATCACCGGTAGACCTTATAAGCAAAAATGGTTTTCCACATTTTTCAATGTTCCAGCAGAAATAATTTCAATAAGGGAGAGTAATTCTTGTCTGATTGAACCTTTGGCTGAGAGAAACTTGAGCTCTCTCCACTTTACAGTCAAATTGCAACTCTAATGTAATTAATTTAGATTTAAATCAAATAACTTTGAAAACGGTTTGCCTTCACTATAACAAAATTTAAAATATCAAATTTTGAAATTTATAAATTGGAATATACTTAAGGAATATACTAAAGATATTTAAACATAAAAATTATACAATTAAAACAACATTTTTATTTAACCTTTCACAATTTTTTTAACCAAGGACGCCTACAACCAAATGTGGTAGGTGTTGGGCAAAATTCTGGATTATCACTATTTACAGGATTTTCTCTAAAATTCAAAAACAAAAATTAATATCTTAGAAATTGCACAATTTCCAGACTTATTATTACGATTGACCAACGGCAAATATAGGTTGTGAAACTTCAATTATGAAGCACCAAAAAACGGCAAGAAATACAAAATTTTTAAGAGAAAATAATTCCATTTTTATTTGTAGTTCCAAAGAAATTTAATTCAGTACTGAAATTTAAATAACTGCAAAGTTATTTTTATATGCAATGCACTTCCACAAAATCTATTTATTTTCTGAAATTTAACCTTTTTTAATTGCAATTTAACTTCTAAAATTTATTGTTTTAAAAATTTTCGTGCAAGTCACAATTATAAACTATTTTAGTTACACCTTTACAAAACCATGGCTAAAATTTTTATGTTATGCCATATCAAATTAATTTTATTAAAAGAAAGTTTTACCTGTATGTAAGATAAACATTCGCATGCACTATGTGATTTTGAAAGTAGTAAATATAGTAATATTATTAAATATATTATTGTGTCAAAATGTCAAAAAAAAATGGCAAAAATAAATTGTTATCGGTGAAATAAAAATATTAATTTTAAAAATGATAAAGCAATGCAGTGCGATGGAGAATGTAGAAAATGGTTCCATATGTCATGCTCTGGAATGGATATTGAAGATTACTTGGAAAATCAACAAAATCAAGATAAACTCTGGTTTTGCTTCACATGTAAAGAAAGGCGCAACAAAAGGAAATCAACTGGTACTAATACTTCATTAATCTCCAACAAAGCAACTACTAGTAAACCAAATAACAATACAAAAGCTTCCAATTTTCCTTCAGAATCAAATATTACACAGAAATTAGATGAAATCCTAGCTTGGCAATCTAATACTGACCTAACCTTATATAAACTTCAAGAGAACAAGAGAATATCAAACAATTTAAGGAAGTTTTCAAATCAACAATCGAGAATAATATTCACCTTAAAAACGAAAAACCGAGAATACAATACTAAGTGAGAATATAATTCAAAATCGTATGCAAATTGAAATTATGAAACAATAAAAATGCAACAAATATATTGAAATTACGAACATAGATAATGTAAATGAAGAGGAAAAAACTATTGCTGTTACTAAGATGTTAAATGAAATTGGAGTGGAAATTGAACCTGTTAACCTAAAACATGTACGTATTGCAAAAGCTGTATCGAAAAATTCAGGTGAGAAAAATAAAGTGATAGTTAAGTTTAATATCCTTGAAATAAGAGATAATATTCTGAAAGCAAAAAGGAACAAAAAAATACAATACAAGAATATATTTCCAGAATCAACCAATAGAAGACCTACTATAATATTTATTAACGAAAAACTTACTTCGTACTTTAGTATTTTATATTGCATGGCTAAAAATGGGTAAAATTTTTATTCGGGAAGAAGAAAACTCTAAAAATCTGAGAAAGATCTTAAGGTAACGCAACACACATATGTTGATCAATAATTTACAAAATTTATTAACTTTCCCAATATGCTCCCATGTAAGTAATATACAATCATTTCAAAATATTCGTATATCAAAACATAATTTAAAAATACTTTATATGAACACTCGTAGTTTAAAATATAAAATAGATGAAATAGCACTCATTTTAGATAACTTAGAATTCACTATACATGTCTTAGTTTTCACTAAAACTTGGATTGCAGATGAAGATATTGATTATGTAAATTTAAATAATTACAATAAAATATTTTCATGCCGTACTAATAGGCGAGGTGGGGGAGTTGGATTATTTATTCACACATCAATTTATTACACTCTATCAAAAAATTATTGTGATGAGAGAAACAGCATAATTTCATTAAATATTACAAATATGTCACACAAAATTAATTTAATGGCAATTTATAGACCTCCATCTGCAAATACTTCTGATGTGTGCTCCTTCTTCACTCTACTTGACAACCTTCTTCATGATGCTGGCAACACAAATTGTTTAATTGTTGGTGATTTTAATTTAAATATTAAAAATTCTACAGAAAAAAATGTTTTTGATTATCTCAATATTGTTGAAAGTAATGGTTTTACTTATATGATGACTCCGTCACAAGAACAATATCAGGCACGTGCATTGATCACATTCTGAAAAATAAAATTTCTAATAAGCTTATTTTAACTTATTTTGATTTAAATATTACAGACCACAAAGCAATTTTAATCGAATCAGATTATATAATAAATAATACAAAAGAAAACATGAATAATAAACAATACAAAAAAACAACAACAAACTTCAAATTATTAAAAGAAAAAATGTCAAATCACAACTTTGACATATCTACCAGTGTTACCAGTGATATCTGTAAAAATGTAGTAGATGCTTTACATAAATACATTAAATTAGCAACATTTGAAAAAAATATAAAAATTCGTAAAAAGTATAGCAAGCCGTGGATTGACAAGGAGTGAATACATTTAATTAATATAAAAAATAATTGGCATAAAAATTTAAAGAATCTCAGCAATGAATACTATAAATCTATGTACCATTTTTGGCTCAATAAACTAGCGTCGGTAAAGAGGAAAAAACAACGTATATATGACACAATGAAATTTAAAAATTGTAAGGACAATCCTAAGAAAACCTGGAGTATAATCAAAAATATAATATCTGATGGAACATATACTAATAATACACATGAATTATTCTCAGATAATAATCTTACTACAGCTGCCAAATATAGCCAAGTATCAACCAATTTAATACAGTTTTTGCTACAATTGGGAACAATATGGCAGAACGATTTGACTCAATCTACCTACCTAAAATAAGAACAAATAACACATTCAAATTTAGGGAAATTAATAGAAATGTTACAATTAAACTAATAAGTGGATTGTACAATACGCTTGGTGCGGATGGAATTTCATCTACAATCATTAAACATTTAAACAATGAACTAGCTACACCAATAACTATACTTATAAATTCATCATTGAAAAATGCAACTATACCAGATGAATTAAAACTGAGCTAAATTATTCCAATTTATAAAAATTCTGGAGATAGGTAATAAATTACAGGTAATGAGGTAATAAATTACAGACCCATTGCAATATCTACTATAATTAGTAAATTAATTGAAACATATGTTTGCAATCAACTGACTGAATATCTTACAAATAATAAACTAATATGTAACAATCAATATGGGTTTGTTAAATCGTCAAATACTAATACGGCATTATATGATTTTATATCTAAAACTCAAACCGAAATCAGTAAAGGCAAAAAAGTAGCAATGATATTTTTCGATTTAGCAAAGGCATTTGATTCAGTTGACAGAAACATACTTTTAACAAAATTATTTGAATGTGGAATTTTAGGTATTGAATACAATTGGTTTAAACATTATTTTCAAAACAGAAAACAATATGCTCAGTGCGACAATATAAAAAGCAGTCAGATTCAAACAGAATACGGTGTAATACAAGGTAGCTCTTTAGATTCAATATTATTCTTATGTTACATTAGTAGCTTATCTAAAGAAAACTTAAAAGGAACTATCTCTCTGTATACATATGATATAGCTATACTATATTCAGCAGATAATATAAAAGCCTTAAATTAACTAATAAATGAAAATATCTATACAATACATAATTGGATGTCAGTTAAGTTAACAGTCAATATTAACAAAACACAAGTTAACAGTCAATATTAACAAAACTAAATACTTGTTAGTAGATGATAGAAAGTCGAATGTCAAAGTACATTATGATAATATGGAAATCGTAAGAGTAAAACATTATAAATTACTGGGAATTATAATTGATGATGAACTTAAATGGAATATACAAACAAATAACACAATAACGAAAATCCGTATACTCCGAAAACCCGGAATATTTAAAAAAATAGCAAAAAGAATACCAGTAGATATGAAACTTTCATTATATTACAGTCTCTTCCATAGCGTACTAACTTATAGAATTGAAATATGGAAAAATACTTACTTGAAAAATCTAGATAAACTACAAAAAATTCAAAATAAAGCTATCAAAAATTTGTATTCGTATGACATCAGAACATCGACAAATAAAATTCATAAAAACCATAATATTCTAAAGTTAAAAGACTATAGAAACTTATTGCAAGTAGTCCACATATATAATATAAACAATAACAACATAAAGTCAAATACTACTGTACTAAAAAACAATGAGATACACAATTATAATATAAGAACAAATAACCAACTGCGATTTGAGTCAGGTAGAAACTTACATGGACTTGATCCAATTTACAATACATCCATAAATTTATACAATAATCTTCCCACAAAAAATAAAAGATAAGAATTCGATATTATTTAAAAAAGAATTAAAGAAGCTATTTCTAAATAATTATAATAGAAACGAATAATTTTGCATTCAACTTTATTTCTCTTTTTTTTTAGTCACTATAGTTAAATTTAAATACAGTTACTTCTAATTTGCTGTTATCATTTTCTATATACTTAAATACTGTTAGCACTGATTTATATTTATATAATTATATGTGTAACATGATTTGTAATATTTAAAAAAAAAAAAAAAATTTATCTATAAATTCTATACGATCTAATCCGCTCTTTTAGAGATAAGAATTATAAAATAAAATAAATAAAAATAAAAAACAAACAGAAGAAAAATAAAATTAAGTCGCAAGAAGGAAATTTAAAACTAGAAAAATTGCAATATAAAAAATTCATAAAAGTTAACGTTGAGATAAAACAAGAATCTTTATTATAGAAAAATTAAAAAAAAAAATAATTTTTCAAAAGCAATTAAATGAGGAAGAGGGCTGGAGAGTAGACTGCGACAACAATGTGATACCCGTATGAACGTAATATATACTGGCTTTATAAAACTTGATCATATTTTAGAAAATTTCAGATGTTTAGTACCGACATTAAGTACCGAAATACATTTAAGTAAATTTTAGAGTTATATGACAGCTACCCGGACCTACTGCATCAAATTCTTGGTCGTTTAAGCCATATACGTCTGGCCGTCCATCCTCATGTTAATTCATAAAATAAAGGAGCTAAGAGACTAAGAATTTTTTTACGTCACTCGACAGGTTCGAGTAGCTGCCGTACAACTTCTTTCTTTATATGGAAATAACTCAGGTTCGCGGAGTTGCCATACAACTTCTATTTTTAAATGAAAAAAACTTAGTGTTTGTTGAAGCTATAGTCTGAAATTTCGTGAAGAGAAGTCGAGTTACATGCCAATAACTTTTATAAAATTTGGTTAATTTAGAGCAGCCGGTTCAGAAAGCTGCCATATAACTCCTTTTTTCATGAAGCATAATTTATACCCCGATAATTTCGTACTTAATAAAGCTAGACATCTGAAATTTTCTAAAAAATTATTAAGTTTAATAGCAATAACTTTTATGAAGTTTGGTTGCTCTAGCCCAACAGGTTAGAGACGTCTGAAATCTTACAAAGGGTGATCAATGCTTTATGACATTTAGCCCGTTCATCCGCCTGTCTCTCCTTTCATCTATTTACTAACACATCTGGTTAAAATTACATTTGCGTTGCTACACCTTAAACCTTAAACGTTGTATAACTTAACATCGTCAATGTAAATGTAATTTTAACAATGGAAAAGTATAATAGAGAAATTTTGTGGAATAACTCCCATCCAATAAGGAACTGCAGTCTCACAAGCTTTTAAATTGCAATAATTTGAATGTGTTTTCGAATGCTATATCTCAAGTTCAGATGAATATTATTTCAATATAAAAATGTCCAAAGACAGAAAATTAAGCCTTATAAGTAAATATATATGAAAACCTCGCCAGTGTATTTAAATGTAAAACTAATTTTTTTTTAAATTCGATACCTCGAAAACGGTTTTAGAAGAAACTTTAAAGTTTGAGAAAAGGATTTTAGAGAACAAGCATTTATGTTTAAATTTGTGTGCTTACCCTCGTTTAAGCAGTATTAAGAGTCAAAAGCTCAAATTTAGCTATTTTTTTAACGACTTATATAACCTGCGGAAATATTAAAGTTTCAAAGAGTAAAGTTATTAAGAGTTCCAATATTATTGTTTTATATGTATAAATATTTTAATAGTTTTTCTTGCCATATATGTCTCCCGTTGTACCCGTACGATAAGTATAGAGTATAATAAAATTACTCCTTCTTTTGTAACACCTCTAAATAAGCAAGCTAGATATACCTTCAAAGGTATGGATCGGAGCAGAATCAAATTCTGAGTCCATTAAGCTTTGCCCGTTCATCCATCCGTCTGTACGATAACTCAAAAACTAAGCTAGAGTATTGAAATTAACACAAAATATTTTTGAATCAATTTGTATGTTCCCTATTTTCTTTTGGTTAAGATCCGACCATAACTTCGAGTAGCTCTCCAACAACTAACTCCATATTTTGCATACAAATTTTTCAAAAGCTCTACATCGCTTGAAGTAGGGCCATGAAATTTTAAGTGGGACATGTTTATAAAATTGTAAAATTTGAAACATTTGAATTAACAAATAAAAAACAAGATTCCTAGTTTTTGATTTACGAAAAAAAAATTGCAAAATTTATGCATGGCGAAATGTTAGAAAATAACTTGTATATTTTTCGAGTTGAAATACAAAACAAAATTGAAAAGTCTCTACGAAAGCCCACTGGATTCAACATTAATTGGTATACATTTTTGCGATTGCTGTCTGGTAAATAGTTAAACATATTATAACGTAAATGTAGTAAATAAAAAACTTTTTTATATGGAAGATGAAAAAAAACCAATGTGGTTTTAGCTACACTTATAAATTCGTTAGTACTATTTTTATTAATTATGTATATTACATGTTTGGTTTTATTTGAAATTTTAACTGTTTTCTTATTACATTAAGCGTCTCACTTTCTGAAAATTTCTTTCATTTGCTGACATTTTTAACCTTATTTAACAGTAGGCCTATTTACTATTACAACAATTTTAGATGTAAAAAAATATATAATTTTTTATTGTTATGATTTTCCAACTACTACTAATAAGTATTTTTAACTTTTAGAAAATGAATTGTTATACAATAGTAGACTATCGACTAAACTATCGAAGCTGGAGAAAAAGTAGTAACATGAGTACCTTCTACCTGATAATATTCAAACCTATGTAGAGGCCAGAAAAAAAGAGCAATTTTACAGTAGTTACTCAAAAAAAAATTAAAAGATTACATCGAAGATCGGACTACATAAAAAAAGAATATTTATATAACGAATTTTTGACTAAGATATTTGAAACGGCAGTCATTGTCCAAGCTCGATTGCTGAATCTGACAAGTTCACCGAAGATATTAACCCCTATGCTTCCAGAGACGAAAGTACAATCACCATTGGTTGAAATGTCTTCATCTACAAAATTAAATTACGACGATGATATTGGAAAACTCAAAAGGTGTAATGCTGTTCTTTTTGATTCCAATAAAATTAACAATTCGGCAATAAAAAAGAAAGAAAACAAATAAGGATTTTAAGCAAAGTATAAAAGAAATAAAAAATATAGCAACAATAGCAACAATTAAAACGGTTGTTGAAGATATCGAAATTAAAGTACAAAAAATAATCCATGAAATAATTGAAAATGTTATTTATTTATATAGAGCTAATCAAAAAACAAAAATTTTGAAGGATCCAAACTATTTTCCTCCCAATCTAGCAATAACAAACATTGAGAATCTTCTCAATTTAAATAACAAATTGCTTGTAGATGATTTGTTTTTCCAACAAATGTTAAAATAGCAATTTATTTTAAATTTTTTTCAACATTATGTTTTATTTCAGGCCACTTCATTAGAAGACTTTATAACAAATGATGTTTCGAAGTCCTTGAAGAAAATAATTCATAATATTATATCAATTGAGCTACATACTTATAAAATTTTCATGTACTGGCAAAGCTCATATTCAAGGAGGTAAGCTTTTTTATTCTATTTCTACAATAAAGTTTTAAACAATAAGTACCTTTTCATTATAATTACAGAAAAAGTTAATCACATATTCATTGATTTAAAAGGTATGATTGCTGTGACCGAGCAAACAATCAATTTATAGAGCAGTGTACCGTTAACCAAGCAAAAATTTTAACCGTTATAAAAAAACAGTGTAAGAAGAACAAAGCAGAACCAGAGAAGAAAATGTTTAAAAATTTAGATGTACATATTGTATTTACAAATTATAATTACAGAAAAAGTTAATCATATATTCAGTGATTTAAAAGGTATGATTGCTGTGACCGAGCAAACAATCAATTTATAGAGCAGTGTACCGTAACCAAGCAAAAATTTTAACCGTTATAAAAAAACAGTGTAAGAAGAACAAAGCAGAACCAGAGAAGAAAATGTTTAAAAATTTTGATGTACATATTTTATTTACAAATTATTAAAAATGTAACATAAAACTAATAAATCGTTTGCCTACTTTCTTAAAAGCCATTTCAAGAGGATCTTTTCAACTCATATTATATATTTTTAATATTGAATTTAGCGTTTATTATAAACTTGACACAAATTGCACAAATTTTCCCCGTATGTCTAGAAAATGTTACTGAAATTATTGCCAATGCAAGTTTCCCCAAATGCGCCCCCAAATTTCCCCAAATATTGCAAGCGCTAATTATCAACGTGTGTCTTGCAAATTTGTGTTTTATTATAATTGCTATCGCGAGTTTCCTCAATGTGCACGAAATTGTGCATGTCATTATTACAATCGCAAATTCCCAACTTGTGCCATGCAAATGGGTGCGTTAATAATACGGAGCCCAATATATTATACGTTTTGTTGAAATATGCATCGCAATACCATTGTTGAAAATACTAGAATCTTCTTAAGGGAATTTGTATGACACAAACAAGCCTGTGCACTTGTGCTAAGGCGTTTTAATACAGATGGTCGTGTTATTGCTTTGCACGTGCTGTTCGCCGTCTTTCACAAAATTTACACTTGTTTTGCATTAGTTAGCACTTTATTAACGCAAACTTCTAAAATGTTACTCGGGTAGGCGAGCTAGTTGTTGCCATAAAACTTGATCATCATTTATAAGATTTCAGACGCCTAGCTTCATTAGGTTCCAAGAGGTGTAAGAAGCTTGAACCGGCTGCTCTACACCAAGCAAAGTTTACGAAAGTTTTTGGCATGTAACTCGATACGATTTAGCGAGTTACAGGCCAAATTTGAGACACCTAGCTTTAGATACTGAATTATTTTAATATAAAGAACGAAGTTGTATGGCACCTACTCCAACCCCGTGGCTAAAAAGCTCGATTTAAATAGCAAAACTAACAATTTTGCAAAAGTGTTTAGCCTCCTAGCTTCTTTATTTTTTGAGTTATCGTGCGGATGGGCGGACGGACGTACATGGTTTAATCGACTAAGAATTCGATTCTGAGCCGATCCATACCTTTAACATTCTATCTAGCTCGACTCCTTTAAGTTGTCACAAAACTAATGGCAAATTTATTATACCCTTGAACATAGTTCATACGGGTATAATAAAAAGCACGAAAAGATTTACTTTATCTTTTATTCTTTTTATACTTGTACAATAAGGATCGGGTATATTAAAATTGCTCCTCAGTTTGTAAGACCTTGAAATAAACTAGCTAGATATACCTTCAAAGATATGGATCGGATCAGAATCGAATTCTGAGTCGATTAAGCTTTGTCCGTCTGCCCGTTTGTCCGTCAGCAAGATAACTCAAAATCTAAAAAAGCTAGAGTCTTGAAATTAACACAAAATATTCTTACATGAATTTGTAGGTTCCCTATTCAAAAGGGAACTTCGGGTAGCTCTCGAACAATTAACTTTTAGATCTCCACAATTTTTTTGAAATAAAGTCATGAAATTTTAACTGCTGATAGATATCATAAAAATATTAATTTTATGGTATAACTTTTTTCTGTCGCCCCACCCGTTACCCAGCAAAGTTCGAAAAAGCTCTATATTTAAATTGTTATAACACAAGTTGTATAAGGTATATCTTCAATTTGCACGCCAAACTATTACTGCTTCTATTAGCTTTAAAAATATACATATATACAATAAATATATAGTTGTGCGATACCTTGTCTTGATTTACCGTTATGCGAAACTCCAGTTTTGCAAAATTCTTGACTCGTTCTATCTTCGAAACGGTTTAAGTTAGAAACTTGAAATTTTGAGAGCAGTTAGATCTCTAAAAATAAGTATGAGTTATTTCAGAAAATATTTTTGTATCACCCCCATTTCAGAGCTGTAAGCGGTCAAAAAACTGAAAATTCCCTATTTTCAAATATCTGTTTGAATTTTTTTGAAGTAATACATAACAATTAAAGCTTCAACATTATACTTTTATTTCTGTTAGCAACTTTTCTTAATAATATAGGGTTACCTTAAAATTGAAGAAAGTGTGACTTGATTTTTTCTCAATTTTTCTAACAAATTTCTTCAACATTGTTGAGGATGATAATGCGTAGTACAAAAAAATTTGAGTGAAGAATTTATATTCATATAATATTGGTATACATATTTATATAATTCATGTTTATTTACAAATCGTATACCCTGATGAATGAATGATATATGGTACATATATATAGTATAAATTAATATACATTTCCGCTTAGTATTAAATTATAAATTAAAACTATTTGGAAAAGTTTTCGATTGATAATCGTCAGGGGGAACGTTAGAATCTGCTTTTAAAGATGAATAAACATATAGTTTGAATATTATATGTATACAAACCATAGTTCTAGAAATTCTAAAATTCACCTAAATTATTTTAATACTGAAAAATTAAAAAAATAATATTGTAAGCAAAGTGACAGGCTGTGAACATACTAACGGTTCGTACGAGTATCTAAGAGTTCACAAAGGCAACTGTATTCTTTCTCGTTGAAGTTGGATGGAATTTAAGTCTTGGATGGAATGAAGTCTTTGGAAAAATGTGTCTTAATTCTGAATTGTGAATGTGTCACTAAATTGTGAATCTGATCTAGAGTTGAAATGTTAATTCGACTTGTTTAACTTTTTCAATCTCGTAGAATTACTTAGATCGTTTACGCTTAGTCTTTCATTATTTTCCATTGAAAAAAACAAAATTGACATAGTATTTTCATGGACCGTTGTTCTTGATGAAGTTCTATTTATACTTGGTCTTGTATGGCTCGTGTTTATTAAAGACTTTGTATTAACAATGAATAGCTCACTTTTCTTATATTACAACTTATAGTTATACAATAAGATAGAAAATAAATTTCTTAATATTTATTTATCCACACTCTTATTTGAACCGACTATTTAATTTTAAAAACATTATCTGCATTTTTTCAATACTTTTATTTTCGAAATTTTTGCAAAAAAAAAAAAACAAATTTTAATTTAAAATTTAGTAACATGTCCCATGAAATAAATAAAATCTTCATTTTTAATGAAATAAAGGAACGGATGATCAGCTAAAAATTTTTTCCAGACCATTGACCTTGTGGAAATTTTCATGACTAGAATATAAATTGTTTATTAAATGAATAATTGCTCTACATAATATAAATAAAATGCAAAATTTTTTAAAATAACTTACATGTTCCTGCTGAAGCTTCAGTTCCTCCTTCATCGACATTTATAACTGCCTTATGAATAACCTCTGATACTTTTACTGGAGTATTTTCTTGAAAAAGATCAGTAAAATTTGCTGCATCACTAAACATTGTTGACATACCCATCTATAAGAAAATTTAAAAAGTTTTTTTTTTTATTTAAAATTTAATCAGTTAGCTATAATGAATAATTTTAACTAACTTTTTTTAAAGCGTCATTAAGCTTAAATTCTGATTCAATTTTGAATTTTGGTAAACGAACATTTACTTTATATATAGTCATTTTATTAGCTAATGCTAAAAGATTTACATTTGGTATTTTTTTTTCTAATTCTTTTAGACCATCTTTTTGATTTGGTAAAACAATAACCATAGATAAATCAGAATTTTTATATTGCATACCCAATGCAACAGCATCTAAATCAGACCATTCTGCATAATAATAGTTATCAGTGTTCATCATAGTATAAACTTGTACTGATGAATCTTTTGTTAACCAAAAATCAGATTTACGTGTTATTCTTCTATCGAATTCATATTTCCATTTGGCTTTTAAATGAATTGCATTTACTAAAATCATAGCTGTATCTGGGTCAACATCTTTTAATAGATTTTTAATATTATTATTAGTTTTACTTTCGACCCAATCATTAATAGTTTTAACTGCTTTAGCACCCTCTTTAAAATTAATTGATTCAGCTTCTGAATTAAAAGCTTTTTTTGCAATTGCATTAAATTCTTTTTTAATATGTAATGCATCATTCACATAAATTTTATTTGCAATACTTAATGAAAAATTATTACTTGATGATTTTAATAAATTATTAAATCTTTTTGAAATAACTTCTTTATCCGATGTACTAAGATGTAATCCAGTAATCATTTCAGTTTTAGTTTTACCATTTGCACCAAATAACGCTAATGTAATACATGTTTGAATTGATGTTGGAGAAAATACAAAATTTTCAGTTGATGCAACTATTTTAGTAAATAAATCACTAGAAAATTCTGAACTAGATTGACCTATTGGTGAAAGAATTGATTCAGTTGATGCCATTTTTAAAAATAGAATGAGAACTGTGCAAATTAGTAATTCTGAAAAAAAAAAAATACATAAATTAATAAATATTAATGATAATAATAACAAAATAATAACATGTAAACTATAAGAAAATATAAGTTATTATTTTTAAGACAATCGATCTATTTTGAAAAGACATATAAATTAATAACCTTTAGATTAGGTTATGTTTGTAAAATACTTTTAAAATAAAATTCTATTTAAATATTAAATATTGATAAATAAAATTTATTACTCTTGAAGAAATTGAAAAAAAAAAACAAAAAAAAAAGTTGAGTTAAAGCAATTAAAAAATAGCATATACTGTTGAAATTAAAATAAACTGACAATATTTAGGCTGGCTATATACAACATAGTGTCAGTGACATCTATTAAAGAAATACTGTGCTAAGATTTAATTAATTTACTTTCTCTGTTAATTATACCCGTATGAACTATGTTCAAGGGTATAATAAATTTGCCATTACGTTTGTGACACCTTAAAGGAGTCAAGCTAGATATAGTGTCAAAGGTATGGATCAGCTCAGAATCGAATTCTGAGTAGATTAAGCCATGTACGTCTGTACGTCCGTCCGTCCGCAAGATAACTCAAAAAATAAAGGAGATAGGATCCAGCTCCTTTATGTTTTGAGTTATCTTGTTTAAATTCAGCATTTTCGACCGCCGGGTTCGAGTAGTTGCCATACAACTTCTTTCTTTATATGTAAACAATTCAGTATCTATTAGCTAGGTATCTGAAATTGTGCAAGTGATGATGAAGTTTTATGACAATAGCTTCTGCAAAATTTGGTTGTGATGGTACGACAGGTTCGGGTAACTGCTATACAACATCTCTTTTTTAATGAAAATAACTCAGTGTCTACTGAAGCTAGGAATCTGAAATTTAGTAAAGAGATGTCGAGTTACATGCCAACAATTTTTGTAAAACTTGGTTGATCTAAAGCAGCCGGTTCAGGCTTCTTGCAGCTCTTGGAACTTAATGAAGCTAGGGGTTTGAAATCTTACAAATGATGATCCAGTTTTACAGAGACAACTTCTTTAAAATTTGGTTCTGCTGGTGCAACAAGTTCGGGTAGCTGACATACAACTTCTCTTTTTAAATGAAAATAACTCAGTGTCTATTGAAGCTAGCTATCTGAAATTTAGTGAAAAAGTGTCGAGTTACATGCCAAAAACTTTTGTAAGATTTGATTGGTCTAAAGCAGCCGGTTCAGGCTTCTTGCATTTCTTGGACCTTAATGAAACTAGGCGCAATAGATTCGGGATATACAACTCCACAATTTACATAAATATATCTCTGTAGTTAACGTCGGTACTAAAACATCTGAATGTTTTTAAAAGATGATCAAGTTTTATAGAAACAGGATATATTATGTTCATACGGGTATTTCAGAGTTGACACAGTCGACTCTACTGCACTCTTCCTCGTTAAACATATAATTAATTTAGATTTAATGAGATTTGGCGAAGCCCAGTTTCTATTATCACTTTTATAAAAGTGTAATTACACTAAATATTCGTTTAGTATTTTGAATACTAAAAAAAAAAAGACAAAATAAAAACAAATAAATTGGAAAACTTTCTAGTTTTCAAAAGATTGTACCATTTTCTAACACTAAGCAATCTAAAATCATCTAATTTTACAGTATCACAAATTTTTGTTAAATACAATTTAACTTAAAAATTTTAAAAAATTTTTATTTAGTATGAATTTAAATTTTTCAATAAAAAAAAAAGTGTCCTGGATCAATCAAAAAAAATTTCATGCACAAATAATTTTTATTGTAATGATTGTTGTAGTTGTTTATTTTTTATCACTTTTATTAGTTTAGTTCAATTTTTTTACATCATATTTATTTATTTCTAATAATTTTATAACAACATTATTGTATAATTTTTGTGTGCAATATTTTTACATATATTTTTGTTTTTATGTTCTCTCATCTTATCCGGTGTTAATAAGTTTTTTTTCCCATATTATATTTACAATAACTTTGATGTTATTAATAATTTAACTTACTTGAATTCATTTTTTTTGTTTTACTAAAATCTGATGAACTTTAAAATATTTTTTTTTTTTTTGCTAATGAACACGAAATTTAACTCAAGGTGTATAAAAAAGAATAATAATATATAAAAAATATTTTAAAATTTAAAAATAATTTAACAGTTAATTCTGGGTCTGTAGCTAGTAAAAGATTTTTATATACTAAAACATTATAATTCAAAACTTAAATACTTATATTTTTGTTTGTAAATTGTCATAGGCTACAAAAGATTGTTTAACTAAAACAAAAAAAAACAACAAAAATGGAAATTTCTATAAAATTTTAATGATATAAACTAAATACTGATAAGCTCATAAATTCGTTAACCCTTCGTTTTACGAATATTTCAATTGTCATATTCAGTACGAATGGGCGTGGCCAGATCCCATACATTTTTATACATTTACATTGCTTTATTTTTGAGATTACTGTGGCTTCTGTGTATGGGTTGGCTAGTTCTTTCTAAATTATTAAATTTTTGTACATTTTAATATATATAGTAAACTCAAATTCGGTTGCTGATGCACACAAATTAGGCAGTTCAATTGTCGTAGTTCGTTTTGGTGAAAAATGACTAACCATTTGAACCATGCAATCACCATCTGCTTTATTCGCATTATAATACAAAATCGATTCGGATTTCATAGCTTCACCTTGACAAGCTTTTGTGTAATACACTGTCGAAAATAAGTTCGCACATTCTGTTTTTCTTGAAACGTGTTTTCATGAAATCCCGAAACAACTTAACAGAACAGCACATGATAGATACTTTCTCATTTCTTCGAGAATGTATCTTTTATTACAAAGAACAGTTCCGACTAAACGGGCCAAACTTGTTATTGTCTTTTATAAGTGGTTTTTAAAAATTTGTTATCTTTTATTATAGCACTTCTATTATAGGTATATAATATACATATTTATAAAGTATATGTTTTATTAGCACTTTCTACGACAATTTAGATTTACATCATTTGTTTGTTACAGGCTTTTCCCCTTTAATAGTTGCATACATTTTCCAGTTATTATTGTTATTGATAACGATTTTTATATATACAAAGTAGAAAACCATATTAGACCTTTATATTACATTATATCACGTATTGGGGGGATAACTTAACTTCCAGGGATATAAGTTCGATAGAACTAATTTGAACTTTTTTGTTGATTTAGAATTTTGTTGATTTAAAATTTTGCATGAATTTAGAATTTAGAACATAGAACTAATTTGAACTTTTTTTGTTGTTGTCTCAAATAAAATGATCATAGTTTCACTTTTCTAATATATGTATATAAAACAAACAAGGTAGAATGTAAACCAATGGTTTTTAAAAGCGCAAATTTCCAAAAGACAATACAAACGTTTAGAATTGTGATTTGCATAAAAATTTGAAAATTTCATGTAATAAGAAAAAACGTGAAAATAGGGCTTTTCTGGAATTTTGAGGGGCTGTAAGTCCGGAACCCTATATAACTAAGAAAACGTAAAAATATATTATTGAACCTTTAATTTTCATGTCTTGCTGAAGAAAAATGTGTACAGGTGCCTAAGTTACAGCTGTTTAAAAATAGCAAAATTTCAATTGTTGACCCCTAATAGCTCATAAACAGGGGGTGGTGCAAAAAAATTTTCTGAGCAAACTTATATTAATTCTAAAAGTTTTTTTTTGTCTCAAAATTTCAAGCCCCTATCTAAAAGCAAGCTGGAGTTATGAAGGTAGACAAATCATGCAAAATTTGGTTTTCACATAACGGTAAATCTAAATATTTAATTATATATATAATTTTGATATTGATTTATAAAGATAAAAAATTCCTGTCGAATGGCGTTGTCAGATTGAATAAATGTTAAGCGGAACATGAAATATACGCGTTTAAAAATAGGGCTTTTTGAAAGTTTGAGGGACTGTAGTTCCCTGATGGATGGGGCTACATGAAAAAGTTGTTCCACAAAATTAATTTTTTTATGAGACCTACCCATAGTTAAAATTTGTTTTCCTTATATTTAACGGTGTAGAAGTTTTGTAAACAAACGGACACCTTTAAGGTTTTACAAAAAATATAAATGAAAGAAAAAACTATCACTTATGATCGAATGCGTTTCAACTACGTGCCATCAATAACATTCTTATATTTTTATACCCGTACGATAAGTATCCGGTATAATAAAATTACTCCTCTGTGTGTAACACCTCGAAATAAGCGAGCTAGATGTATCTTCAAAGGTATGGATCGCATCGGAATCAAATTATCAGTCGATTAAGCCATGTCCGTCCGTCCGTCCGTCAGCACGCTAACTCAAAAACTAAGAAAGCTAGAATCTTGAAATTTACACAAAATATTCTGGGAGCAATTTTTAGGTTTCCTATTTTTTTTGGTTGAGTTTCGACCAAAACTTCGAGTAGCTCCCGAACACCTAACTTTTAGATCTTCACAATTTTTTTGAAATAGAGCCATGAAATTTTAACTGCTGATGGATATCATAAAAATATTAATTTTTTGTATATAAAAATTTCTGTAGCCCCACCCGTTAAGGAGCTACAGCCTCCCAAAAATCGAAAACTCTCTATATTTAAATTGTTATAACACAAGCTCTATAAGGTTTTTCTTCAATCTGAAAATTCCAAACGATAGGTGCTATTATGAGCTTTACTCATAATAAATATATACTTGTGCTATATGGTGCCTTAATTTACCGTTGTGCGAAACTGAATTATTGCAAAATCTTTTAACCCTTCTTTTGACAGAAGTTAGATCTTTGAAAATAAGTATGAGTCATTTCAAAAAATTTTTTGTATCACTCCCCGTTTAGGAGCTGTAAGGGGTCAAAAACTGAAAATTTCCTATTTTAAACACCTGTAAATTGAACACCTGTTAAAAATTTTTTGAAGTAATACATAAAAATTAAAGCTTCAACATTATACTCTTATTTCTGTTAACAACTTTTTTTACAAATTTCTTTAACGAATTTTTTGCATTTTGTTTTACTCGATAATTTGAAATTGTTGAGGATATAATGCGTAGTACAAAAAAATGTAAATAAATAAACAACATAACGGTTGCTTGAAGAACTTTTATTTATATAATATTGATATACATACATACTTATATAATATCATGTTTATCTACATATCGTATATGTCACTAATATGTCATTGAATATGTCACTGAATGAATGATAAGAGTATTGATGTATATTATATAGCGCCGTATTTACATACATACATATATGTATTTTATTGTACTTATAAGAAATTATTCTGGCAATGGAATATTTAAATATAATAGCTCGAAATAAGCGAGCTAGATGTATCTTCAAAGGTATGGATCGCATCGGAATCAAATTATCAGTCGATTAAGCCATGTCCGTCCGTCCGTCCGTCAGCACGCTAACTCAAAAACTAAGAAAGCTAGAATCTTGAAATTTACACAAAATATTCTGGGAGCAATTTTTAGGTTTCCTATTTTTTTTGGTTGAGTTTCGACCAAAACTTCGAGTAGCTCCCGAACACCTAACTTTTAGATCTTCACAATTTTTTTGAAATAGAGCCATGAAATTTTAACTGCTGATGGATATCATAAAAATATTAATTTTTTGTATATAAAAATTTCTGTAGCCCCACCCGTTAAGGAGCTACAGCCTCCCAAAAATCGAAAACTCTCTATATTTAAATTGTTATAACACAAGCTCTATAAGGTTTTTCTTCAATCTGAAAATTCCAAACGATAGGTGCTATTATGAGCTTTACTCATAATAAATATATACTTGTGCTATATGGTGCCTTAATTTACCGTTGTGCGAAACTGAATTATTGCAAAATCTTTTAACCCTTCTTTTGACAGAAGTTAGATCTTTGAAAATAAGTATGAGTCATTTCAAAAAATTTTTTGTATCACTCCCCGTTTAGGAGCTGTAAGGGGTCAAAAACTGAAAATTTCCTATTTTAAACACCTGTAAATTGAACACCTGTTAAAAATTTTTTGAAGTAATACATAAAAATTAAAGCTTCAACATTATACTCTTATTTCTGTTAACAACTTTTTTTACAAATTTCTTTAACGAATTTTTTGCATTTTGTTTTACTCGATAATTTGAAATTGTTGAGGATATAATGCGTAGTACAAAAAAATGTAAATAAATAAACAACATAACGGTTGCTTGAAGAACTTTTATTTATATAATATTGATATACATACATACTTATATAATATCATGTTTATCTACATATCGTATATGTCACTAATATGTCATTGAATATGTCACTGAATGAATGATAAGAGTATTGATGTATATTATATAGCGCCGTATTTACATACATACATATATGTATTTTATTGTACTTATAAGAAATTATTCTGGCAATGGAATATTTAAATATAATATAATATAATATAATATAATATTTAAAATTATATTTACTATTTTGTACTAAGTAAATTTAATATACATTTACCGCTTAGTATTAAATGGTACTATAGAATATTTGAAAAAGTTTTGGATTGATAATCGTTATGTGGTAGGTTAGAATCTGCTTTTGAAGAATGTACATATAAACATATAGTTTGAATATATGTACAACCCATAGTTCTAGAAATTATAAAATTCACCCAAATTATTTTAAAATACTAAAATATTAAAAAAAATAATATTCTAAGCAGAGTGACAGGCTGTGAACATACTAACGGTTCATACGGGTATCTAAGAGTTGACAAAGGCAACTGTATTCTTCCTCGTTTTCATATATCTATTAAAATAAAAATTATCAATTATGTTTCATAATTGTTTATATGAAGGATTTGAGAGTTAGTTGTAAATTTAGGATTATATCCTTTTTAGAATCTAACTCAAAAATCCCTCCTAATTCAGAATTTTTATTTTTTTTTAATGCATTTCTCTGCCACATAAATGTGGACAGGAAATTACACGGCCTTTCCTGTTCAGGCGTGACTGTAAATGTCGTCAGGGGAAATAACTCTTACGACTTGTGTGAGATTCGAACCCACACTCCCTCGGTGTTTCGAGGGTATTTTATACACTCTTACCCACTAGACCACCGTGGCCCTCTAACTCAGAATTCCGCATATATGCATGTTTATATATATTATAAGAAAAGGAGCAATTCTGATTTTGTAGCATTCGGAATTTTTTACAGAAAAATTTAAATATAGGATATTTTTTTGGTAAAGTTTCATAAATTTCAAATACATATAATATATTTCCGCTTTTAATTTTACCAAATATAAAATTTGACGTTATTTCGTTCGATGGAACTTATGACTCGAACAAAATAGTCATAATGTCAATGAAACTTATGTCTCATAGCAAATTGGTCATAAGTTACATGGAATTTTTATCTTTATTTTAATGGACCTCAAGTTCATTTAAAAACGGGCTTTACTTCCGTGGAACTTAACTCCATTTAAGAGTGCACAACGTTCATGAAATTTATGTCCGTAGAAGTTAAGTCATCCCTCCTACATAACATATATACTGTGCCAAAGAAAAAAAAGTTGTAAGAAAAATAAAAATTAAATTAATATTATTTACAAAGTTTTATCAAATATATTAATAGATCATTAATTTATTTTACAATGGCGCTATTGATATTCAACCAAGTATATATTAGTAACATATAGAATAAACATTTATTAAAATGTAAAGTCATTATTTATTATATATATGTATGTATGTATGCACATATTTTTTGACATTTTAAGCTGTTATTAAATATGGTGAAACTTGGAAACTATTCGTTTTAAAAGTAAGATTTTTTTATTACGATCAGGCACAAAAAGAAAGAGATAGTCAGAATTTTAAAAAATTATTTTCAAATTAATATAAATAAACGCATGGAAAATGTAAATTTCTCTAATTTTCCAATATATTTTTTAAACGTTTAAAAAAAGTTATATTCAGCTGACATTTTAAAAAATGGGAAAGAAAGTGGATTGAAAAAAGGGATGGAAGACATTGATGTCTAACTACCGCCTTACTAGTTTTTCAATACGTTATTATACCCGTACAATAGTCTCGAATATATTAAAATTACTCCTCCGGTTGTTACACGTCGATAGTATGCTAGATACAGACTCAAGTGTGTGGATCGATTAAACTTTGCCCGTCTGCCCGTCCGTCAGCACGATAATTCAAAAGCTAAGAGAGAGTATTGAAATTAACACAAAATATTTTTAAATCAATTTCTGGGTTCCCTATTTTTTTGTTTGAAATTCGACCAAAACATCTGATAGTTCTCGAACAACTAACTGCTTCAGCTCCACATTTTTCATAAAAATTGTTCAAAAGTTCTACATCGTTTGAAGTAAAGCTATGAAATTTTAACTGCAGATAGATATCGTGATATTTGAATTTTATGGAACAACTTTTTTCTATAACGCCACGTGTTACGTTCTACAGCCTCTCAAAGTTCGAAAAACTCCTATATTTTAATTATTATAACACAAATTCTATAAGGCATATCATAAATATGAAAACGCCATGCGATAACTGCTTTACAAATATGTGTATAATAAATAAGTATATACTTTTGTCATACGACTATTTTAATTCACCGTTATGCGAAAATCAATTTTTGCCAAATTCTTGATCCCTTCTATCTTCCCAATGTTTTCTAATAAATTCTTCTAAATCAAATTCTTTTATAAATATGAAATAGAACATTAATCAATGCAGTTTTATACTATATTTTTATTCTTCTAAGCAATTTTATTCTTCCTCGTTTTTCTTTTGCTATCATTTGACTTTTCCTAGTCATTTTTGGTGCCAACATCTTGATTAGATAAATTCTTTGTAGAATTTAACTTGAAAGATTCCTACATTTAAATTAAATCTTGAAAAGTTTCTATATTTGTAGGAGATTTTGCATGAAAGAATTTTTTTTATTCAAAACTTCTCAAAATATTTTCAAATAATTACAACTGTTTTTCAATCTAAAAATGTTAAACAACAACTTCTTACATTTCATAAATTAAGATCTTTGAATACTCTTATCTGAACCAAAAAGTTTGCTAAATTTTTAACTAGAAAATGTTTAAAATTTAGGATATTATTTAAATGAATAGTGTACCCCTTTCAAAACCATTAATTTTGAATACCTATTCGCTATTACCTTGTTATTTTCTTTTTTCTAATTGTTATTTGGAATTGAAATGGAACGAAATTACCTATTCATATTTTACTTTATAGTTTTTAAATAACCATTAATTAAGGTTTCTATAAAAGATGGTAAAATTTTTCTGTGATCATTAGTTTAACTGCTTGACAAAAAAAAATAACGTTGAAAATGAAATCAATTATAATATTTTTAATTTTTCTTTTATGTTTCATTGAAATTTTAGCTCTACAAAAGGATTGGGAAAAAACGAGAAAAGATCATTTTAAAAAACACTGGAAGGATACAAAATTTAATGGATATAAGAAGGCAGCATTAACGGGTTTTTGGCCAGCCCAAGTTTTAGCGTCAACCACTACAGAGAGAACAACCACTACAAAAGTATGTCTCAAAAAGTTCCTCCTTTCAGTTATTGAGTATTCTTTAGTTTTGTTTCTTATCTTGTAATGAAACAGTGTTAAAACTTATATTTTAGCTTTATGCAAATTATTTGTCAATTATTTGTTTATTAATTGTAATTTTTTTATTTAAAGGGTCCGTGGACGTGGCCAAAGAACATACCAACTAAGAATCCTAAAGAGAAACTTAGTAAAACCATAAGTTGTAGATTAGCGACAACATTGTGTGGATAAAAAATGTACGCTTGCTCAAATATTTGTTAAATTTCAAATTATTTTACATACGTTATCATTTTAATATAAAATAAATTATGAATTATTAATTGTTTAAAATCCAGATTTATTAACTTTAATGTATTATTGTAATCTAATTATAACTAAAGAATAAAGAATTAGAAAATTACTGTGCAAAATAACAAAGACTTTAGAACAGCTCAAATTGTATTGCTTTACATAAAAGACAAATTAAACGACACTTGCAATATTTAATATCCCCCTTATAAATATAAAAATTAAAAGAAACTGTTAGTTTGTAAAAAAAACGAAGAAGAGTGCGTAGAGTAAACTGTCTCAACTTTGGGATACTTCTATGAACATGATAGATACTGTTTTCATAAAACTTGAACCGAGGTATATTTATATAAAATTTTTAGTTGTAAGACAGGTACCTGAATCTGTTGCACCAGCACAACCAAATTTTACAGATTTTGTTGGCATGCAACTCGACACCTTCTTGCTTTCCGATGTCTAGCTTTAATAGGCACTGAGTTATTTCCATATATAGAAAGAAGTTATATGGCACCTACTCGAATCACCGGGTCAAAAATGTTGGATTTAAGTAGCGAAACTAATAATTTTGTAAAAGTAACGTGAAAGAAATGTCAACCTCATAGCTCTTTTATTTTTTGGATTTTTGTCGGACGGACAGGCAGACGTACACGGATTAATCTACTCAGAATTTAATTCTGAGCTGATCCATGCCTTTAAGCTTATATCTAGCTCGACTCCTTTAAGGTGTCACAAACGTAATGGCAACATATGTTCATACGGGTGTAAATACGCCTATTATATTCACACTACTCATCCTTTCCTTGACCAGCCCATCTGTTGAATTGACGTCTACTAATCTGTTTCTTTAATTTTCAAACTACAATATACCAAACTGATTAGATAAATTTCATTGTAGTTTCAAATATTTTTTTTATACTCGTATGAACATATGTTTAAGGGTATACTAATTTACTTTTGTGACACTTTAAAGAAATAGAGATAAATACAGACTCAAGTGTATGATCGGATCAGCATCGAATTCATCGAGTTAATCAAGCCCTGTACGTCTGTCCATCCGCACGATAACTCAAAAAATAAAGGAGTTCGGATTTTGAAATTTTCACCATGTCACTTTTGAAAAATTATTTGTTACGCTATTTAAATCCAGCAGGTTCGGTCAGCGGGTTCGAGTAGCTGCCAAACAAATACATTCTTTATATGAAAATAACTCAGTACCTATTGAAGCTACTTTTAACATAGTTTCAGATACACCAACATCTTGCATCTCATATTTCAGGTATGCCAACATCTTTTTTAAATTTAGTTTAGCTAGAGAAGGTTGCATATCTTAGAACTTACTTAAGTAAAGCATTTGAAATTTTGTATAATCAAGTTTTATACAAACGGCATTAATGGGTATTCGAGAGTTGATACAGTCTACTGTACTGTACTCTACCGCGTTTATAGAAAAAAAAGAAATCCTAAGATCGACATCTTTTGACATCGTTTCCTTATTTCCTCATCATGAGAAACATCAGAAAATAAAATTAAATTAAATTGAAAAATGAAAAAAAAATTACTAATTTTGAAACTAGTTACAAATTCCAACATGCTGATTATTATATTTTCCAAAATGTACCTTTTTTAATTGCAAATTGAATTTAAAATTTTATTGTTTTAACAAATCATAAATTCAATAAATTAAACATTACCATGATTATTTTTTTCTTCTTTATAATGTTCCAAATCAATTAATTTTATTTTAAGCAGAAATCATTTGCATTTCAAGCAAACACCAGCGTGAAAATTGATTTGAAAATTTCAAAATTAAAGCAAAATATAAACTTTATAATAAATAATAAAGGTTTATGTATATGACGTGTATATGTGAATACATGAGTATTCAAAATTATTGTTAATACACCAACTATGGAAACGATTTAAATCTTCTTGCAAGGCTAATGAATCATCTAAAGATTTAATTTTTTTTTTAAATTTTCATATCATCGGCATAAATTTTAATTTTTTTTTTTTCTGATAACGTTACAAATATTTTTACATGTTTGGAAACTAATCTATATAACACCAAATTATGTAAATTTCTTATTAATATATTGCCCCCCATTCGAGTACTCTGTATTATGATTTTTATACCCCTATATTATGATTTTGTAAACTTTGATTGGTCTAGAGCAGCCGGTTCAGGCTTCTTGCACTTCTTGGAACTTAATGAAGCTAGGCGTCCGAAATCTTGCAAATGATGATCAAGTTTTATGGCAACAACTTCTGCAAAATTTGGTTGTGGTGGTATGACAGGTTCGGGTAGCTGCCATACAACTTCTCTTTTTAAATGAGAATAACTCAGTGTTTATTGAAGCTAGGAATCTGAAATTTAGTAAAGAGGTGTCGAGTTACATGCCAAAAACTTTTGTAAAATTTGATTGATCTAAAGCAGCCGGTTCAGGCTTCTTGCATTTCTTGAACCTTAATGAAGCTAGCCGCAATAGATTCGAGTAGCTGTCATACAACTCCATAATTTACATAAATATACCTCTGTATCTAACGTCGGTACTAAAACATTTGAATGTTTTTAAAAATGATCAAGTTTTATAAAAACAGGATATGTTTATACGGGTATCCCAGAGTTGACGCAGTCTACTCTACTGCACTCTTCCTCGTTTTTTTTTTTTTTTTATTTTTTACTTTGCTTTTAACAATTTTTTATTATCTTAGCTATAATTATATGCATATTAACACGTGTTATTGATTTTATACTATTTGGAAAATTTAAAAAACCAACTATAATTTTTTCATATTGATAAAAGTTAACCTAAACTTACTTCTACTTAAAACTAATCCCTAACCTACCTTACAACTAATTAAACCACAATATTTTTTTTTATTAATTTATTTTATTTACTCGTACATAAATTTTTGGCAGCGCCCAAATGCTAAAACTAAAATTCAAACTGACAAAATCCTAAATTAAACATAAATCCCAAATTACAAAATCCAAATACCAAAATCGTAAATTACAAAGTCCCAAACTACAAAATCTAAAAACTTCAAAAACTAAAAAATAAAGATTTAAGAACTACCTACAAAATGAGGGGATTGTTTAGTACAGGTGTCGGGACAAAAGTCCATCAAGTTTGTTAAGAAAAAAATACTTGGGTGCGTTATTTTCTGTCGCTTAAATGCGTGATTTTGAATTCAGGGGATTTTAGATTTGAATTCAAAATGGAAGGATTTTAGTTAGTTATAAAATCAAGGTTATATGCTTTTTTCAGAATTTTTATATATATAGATGTATATACGGGATTTTGAATAGGGAATTTTAAAGTTGGATTAAAATAAGGATTGAAGGTTTTTTCAGAATATTTATTGCATATGCTAGATTTTAGTTCATATTACGTTTAATGAATTTTAGTGACATGCTTAAATACTTGATATTTAAACTCTCAAAAGAATACGTTTTGATAATCTAATTAAAATTATATTTATATATTATAATGTATTTATAAATGGAACGTATTGAAATTTCTCGAATTAAAACCTCGTGTATCAAAATCTCGTGCTTTTATAAATTTCGCGTTTCTAAATATCGCATGTCAAAATCTCGCGTTTTTTTGCGATATTTTTCAAAAAATCTCGCGAAAAAGTTTCAAATGGAAAAATACAGTATTAGGAGGTAAGTACAGAGCAAAGGTACAGTGAATTAGGAGGGATTTTATAGTTGGTTACAAAATCAGGTTTTCAATCATTTGTTTAGGTTTTTGTTTTTCAAGATTTTTTTCATTCCAATTTTTTTTTTTTCAGGATATCGGACCTTATCAAAAGTGCTTTGAGATTTTGGATTTTGAGATTTTGATATTTCGGGATTTTGAGTCTAGCGATTTTGAATTGTTGGCTTTTGTATTTGTAATTTCGTAGCCAATCCAAATTTTATTTTTGTAATTTCAACACTTTCATTAAACTAATAATTTTCTTTAAAGAATTTTCTTCATAATTTTCTCCGGAATAAATTATCTAACACCATCAATGTGAAAATACATATATGTATGTAGATGATTTACTAAATGGTTTCTTTAAATTTCTGTACGATAAATCATATTATATAAAATTTATACGAATTGTTTATTTTCAAAAAAATATTATTATGGGAGAAAAAAGCATACTTAGTATCACAGATATCCAAAAAAAATCATTATAAATATAATTATTATTAAAAAAGATGTTAGGTAGGACCAAATATTTGTCTTTACTTTATCTGATAATTTGAAAAGTTTATTCTATTTAGCTTTGTTTTTAATTAATGACTCTGATGATAGATTAATAATATATACTATATCGTTTAATCTAGTATAATGAAAATATAGATATTCTACTATAATAGATAAATTAAATAAATATTTTCATTAAATTTTCAGATGTTCATAAGTATTTAATTATATATATATGTATTTGAATTTAGACAATTAAATTTAATGACTAAATAAATGAAATGAATTTCTTAAATATTATATATATATATAAGTATATTTGTTTATATGTACTTAATTTTTGATTATATTTATATAGTTTATATATTTATTACTATAGTTTATATACAATATACATTATACGTTTTAGTGCAATATATTAATAAATAATTTATAACTAAGCGTGTCTAAAAAGCGTTTAGTTATAAGAGTAAAGACTAAGTATCGAATTCTTATGTTGGTCAGGTAATGTTTAAATTACGTAAAAGTAAACACTTTCATATTATGTTGTTAATAAAACACTTAATATATATTATATTGGGTTTTAATAATTATCAACATACATATATATAACTTACTGAAAAAATGTCGGTTATTACATAATTAAAAATAAAAAAAAAACTGTACAAATAATTTAAATTTATATAATTTACTATTATTAATTTTATTCTTTTTAAATTTGGATTTAATTTAAGTATAATGAATTTTTATTTAATTTTTTTTTTAAAAATCGTTTTTTAGCACATTTCCAAAAAAATTTTGAAAAAATGTGCTTATTAGTTTCACTCTGTCCGTCCGTCCGTCTGTTTACAAAACTTCTACACCGTTAAAGATAGAGAAAAAAAATGTTAACCATGGGTAGGTCTCATAAAAAAAATAATTTTGTGGAACAACTTTTTCATGTAGCCTTTCGCATTACGGAGCTACAGCCCCTCAAACTTTGCAAAAGCCCTATTTTTAAATGCATATATCTTATGTTCTACTTAAGATTTTTTCAATCTGAAAACGTCATTCGACAGGTCTTTCTTTTATCTTTCTAAATTAATATGAAAATTATACATTTTTTATAAATTTAGTCTTTAAATTTACCGTTATGTGAAAAACAAATTTTGCATGATTTTTCTACTGTCATAACTCCGGCACGCTTCTAGATAGAGGCTTGAAATTTTGAGGCAAGAAAGAACTTAGAATTAGAATTTAGAATTAGTATAAGTTTGCTCAGAAAATTTTTTTGGACCACCCTCTGTTTATGAGCTATTAGGGCTTAAAAATTGAAAATTTGCTATTTTTAAACACCTGTAACTTAGGAACCTGTACACATTTTACTTCTGCAAGGTATAAAAATTAAAGCTACAGTAATATATTTTTACGTGCGTTAAAGGTTTATTTAAGTTGTAAAGGGTTCCAAAGTTGCAGCTCTTCAAAATTGCGAAAAAGCCCCATTTTCAGATGTATATATCTCAGGCTCTGCGTAATAGTTTTGCAATCTAAAACCGCCAGAAGATCGAAAATTTTATTATCTATATAAAACAATATCAAAATTATGTAATATTTTGTAATTTACTATTTAAATTTACCGTTATGTGAAAACCACATTTTGCATGAAATTTCTTTTTTCATAATTCCGGCACGCCTTTAGATAGGAACCTGAAATTTTGAGACAAGAAAGAACTTTTAGAATTAGTACAAGTTTCCTTTAAATTTTTTGGTAGCGCCCCCTCTTTAAGAGTTATTACGTCTCAAAAATTGAAAATTTGGTGTTTTTAGACACCTGTAACTTAGGCCCCTGTACAAATTTTTCTTCGGAAAAATGAAAATTAAAGGTTCAATAATATGTTTTAACGTGTGTTAACGGCTTTTCTTAGTTATTAAGGATTCCGGAATTACGGCCCCTCAAAATTTCAAAAATGTCCTATTTTCACATTTTTTCTTATTACATGAAATTTTCAAATTTTTGTGCAAGTCATAATTCTAAACAGTTTGTATTGAGTTTTGGAAATGTGCGCTTTTAAAAACCGTTGGTTTACATTCTACCTTGTTTTTTATAAGTAACAAATTTTTAAAGAAGTTTAAGTCATTTTTGAAAATTTTACTGGTTAGAATTTGTGAACTTATTTATGTTTTTTATGTAACGCATATAATAATAATTGATATGATATAAAGTTGATATATAGAAATAAGCCTTTGGAAAAATTTGTCTTAATTCTGAATTGTGAATGTGTCACTAAATTGTGAATCTGATCTAGAGTTAAAATATGAATTCGATTTGTTTGATTCTTTCAATCTTATTGCATTACTTATATCGTTTGTGCTTAACTTTTGATTATTTTTCATTAAAAAAGAAAAAAATTACATGGTATCTAACTTTCTTGATGAAGTTCTATTTATATGTGGTCTTGTATGGCTCATGTTTATTAAAGATTTTGTATTAACAATAAATATCTCACTTTTCTTATATTAAAACCTATAGAGTATAGGTGTAGAATAAAATAAAAAACAAATTTTCGATTCTTAATAGTTATTTCCATGCTCTTATTGATTCAACCGATCACGAACCGACTATTTAATTTTAAAAACATTATCTGCATATTTTATCAATATTTTTATTTTCGAAATTTTTATAATATCAAATTTTCATTTAAAATTTAGTAACATGTCCCATGAAATAAATAAAATCTTCATTTTTAATGAAATAAAGGAACGGATGATCAGCTGTAAAGCGTTTTTGAGTCCTTGAAAATAGGATCCCTTTCAAAACTAGAAAATAAATTGTTTATTAAATAAATAATTTCTTTTACATAAAATAAATAAAATGCAAAATTTTTTAAAATAACTTACATGTTCCTGCTGAAGCTTCAGTTCCTCCTTCATCGACATTTATAAATGCCTTATGAATAACCTCTGATACTTTTACTGGAGTATTTTCTTGAAAAAGATCACTAAAATTTGCTGCATTACTAAACATTGTTGGCATACCCATCTATAAGAAAATTTAAAAAGTTTTTTTTTTTTATTTAAAATTTAATCAGTTAGCTATAATGAATAATTTTAACTAACTTTTTTTAAAGCGTCATTAAGCTTAAATTCTGATTCAATTTTGAATTTTGGTAAAGCAACATCAACTTTATATATAGTCATTTTATTAGCTAATGCTAAAAGATTTACATTTGGTATTTTTTTTTCTAATTCTTTTAGACCATCTTTTTGATTTGGTAAAACAATAACCATAGATAAATCAGAATTTTTATATTGCATACCCAATGCAACAGCATCTAAATCAGACCATTCTGCATAATAATAGTTATTAGTGTTCTCCATAGTATCAACTTGTACTGATGAATCTTTTGTTAACCAAAAATCAGATTTACGTGTTCCTCTTCTATCGAATTCATATTTCCATTTGGCTTTTAAATGAATTGCATTTACTAAAATCATAGATGTATCTGGGTCAACATCTTTTAATAGATTTTTAATATTATTATTAGTTTTACTTTCGACCCAATCATTAATAGTTTTAACTGCTTTAGCCTCTTTAAAATTAATTGATTCAGCTTCTGAATTAAAAGCTTTTTTTGCAATTGCATTAAATTCTTTTTTAATATGTAATGCATCATTCACATAAATTTTATTTGCAATACTTAATGAAAAATTATTACTTGATGATTTTAATAAATTATTAAATCTTTTTGAAATAACTTCTTTATCCGATGTACCAAGATGTAATCCAGTAATCATTTCAGTTTTAGTTTTACCATTTGCACCAAATAACGCTAATGTAATACATGTTTGAATTGATGTTGGAGAAAATACAAAATTTTCAGTTGATGCAACTATTTTAGTAAATAAATCACTAGAAAATTCTGAACTAGATTGACCTATTGGTGAAAGAATTGATTCAGTTGATGCCATTTTTAAAAATAGAATGAGAACTGTGCAAATTAGTAATTCTGAAAAAAAAAATAGATAAATTAATAAATATTAATGATAATAATAATAATAATAAAACAACAAATAAATGTAATAGTCCAATACATGGTCTAAATCAACCCAAATTTAAAGAAAAGGAAACATAACAGAACATTATTGTACCAAAATATAAAGGTACTATCTTTATTGGTTTTGGAGATATGTTCGTTTGCTCTGGGGCTGCTTCGGAAACTTTTAAATTCGGAAACCATGGTCCGAATTATCTCAAATTTCAGGGACATAAAGAAAACATGCCAGAACACCATTGCATCAAATTTAAATGTTCTACCTTTGTTCGGCCAATTGACTTTAAACTTTGTAGATGTATGGCTCTATATAAAAGGAATTATAGGATCGAGAGCAAAGTTGTTGATAGAATTGTAATTAAAGATTTATCAAGCTCCGTTTCGCCGATGTGGCGCAAGAGTCGTTTTTCGCTCTCATTTAAAAATTTAAAAAAATTGTTCGTTAAATATCAAATTAATATTTATATCAGCTGCCTCATTCAAATTAAATGCTTCAATTAATTGTACAAACCGTTATCAATAGAAAGCAATTCTTAATCTAAAATAAAAGTTTTTTAACAAATCCATTGAAATATTGAATCGGTCATAATCTAAACCTGCATTTATAAAAACATTAAATTCTGCTTCCAGCTATTGTTCTTTTAATTTTAAAAAATAATCAAAAAAAAAAAAAATATTTATAATTGTATAAAATAACTATAAATTAATAAATTCTAGTCTAGGCATCTAAAATTTCTATTTCTTCTTTTAAAATTAAAAAAGTTAATGTAAATTTTGTAAAATATTTAATATATGGTCCACTATCTTAGTATTACTTAGCAATATTATATGAATTATAAACGTAAGTTGTATTGCCGTTATAATAAAAACACAGAAAAGATAAAATTTCGTTAATTAATAATATTTAAAATCATGAAAACTACAATAACAGTAGTAATAATAATAATGATAATAATAAATAATTAAATTATAAAACAATTTTAGATAATCAATCAATTATATTGTATCCATTACATTATTTACTTAAGCTTAAGCAACAGTTATTTTAAAAATTAAGAAATTTGTAGTAGATATTGTTTAATTATCAAGTAACCTTTTCAATCGTACCATAATAGCCCCAGTAGCGGAGAGTAATACTATCATTACTTATATAAATAATAAGTTTAAGTAATGATAGTATTACTTATTAGAAAACTAAATAAATAAATAAAATATATCTTCTTTCTAAATTAAAAAAAGGGTAACTCTACGCCTTTTATGTAGACGAGAATTTTTGTGTACCTCGCGAGTATGTGAGAACAAAATTGTTAAATGAGGGTTAAATCCTCGCAAGATCAGGATGTCCAGCAATCATACAATCATGTACATATTATGTATTCAAATTTAAAAAAAAAATTCCTATAAAAATCTTATACAATTTAATAGCATATGTATGATATACATATATACAAATATTATATGTAGTTAATTTAATCTCTTAGCGACATTTCTATTTAGTATGAATTTAAATTTTTCAATAAAAAAAAAAGTGTCCTGGATCAATCAAAAAAAATTTCATGCACAAATAATTTTTATTGTAATGATTGTTGTAGTTGTTTATTTTTATCACTTTTATTAGTTTAGTTCAATTTTTTTACATCATATTTATTTATTTCTAATAATTTTATAACAACATTATTGTATAATTTTTGTGTGCAATATTTTTACATATATTTCTGTTTTTATGTTCTCTTATTTTTTCCGGTGTTAATAAGTTTTTTTTCCCATATTATATTTACAATAACTTTGATGTTATTAATAATTTAACTTACTTGAATTCATTTTTTTTGTTTTACTAAAATCTGATGAACTTTAAAATATTTTTTTTTTTTTTTTTGCTAATGAACACGAAATTTAACTCAAGGTGTAAAAAAAATGTATAAAAATGTAAAAATGTATAAAAAATAATAATGTATAAAAAATATTTTAAAATTTAATAATAATTTAACAGTTAATTCTGGGTCTGTAACTAGTAAAAGATTTTTATATACTAAAACATTATAATTCAAAACTTAAATATTTATATTCTTATTTGTCAATTGTCATAGGTTAAAAAAACCCTTTTGCCAATAACCAAAAAAAATATACGTTCCGTCAATAAACAGCATACCCGGCTATACAAAATATTTTGTTATGACAAAACAAATACATATAATTTTTGTTGCAAATTGTTTTGCAACATGTTTATGAAACAATACTGTCCTTTTTATTTAAGAAATATTTTTTGGGGAATTCCCATTTTGCGTTTTTTTTTTATTTTTAAATTTTAACTGCGATCAATCTGTAGATAAATTTAATTTTCGATTTCATACTTTTGATGGAAGGTTCCTTTTTGTATATTTTTACATTACATTTTTATTTAATTTTTGTTTAGCTCAGTTTTATCTAATTTTCTTACGTTTTATAAATAATGAATGAAATATTTGATGATAATGATTTTTATCGGTAGGTATTTGTACATTCTTAGTGATAAGTGATAACGTACGTATTTAATAATAGTTGCTACAGTGGAGCTGTCTTTGGTTATATCATGCAAGTAAGGTGTTATATTCTGCTGCACGTTGTAATCCACGGATGGCGCTGATTCTGTAGTAAAATAATAACAATAATAATAATAATAATAATAGAAATAATAATAGTAATAATAACAATAATTATAATAATAATAATAATAATAGTAATAATATAATAGCTACTACAGTGGAGTCATCTTTGGTTATATCATGCAAGTAAGGTGTTATATACTGCTGCACGTTGTAATCCACTGATGGCGCTGACTCTGTAGTAAAATAATAATTATATTAATAAGAATACTAATAACAATAATAGTAATAGTAACCGCTACAGTGACAGTGGGGGTTGCCTTTAATAATTACCTCATGTAGTACTATATACTACTACAACATGTTGTAACTGTTGTGACGGCTTTAGTCACTGTTAGCTCAATAGTTATAATAATAGGCGGATTCATTGTTTCCTTACAGTCCCACTCCCAATTCAGTGTTTCCGTATCCATTTCCTATCCTTTCCTATCCCTACCCCCTAGCCAATATACTGCCTTCGCAGGTAAGGGTTTCATCCCATTATATTGGCTAAAAGGGGGAGGTGGGTTTAGTCAGTAAGAATCTGACACTACCAAGGGGAAAATTCTTGGTGTCTTTGGAAGATTCCCACCTCCCTTAGGAAAAAAAAAATATTATATTTATATTCATTTTGTTCGTCAGCTTGTCACCAAGGAATCAACAAATATTTTTACGGCGTACTTTTTCTAGAGAAAATAATGAAGTTTCAAATTTAGAATCAGATGATGGAAACAATGTATGCAAACTCCAAGGTACTCTTACTGACAATGAAATAGAAAATATGCTTAAAAAAGAGGAGTCTGATGTTAAAGATATCAACTGTGAAAATATCGATATCGATAAAGAAATATTTACACCTTCTCAGAATACTATACAGTCAACTTTTGGAACTATGTGGCATTGTAATTATAGCACCCAATGGAAAAGTAATGTCAAGAATAAATCGACATTAAATTATGCGTGAAAATAAAGGTCTCGTGTGGTGAACTAAAATGTGGAGTACTTTTGAAATCGTTAGAAATTTGTTAGATGATAATATAATATTATATGTGATATAATAATTCGTGAAACCAATAGAAAAGCGATATCATATTATGAAGTATATAATCGCTTAGATTTTCAGAAAAAGCCAAAAGATTGGAAATGCTAAGATGTCAGTGCATTTCCATCTTCTCCTTTAAAAGGTTAAATTTATATCGGTAAAAAACGGTCTACTCCGGGAAAAATCTTGGTGAACGTGTGGTTAAAGATATGGTTTAAAAATACAAAGGTACAGGACGTACAATAGTTGTTGATTTTTTGCTTCCTTAAAACTATTCCAGAAGAACTTTTAAATTGTACTAATAGAGAAGATTTGTCAAGTATGTTTGCATATAAAGACAAATGTGTTCATATGTACCGAAAAAGAAAAAAACGTTGTCCTTATTAGTACTCCTTAGTACCAACCAACCATATCTGGTCCGAAAAAAAACCAGGTAAAACGGCAAACAAGAAGATATGCTTTGGCACTATTTTATAATATGATTGATATTTGTGCTTTTGCTTTATTTTCCGAATATATAATATAAGTATATATTCGGAAAATAATGCGTCAAATGCAATAGACCCAAATAAAAGACGTATATTTCTACAAGATTTGGGACGTCATTACCATATTTTCGATTAAGAGTGAATAATACACAGGTTTTCACCATTTTAATAGTAAAAATGCAATTGAGTTAATGAGTGGTACATTTATCAATTCAATATTCACATTACAACCCCTGATTTACGTTCAAGAGATTTACTTGGCGAATAAAAATAGTTGGTAACTGTTTTGTTTGTAGTTCTTCTGCAGAAAAAAGACGTAGACCAACAAGGAAATCTTGTGATAATTGCAATGAACATACATTCACTATCGAAAAATGTATCTTCTGTAAATAATTTAAATTTCATATTGAATAAGTTTATATATTTTCATTATATTTTTTTTTATTATACCAGTATGAACTATTCAAGCAAGGGTATAATACATTTACTATTACGTTTGTGACACATTAAAGGAGTCGAGCTAGATATAGTGTCAAAGGTATGGACGGGCCCGAATCGAATTCTGAATCGATTACGCCATGTACGTCCGTCCGCCTGTCCGCACGATAACTCAAAAAACAAGTAAGTTTGCAATTTTACTAAAAATAAAATTTAAGGACTGGCGAAATATCTTCTAGTATGGTTTGAACTTTGTCACATATTTTAATTAATACAAAAATAGACCTCTTATTGAACGGATATTTTTGAATACTTCTATTTTCAGCAATCAGATTTCTAATTCTTAACTAATTTTTAAGAAAAAAAAAAATTTGATTTCAATGAAAAAAGTGCAATACTTATTATTGAATTTGTGATGCATAAATAATATACATACATTATGTATGATAAATCATAATATTACTTTTGATGCAAACTTCAACAAATAATTTTGTGAATTGCATGAAAATTATTTTGTACATTTATTATAAATTTTAAAAATCTACGCTTAAATTTTATTATACCCGTACAATAGGATCGGGTATAATAAAATTACTCCTCCGTTTGTAACACCTCGAAATAAGCGAGCTAGATATACCTTCGAAGGTATGGATCGGATCAGAAAAAGATTCTAAGTCGATTGAGCCATGTCCGTTAAACAGTCCGTCCGTCCGTCCGTCAGCACGCCAACTCAAAAACTAAGAAAGCTAGAATCTTGAAATTTACACAAAATATTCTGGGAGCAATTTGTAGGTTCCCTATTTTTTTTGGTTAAGTTCCGACCAAAACTTCGGGTAGCTCCCGAACAACTAACTTTTATATCTCCACAATTTTTTTGAAATAGAGCCATGCACTTTTAACTGCTAAAATTTCGACAGAAGTTAGATCTTTAAAAATAAGTATGAGTCATTTCAGAAATTTTTTTTGTATCACCCCCCGTTTAGGAGCTATAAGGGGTCAAAAACTGAAAAATTCCTATTTATACCCGTACGATAAGTATCGGGTATAATAAAATTACTTCTCCGTTTGTAACACCTCGAAATAAGCGAGCTAGATATACCTTCAAAGGTATGGATCGGATCAGGAAAAAATTCTAAGACTTTTGAGCCATGTCCGTCCGTCCGTCCGTCCGTCAGCACGCTAACTCAAAAACTAAGAAAGCTAGAATCTTGAAATTTACACAAAATATTCTGGGAGTAATTTGTAAGTTCCCCTTTTTTTTTTGGTTGAGTTTGGACCAAGCCTTAGGGTAGCTCTCGAACACCTAACTTTTAGATCCCCACATTTTTTTTGCAATAGAGCTATGAAATTTTAACTACTGATAGATGTCACAAAAATATTAATTTTATTTTGAATAACTTTTTTTTGTAGCCCCACCCGTTACGGAGCTACAGCTCCCCAAAGGTTCAAAAAAGCTCTATATTTAAATTGTTATAGCACAAGTTGTATAAGGTATATCTTCATTTTGAAAACGTCAAACGATTACTACTTTCATTAGCTTTAAAAGTATATATACAATAAATATATATTTGTTTTTTTATATTAAATTATAAATTTTATAATTTCTAGAACTATGGGTTGTACATATATTCAAACTATATGTTTATATGTACATTTTTCAAAAGCAGATTCTAACCTTCCACATAACGATTATCAATCCAAAACTTTTTCAAATATTCTATAGTACCATTTAATACTAAGCGTTAAATGTATATTAAATTTACTTAGTACAAAATAGTAAATATAATTTTAAATATTATATTATATTAATGCGTACATAGTATATTTATATTGTTATAAGTATATCGCCATACATTGCAATATTTCTTTAAAAATATTTCCATTCATAGAATAATTTCTTATATGTACAATAAAATACATATATGTATGTATGTAAATACGGCGCTATATAATATACTTCTATACTCTTATCATTCATTCATCAGTGACATATACGATATGTAAATAAACATGATATTATATAAGTATGTATGTATATTTATATCATATAAATAAAAATTCTTCAAGCAACCGTTATGTTGTTTATTTATTTACATTTTTTGTACTACGCATTATATCCTCAACAATTTCAAATTATCGAGTAAAACAAAATGCAAAAAATTCTTTAAAGAAATTTGTTAGAAAATTTAAAAAAATCAAGTAACATTTCCGTCAATTATAAAATAACCCTATATTATTAAAAAAAGTTGTTAACAGAAATAAGAGTATAATGTTGAAGCTTTAATTTTTGTGTATTACTTCAAAAAAATCTTCGATTGAGCCATGCCCGTCCGTCCGTCCTTCCGTCCGTCAGCACGCTAACTCAAAAACTAAGAAAGCTAGAATCTTGAAATTTGCACAAAATATTCTAGGAGCAATTTGTAGGTTCCCTATTTTTTTTGGTAGAGTTCCGACCAAAACTTCGGGTAGCTCTCGAACACCTAACTTTTAGATCCCCACATTTTTTTTGATATAGAGCTATGAAATTTTAACTGCTGATAGATGTCACAAAAATATTAATTTTATTGTTAATAACTTTTTTTTGTAGCCCCACTCATTACGGAGCGGGAGCAAAGGTTCGAAAAAGCTGTATATTTAAATTGTTATAGCACAAGTTGTATAAGGTATATCTTCATTTTGAAAAAGCCAAACGATTACTACTTTTATTAGCTTTATGAGAATATATACAATAAATATATAGTTGTGGCATACGGTGTCTTAATTTACCGTTATGCGAAACTAAAATTTTGCAAAACCCTTAAACCCTTCTATCTTCTAAACGATTTAAGTTGGAAACTTGAAATTTTGACAGAAGTTAGATCTTTGAAAATAAGTATGAGTCATTTCAGAAATTTTTTTTTGTTTCACCCCTCGTTTAGGAACTGTAAGGGGTCATAAACTGAAAATTTCCTATTTTGAAACATCTGTAACTTGAACACCTGTTGAAAATTTTTTTGAAGTAATACACGAAAATTGAAGCTTCAACATTATATTTTTATTTCTGTTAACAACTTTTTTTAATAATATATGGTTACTTTATAATTGACGAAAGTGTTACTTGATTTTTTCAAATTTTCTAACAAATTTCTTTAACGATTTTTTTGCATTTTGTTTTACTCGATAATTTGAAATTGTTGAAGATATAATGCGTAGTACAAAAAAATGTAAATAAATAAACAACATAACGGTTGCTTGAAGAATTTTTATTTATATGATATTGATATTCATACATACTTATATAATAGCATGTTTATTTACATATCGTATATGTCACTGATGAATGAATGATAAGAGTAAAGAGATGTATATTATATAGCGCCGTATTTACATAGATACATATATGTATTTTATTGTACTTATAAGAAATTATTCTGTCAATGGAATATTTAAATATAATATAATATAATATTATATTACCCAAACATTTTTTTACCCAAACCTCTTATTTCTAGTGAGCACTTGACTTCTTGTAACAAAAACTTATCCTCCTGCACTTCATTTGTAGGAAATTAATATATTTATTTGACTCGTGACAATGTATCAAAAATGTATCAATTTATTACCTTCACTGGAAGTAATCTGCATCGTGGGTTATTACGATAATATATATTATAACCTTCATAAAATCTTCTCTTATATTTGGTATAAAAAATTTCGTTTGTTTATTATGGATGAACTTTTCATGACATCTTAAAGGAGTCGGGCTAGATATAGACTCAAATGTATGGATCGGTTCAGAATCGAATTCTGCGTTGATTAAACCAAGCATGTTCGCCCGCAAGGTAGCTCTAAAAATGGTCCAGGAGCCGCAATTTATTTTACATCACTCTTGCAAAATTGTTAGTTTCACTATTTAAATTCAGCATTTTCGACCAATGGGTTCGAATAGCTGCCATACAGCTTCTTTCTTTATATGCAAATAACTCAGTGTCTATTGAAGCTAAGTATATAAAATTTTGCAAAAAGATGCTGAGTTGTATTACAACAGAATCTGTAAAATTTGATTATGCTGGTGCAACAGGTTCGGGTAGCTATCATACAACTTTAAAATTTACATAACTATATCTCGGTTCAAGTTTTAAGGAAACAGCATATATTATGTGCATACGGTGCCCGAAAGTTGACACAGTCTACCCTACAGCATTCTTCTTCATTTTTTTTACAAACAAACAGTTTCTTTTAATTTTTATATTTATAAGAGGGATTCTAAATAAAGTCTTTGGTATTTTGCACAGTATTTTTTTAAATTTCATTATTCAGAGCTTTATAATTTATTTATTTAGTTTTTTTTTTAGTATTTATTTCTCTGCCAAATAAATGTCAACAGGATATTACACAGCCTTTACTTTTCAGGTGTGGATGTAATTGTCGTAAGAGTGAATAACTATTACGATGTGTGTGGGATTCGAACACATATACCCTCGGTTTTTACAGCGTATTTTATACGTTCATACGTATTTATTTCATCTTTTGTGTTAGTTATAATTAGATTACAATAATACATTAAAGTTGATAAGCCTGGATTTTAAAAAATTAATAATTCATAATTTATTTTATATTAAATTGATAACGTGGTAAAATAATTTGAAATTTAACAAAGATTTGAGCAAGCGTACATTTTTTATCCACACAGTGTTGTCGCTAATCTACAACTTATGGTTCCACTAAGTTTTTCTTTAGATTTTAGAGTTGGTTGGTTCTTTGGCCACATCCACAGACCCTTTAAATAAAAAAATTACAATTAATAAATAAATAATTGACAAATACTTTGCATAAAGCTATAATATAAGTTTTAACACTGTTTCATTACAAGATAAAAAACAAAACTAAAGAATACTCAATAACCGAAAGAAGGAACTTTTTGAGACATACTTTTGTAGTGGTTGAGGCTAAAATTGGGCTAGCTAAAAACTTGTTAATGCTGCCAATTTCCATTATTTTTTGTATCCTTCCAGGGTTGTCTATTTGTTTCAGGTTTTTGATATCCTTCCCGATCTATTTGTAGTGCCAAAATTTCAATGAAACAAAAAAGAAACATTAAAAATATTATAATTGATTTCATTTTCAATGTTATTTTTTTTTTGTCAAACAGTTAAACTAATGATCACAGAAAAATTTTGCCATCTTTTATAGAAACCTTAATTAATGGTTATTTAAAAACTATAAAGTAAAATATGAATAGGTAATTTCGTTCCATTTCAATTCCAAATAACAAAATTAGAAAAAGTAAAATAACAAGGTAATAGCGAATAGGTATTCAGAATTAATGGTTTTTAAAGGCGTACACTAATATCAAAGGTATTTTAATGATATCCTAATTTTAAACATTTTGTGGTTAAAAATTTAACAAAATTTTTGGTTCAGATAAGAGTATTCAAAGATTTTAATTTATGAAATTTAAGAAGTTGTTGTTTAACATTTTTAGATTGAAAAACAGTTGTAATTATTTGAAAATATTTTGAGAAGTTTTGAATAAAAAAACATTCTTTTGAAGCGTTTAAAAAATAAAATGGAATGTTAGAAAAATTTACTCTTTTGATGCGTTTATTTATTTTCAATTTTTTAAAATTCTGACTATCATTATTTTATTTGAGGCTTAACTTCCAACAAAAAAGTGCGGAACTTATTATGTACATTTTATATTTGACGCTTAGCTTCCAATAAAAAGTGGTCAAAACTTCCATGGAACTTAAGTTCATTTAAGAGCATATTAGTTTCAGGGAACTTATTTCCGTGGAAGTTAAGTTATCCTCCCAATATGTAATATAATGTAATACTCGTAATAGCATAATATAGGTCTAGTATGATGTTCTATTTTGTATAAAAAATTTTTATTAATAAAAAGAGAAAATGTATGCAACTATTAAATGAGGAAAGCCTATAACAAATAAATTATGTAAATATACCAATTACCAATCCATTATCAACAAAATGTAAATCGTTACGAGGAGGAATACAGTTACTTTTGTCAACTCTTAGATACCCGTACGAACTGTTAGTATGTTCACAGCCTGTCACTCTGCTCACAATATTATTTTTTTAATATTTTAGTATTTTAAAATAATTTGGGTGAATTTTATAATTTCTAGAACTATGGGTTGTACATATATTCAAACTATATGTTTATATGTACATTCTTCAAAAGCAGATTCTAACCTTTCACATAACGATTATCAATCCAAAACTTTTTCAAATATTCTATAGTACCACTTAATACTAAGCGGTAAATGTATATTAAATTTACTAAGTACAAAACAGTAAATATAATTTTAAATATTATATTATATTATATTTAAATATTCCATTGACAGAATAATTTCTTATAAGTACAATAAAATACATATATGTATGTAAATACGGCGCTATATAATATACATCTATACTCTTATCATTCATTCACTAGTGACATATACGATATGTAAATAAACATGATATTATATAAGTATGTATATCAATATCATATAAATAAAAATTCTTCAAGCAACCGTTATGTTGTTTATTTATTTACATTTTTTTGTACTACGCATTATATCCTCAACAATTTCAAATTATCGAATAAAACAAATGCAAAAAATTTGTTGAAGAAATTTGTTAGAAAATTTGAAAAAATCAAGTAACACTTTCGTCAATTATAAAGTAACCCTATATTATTAAAAAAAGTTGTTAACAGAAATAAGAGTATAATGTTGAAGCTTTAATTTTTGTGTATTACTTCAAAAAAATTTTAACAGGTGTTCAAGTTACAGGTGTTTAAAAATAGGAAATTTTCAGTTTATGACCCCTTACAGCTCTTAAACGGGGAGTGATACAAAAAAAATTTTTGAAATGACTCACACTTATTTTTAAAGATCTAACTTCTGTCAAAATTTCAAGTTTCCAACTTAAATCTTTTAGAAGATATATGGGTTGAATGATTTTGCAAAATTTGAGTTTCACATAACGGTAAATTAAGACACAGTATGCCACAAATATATATTTATTGTATATATACTTTTAAAGTTAATAAAAGTAGTAATCGTTTGGAGTTTTCAAAATGAAGATATACCTTATACAACTTGTGCTATAACAATTTAAATATAGAGCTTTTTTGAACCTTTGGGGAGCTGTAGCTCTGTAACGGGTGGGACTACAAAAAAAAGTTATAAAAAATAAAATTAATATTTTTGTGAGATCTATCAGTAGGTAAAATTTCATAGCTCTATTTCAAAAAAAATGTGAGGATCTAAAAGTTAGGTGTTCAAGAGCTACCCTAAGGCTTGGTCCAAACTCAACCAAGAAAGTAGGGAACCTACAAATTACTCCCAGAATATTTTGTGTAAATTTCAAGATTCTAGCTTTCTTAGTTTTTGAGTTAGCGTGCTGACGGACGGACGGACGGACGGACGGACATGGCTCAAAAGTCTTCCTATCCTATCGTACGGGTATAATGACGTGTTTGTTTGTAACGGCTAAACTCAAAAACTACTGGACCAACTTAAACAACAATTTATATATATGTTATATGGCTTATAAGAACGGTTTATGTAAAGTTTGGTGTTTGTTCGGTAGATGGTTCCAAAAAAATTTTTTTACATATACTTATAACGCCACAACAAAACTTAATTGAAACATAAAATTTACGCTTACATATTTTTGAATCAATTTGTAGGTTTCCTATTGTTTTTTGGTTTAGATCCGACCAATATTTTAAGTAGCTTTGAACCATTAACTTTTGCATATTCACATTTTACATGTAAGAATCATATAAAATCTTTCATTCATTAATCTTTCAATATATTTATAACTAGATGGATAGGTATCTGGTATACCTAATATGATTATTTTTATTAGGATGTACCTACTTATTACTTAGGATGTACCTACTAATAAAAATCTTTCTGAAAAAGGAAAAAAAAATAAAAATATTTCTGAAATTATAAAATTTTTTAATTAGAACAAATTCTTTAAAATTTTTTTTTTCTTTATTTATTATTTGCAAATTTATTACGAAAATATATCAAACTTATTTCTAAAAAATATATTATTTTTAATATATTTAACAAACGAAATTTATAATTTTATTTACGTGAAATGCCTCGGCCACGTGGAAATATTGGTCACCGTACACGACAAACAAATCGAGTACGTGCTTTATGTTCGCAATACACACCAGAGGAACAAAGTAATATACAAAGTAGTATACAAAGTAATATACAAATTAGAAATCTAATTGCACATTCACGAGAAAATTACGAACAAGAACAAAGCTCAGTACAAATCGAAATACAAAGTGATAGAAGTAGACCGATAAGAAGTACAATACATAATACAAATCGCATAACATTTCTATGCCTAGCATTTCATTATGATCCAACAGCTGATTACAATTCACACAGCAATATTAACATTTGTAATATGGATAAAGTATGTGAAAATTGAAAAGCTAATGCGCTAATGGTAAGGTAAAATTGTCAGAACTTAATCAACCACCAGAACCATTATTAACATTAGTATCTGGAAGGACGTTCCATTCGAAACATTTTCTCACAAATATTCGAAAGGACAACACTTTGCTTCCAAATGACTTCTTTCGGAGCAGATAATATAGTAACTGATAATTTCATACCAACATTCAAAGTGCAAGGTCAAATATATTACAGTACAGATTCATTATTGTCCATTCCAGATGAACAATAGAAGTTTCTACAGATATATTTTCTTTGTAAGTCCGATGTTGAAGTCAATACGCGATGTGCAATTACTTCTGGAACACGCCGTGACGTTGTTTAATCATTACAAAATTTTTTCCATGAACATAATGAATTGGTTACATTATTTAAGACTGCAATAGACCAAATGCAATTTGATAATCACAAATTGTAATTACAAATGAAGTAGCAATTGCAATTGTTAGTCAACAATTCGAATCAAGAGATATTATTTTGCATCGCCGAAATTATCAACTACGTGTTTGCGAAACAAATCGTACTTATAATGCACTTCAATATCCAATTATCTTTTGGCAAGGGGAGGATGGTTATCATTTTCAATTACAATTATTTTTTACTAAGCACTAGCTACTCAGGTTATCGGCTTACAATTACAATTAATAAATACAACAACTAGTAAACATTTTTTATCACAATTTTATTAAAAATAATGAGTAAATGATTGTATCATTATCCGCTATATCGTCGACGTTCCACAAATGACAATCGCTTCCTGGCTTCAGTATTATAATTATTTCTGCCACTTTCCAAATATTTGGACATTGTCGTTAAGTCTAACGTCATTTCAAAGTAGTCTAAAGTCATTTTCAATCATTTTCAAACGCATTACATTCGGGCGATAGATTATTTCCAGATGATCTGTAAATATTTTCGCTTTTCCTTTATTGTTCTTTTCTTGCAAGATTGATTTTTTAAACTCTTTGTTGCTTTCCAGAAAAAGTAATTTTTCTCTTATTTGGCTAATAAATTCTCAACATAATTTGTTTCTGAATAATTTTACATTATTTTTATTTTACAGGATTTTTTGTTTTAGATTCTAGATTTTTTTATTCAAAAAGTTTTTTCAGATGGGTCATGTATTTATGGTCATGAAAATGTTTTTCTATAGCAAAATCTATTTCTATACTTTAGATTTTATTTATTTTGCTTCTTAAATTTGTTTTATTTAGCAACTCTTTAAAGCTTGCCCAAACTGTTTATTTATTAACAAGAGTGATGTCATTTTGTATATAATTATGATAACCTAACATTATGATAACCTTATTTTTAACCTAACATTATGATAACCTTTTCGTTCAGATTCAGTACCATAGCAAAATGATCTAAATCTAAGTGCTAATTATCTTCTAGGCTAATAAAGTTTGGCGATATTTCTTTTGTTATAAAGAATCCAGTAGATCAGAAATTTTGTAAATTCAGTAATCCAATAAGTTGTTTGTTGAATGAAAATGACAACACAACTATCTAATAACATTTCTTAGCTCTCTTCCTTTTCTATAGATTAGTTTCGGACCCCAATCGACATGTTGAATCATATGGAGGGTCACCTGCCAAAATGACATGATCCCCAAGTTGGTTCAGCATACGCTCTTACCACGTTATTTTCGCGTTATTTTCTTTTAATATATTCATGCGTTTTTTTTGCACTATCTTTTGTTAAAAAACATAAGTTTTTCTTACATTTAGCAATAATATTGGAATAATATTTTAAACATTTCTAAAGGTTTAAAAAAGAAACAAATGGCCAATTTTGAATACATATAGAACTTGAACTTTGATAAGTATACCTATAAATATTTTCGTTTTGCACAAATTCTATAGCTAAAAATAAATTAACGATACGGTTTTTTACGGCATCAATTCTATTTTTTCATTTTATTTTAGTAATACTTATATAAATAGAAAGTTACATTTTGAGGAAATAATTACAATTAGTCGTCCTTTTCTCGGTACTTTCATATTAGAAAACATTAAGCAGCAACAATTAAATAAGTGGTCGGTGCCCTTATGCAAATTTTAATTAATAGTTTTTTTATCAAATCAAAAAAAAAATCATTTCTGTGTAGTCGATTGGTTAAGTACGTGGTTTATTAACCGTGGAAGTACGATACCAAGTTTTTTTTATATGAAAACAAATCGCCCTTGCTACCAAATATAGTATATAATTATATAATATAAAATATAAACAAATTTATATATATTATTACTGAATAAATACATAATATTCTATTATTAATAAAATTTCAATAATTTTTTAATTTACTTTGACGTACTTTTATTTAGTTTACATATTACGTAGAAATGCTTAGATTCTCTCATCTTAGACTAAACCAAAATACCTAAGTGTCCAAATAATTCAAATAAGCAAAGTTTATAATTTTTAACCATAGCTCTCAAAAAGGGTGCAATACAACAATTTTTTCTTAATGACATGTGCCATAATGTCATTTGCCGATATGTTACTTTCAAAACGACATAAAGTCAATTGACCTTGTGTTGCTATGAAAACTTATATTTATTAATTATGAGTTCCAATTTTATTTTCTATATACATATTAGATATATACGATTTTTCAGAATTAGATTTATAATTCTATTTATTATTTATTTCTTTTTTAAAATATAATTGTTCGTATTTAATGTATAATTAAGTATATTATATTCATTACAATTTTTTTTTTACCCTGAGCCATTTTACAGCTCCCAACATAACATTGATTGAAATATATCAGTTTACTCTATAGAACTATTCTCATTACTTTATTTTGAATTTTTTGAAGCCTGATTTTATCAGAATAATGCCATAAACAATATTGTAGAACAATATTAAAAGTGTGAGTTTATAATTTAATTGTATATGGGTACTTGTAATTGCACATTGAGAAGGTAATTATTTGATAATTTTTGAAAAAAAATAAATTTTTGTACCAAATTTTTTTATAAATTTTTGTATAAAATAATTTTTTTTTTACAAATATAGTCAATATGTTTTTAAGTGCCAATTTTTTATAAAAATCATTCCAAAATACTTAATTTTTTCAACCTTACCAATTTTTCTATTGTCTATTTTAATATATTCATCTGTCTTACCATTTATTACCATACATTTAGTTTTTCAGTGTTTAAACTAAACTTATTCATTATGAACCACGTACTTAACCTTTCCAAATCTCCATTAATTTCTCTCAAACATATTCTTTAGCATTATCTCCTTCAGCATACAACAGGGCATTACCCCTAAACAAAACAATTATGACAATGCTTAAAAACAGTAAGACGCCAAGAATTGAGCTCCAACTGTTTCAAAGCTCCAAAAAAATCCAAACAACATTCACAGAATCTGATAGAACAATATTAATTTAATTTTTTTGATTTCTGTTTTTCAGATAAAATATGAACCACTGAAGCTCAACATTTAGAACTCCGCAATTTTCAATTTTTTTATTAATAAGTTTATATCCACCGTTTCAAAAGCTCTTTTTAAATCTATAAAAACAGCTACCACAACATAGTTGTCATGTACAGCAATTTTTGAAATTGTGATAATTAAATTTATCAAGGATTTACAGCTGTGATTTTTTCTGAAAGCCGTTTTATACTTTGATATCAAGTACTTATTTTTAAAGTACTGAAACAGTTGTTCATACACTAATTATATTTTTCGAAATTGTTACTTAATTTTTCTACATGTTTCTAATTCTTCTATAATTTTGTCAATCAGTATCTCTATTTAACAATTTTTTGCTGTTTCATATTGATTCATTTTGATGATTTTAGTATTCTTAATTGACTTTAAAACCATTTAACTTAGTTAATAGTTAATATAAGTTATAGATGGATTGTTCAAAAATTCATTGATTGAACACCATATTTCTTCGATTTTTTCTTTTAATCCATCTATTGGTTTTTGTTGATTATTTCTAAGTCTCATTTTCATCAATCCCCAAAAAGATTCTATAGGATGTAGGCCCGGGTATAGTCAACCAATGGAACGTTTGTTTTCTCGTAGGTTTATCAACTATTTAGTTTAAATCCGCTATCGAATATTATTTCACTAATTTTAGCTTTTCTTTTATTATTGTTTATTAACAAATTTAAATTAAAATCGCTCTTAATTATTACATTGTCTTTTACAAAGAGTTCATCAATTAAAGTACTAAAACAAATAAAAAAATTTAACTCCATACTAAGATGTTTTGAACTATAACTCTGTAAGATAAAATATTTTGTCACTATTATGATACTCTTAAAACTAATGTCCATAATTCATATTTTAATTCAACACGGCAAATTATATCAACATTTCAATAATTTCTAATAAAAAATGCAACTTCTCCAGTGTATTTCGTATTGTTATCCTCTCTTAACAAACTATATTCTTCAATTTAGATTAATGAATTTTCATCACCACTTTCTTGCACTCCATTTTGTTATGACCTTCCTCACTTGATTTTTGATTTTTTTCTACTCTACATTTACTAGATATATGCTTAAAATCCAAACATTTATACAACCGTAACACACTAATTTTTTCATGCACAGGACAATCCAACCTAAACTTATTTACATTACCTTCATAAAATTCTTTTAAATTTGTCTTGAAAGCATTATTTTATACATTACACAGGGTGTCTCGTTAGCGTCTTTCCAAATGGAAGTGGGTGAAAGGAGAATTCAAAACGAACAAATTATTGTTCAGGAGGGGGATCTATTTCTAACGGTTTCCAAAATAACGCCCTTCAAAGTAATTTCGTTCAGTTTTTAAAGAAATAACAACACTTTTAACATAGAAGATTCGTTTAAGTGTCGGTAGCTAGTTGAAGTTATGGGCTTTCACACTAATATTGTGTGAAACCATTAAAAAAATTACATGGACATCAGCAAATATTACTATGGTAGTTAACAGGTTTAAGAAATTATCTGCAAAGTAATTTGGGAAGAATTGAATTAATAGACTCAGATTTCATATATACGTATGATTTAATTATTTAAAAAATACATCTTTAAGTTGAAGTGAAACAACACGCACGTAAAAACACTCTTGCGATTGCGAATTTTTACCGATCTTATACATGAATATATTAAGGTAGGTATTATTTTTAAATATTTTGATGTAATATACTAATAATTTATTTATTATACCATATCGATTACCATAAGTGTAAGGCAAATAAGTATAATTAATGCAAAAGAATTAACAAGAAAGATATAAAACCGAGATAAAATCAGTTGCCTTTGTCAACTGTGGTCAAATAATCATACGAAGCCTTTAATGTGTTCAAAATAAAATATAGTATCATCCTGCTTATAGTATAATTTTTTTTAACTTATTATTATTTTTGATTAAATATAAAAATCATGCATAGTTGCTATTAAGCCTTAAGCTTTGGTCCAATAATTTCAAGCTTTGTCTTTTATTTAATCTTATAAATTAGATATAAATTATATGTATTAGGTATATAAATTGAAAGCACAATTTATGCATTGTAGCAATTAATTTAAAAAACAAAAAAACTTATTTTTTATTTTTTTGTTTTATAAATAAATTTATTAAATATATTATTTAACATATATCAAAAATAAAAAATTACATGTACATACATAACCAAAAAAAAAAGTAATATCTTCCAACGCAGATCTCAGACCTATCGGCTACTCAAAACTCTTTAACTTTACTACAAAAAAAAGTAAGTGATAACCCTAAATGAATCTAAAGTCATACATTATGATTTTTGCCAGTCGTGCATGATAAGGTGGTATGTCATAAAGCTATAGGTCTTAAAACCATATTTCACGAATTTTTGAATGGGTCGTGGTTTTTATTTTGTTTGTTCGTTGCAGACAGCTGTATACTCCTGGAACTGCATATAAATATTAGAATCACTTTTTAAAAATTATTGAAATCCCATAAAATATGCAATCATAACTTACAGTTTAATAACTATGTATTATATTACAATTATATTACGGTTCAAAGTTCTAAACAAATAAGTTTAAAATTTTAGTTTTAAGATAAGTTTATAATTCAAAAACAATTATTATTATTTCACAATTTATTTTATATTAAATAAAATAATGGGCTAACATAATTTGAAATTTAGAAAAAATTTTGCAATAAATTTATTATCCACACAATGTTATCACTGTGTCACAACTTATGTGTTTAGTAACCCAGACTTTCTTTTTTTTCTTTGGAATCCACGGGGCCTTAAAATAAAAAAAAAGTTAAAATAAATATAAAAAAATGCATTATCATAATTTTTTTTTTTTAATTTTTCTTTTTGTAAAATCACTGTTAATTACCAGTTTAGTAGTTGTGGGTGGTGCTACTGTAGTCGTTGCGACAGTCGTGGGTGCAAATCTGCGATTGGCTAAAAGTTGGGCAGGCCAAACACCACCCAATGCTTTGCGCTTATAATCATTGAATCTTGAACCCGGAGCCCAGTGTTTTTTAAATATATCAGCATTTTCCTTTCTTAAACGACTATTATCATCCTCCATTCCCATAATTTTAATCATGCAAAACAGATAAGTTATAAAAAATATTAAAATGGTTTTCATTTTTAAAATTATTTTTCTCAAAATACTTTATAAGAAACAGTTAAACTAAGACATTTGAATGAATATTTAACACCTTTTATAGAAACTTTAATTAATGGTTATTTAAAAATTACAAAAGAAAATTTTACTATAGGTATTTTGGTTCCATTTCAATTACGTTTAATTTTTAGTTTTTTTGTAAAATTTATGTAAACATATGTAACAAGATGTATGTTCATGCATTTTTTAGTTAAAAAAATTTTATTTAATAGCATTTATAATACTCTCTGAAGATGACGTAAATGTCGAAACTAAGTAGGAAAAAATAAAAAACTATTTGTGAAACTAAAGTAAATTGTGTCACTTGCTACGCTGTAATTTATTACATCTATATGTTATTTGTCTATGCTATTATATATTAGAAATTTGCATTGAAAGTTTTTAATGAAATATCAAAAACAATATAGACAAAAGTAAAGAGTTTTGGAAATATCTTTTTAATAATAATAACAATGCAAAAAATTGGGGAGAATATTTTTAATATGTACTCGTGCGGAAATGGGTTAACGAAAGTTAACAAAAATTTTGTCACAGGCTTTATTTAGAACCATATGCAATTCATCCTGCCAAATTAGACACAAATTAGAAACTAACATTTTTTTTGACAGTCTATTTATTATGCCGAAATGGGTTAATGTATCATGGCAAAGTTAACTGAATGATCTTCTGTTCTAAAAGCCAATACCTGTGCAAATTTTTGTGCAGTGATAGAACACCCGAGTAAATAAAGCTCACGAGCGTTAATTCTGTTTGAATTGGAATTAAAGCCCATAATTAAAAGGTATTAAAACCCGCGGGCTTTAATTCCTTTTGAATTGGAATTAAGACTTACACTATTTTTGTTATTAAAAAAAGAGAGTAATGTAGAGCAAACGCATTAGGAGGGATTTTAGAGTTTTGGATAAAAATAGGGATATCCCCTTTTTCCAGAATATTTACTAATATATATATGTACTAATATGTATATGTTTCTGAATTGTGAAAGATTTTAGATTTGGTTACAAAATCAGGATTATTTACTTTTTCCAAAATATGTATATATAAGGAATACTCATATTGTCAGAGATTTTGAATCCAGATTTTGACTTCAATTCTAAAATATCTCCCAAAATTTTGAGGCCTTATTATTGAGACAAAAGTCCCATGGGACTTCTGGCTCATTGAAGTGAGTCAAAAATTCCAATGGGACTTCTGACATGTCACCAAATAAAATCCACTCAAATGAAATACTGACTCATGATAGTAACCCCTTTGTGTTACTCAGTGGATTTTAATTCTTTTTTGAAAAGGATTTAAAGCTCATGGGCGTTATTTCCAAAACTTTTGGAATTAAAGCCCGTGGGCTTCATTTCCTCGGGCGTTCTGTCACTGCACTGCAAATTTTCTATTGATCAAATCGTTTAAGCACGACAACAAAAATTAAATTTGTATGATATTCAAAAAAATATAAGCCGATACACTTGCTATACTAAATATTACCACCACTTGTAAAGCGAAGCACATAATAAATAAATGGAATATTTTTTATTTTGTAAGTGTGCTTTTTTGAAAACCTTTGGTTTTTCATTAGTTGGTTTTTTATTATTTGGGTTATTTTAAATTATTTATTTAAAATTGAACAAAGTTATATTTTTTTTTGTAATTTTTAAATAACCATTAATTAAAATTTCTATAAAAGGTGTTAAATATTCATTCAAATGTCTTAGTTTAACTGTTTCTTATAAAGTATTTTGAGAAAAATAATTTTAAAAATGAAAACCATTTTAATATTTTTTATAACTTATCTGTTTTGCATGATTAAAATTATGGGAATGGAGGATGATAATAGTCGTTTAAGAAAGGAAAATGCTGATATATTTAAAAAACACTGGGCTCCGGGTTCAAGATTCAATGATTATAAGCGCAAAGCATTGGGTGGTGTTTGGCCTGCCCAACTTTTAGCCAATCGCAGATTTGCACCCACGACTGTCGCAACGACTACAGTAGCACCACCCACAACTACTAAACTGGTAATTAACAGTGATTTTACAAAAAGAAAAATTAAAAAAAAAAAATTATGATAATGCATTTTTTTATATTTATTTTAACTTTTTTTTTATTTTAAGGCCCCGTGGATTCCAAAGAAAAAAAAGAAAGTCTGGGTTACTAAACACATAAGTTGTGACACAGTGATAACATTGTGTGGATAATAAATTTATTGCAAAATTTTTTCTAAATTTCAAATTATGTTAGCCCATTATTTTATTTAATATAAAATAAATTGTGAAATAATAATAATTGTTTTTGAATTATAAACTTATCTTAAAACTAAAATTTTAAACTTATTTGTTTAGAACTTTGAACCGTAATATAATTGTAATATAATACATAGTTGTTAAACTGTAAGTTATGATTGCATATTTTATGGGATTTCAATAATTTTTAAAAAGTGATTCTAATATTTATATGCAGTTCCAGGAGTATACAGCTGTCTGCAACGAACAAACAAAATAAAAACCACGACCCATTCAAAAATTCGTGAAATATGGTTTTAAGACCTATAGCTTTATGACATACCACCTTATCATGCACGACTGGCAAAAATCATAATGTATGACTTTAGATTCATTTAGGGTTATCACTTACTTTTTTTTGTAGTAAAGTTAAAGAGTTTTGAGTAGCCGATAGGTCTGAGATCTGCGTTGGAAGATATTACTTTTTTTTTTGGTTATGTATGTACATGTAATTTTTTATTTTTGATATATGTTAAATAATATATTTAATAAATTTATTTATAAAACAAAAAAATAAAAAATAAGTTTTTTTGTTTTTTAAATTAATTGCTACAATGCATAAATTGTGCTTTCAATTTATATACCTAATACATATAATTTATATCTAATTTATAAGATTAAATAAAAGACAAAGCTTGAAATTATTGGACCAAAGCTTAAGGCTTAATAGCAACTATGCATGATTTTTATATTTAATCAAAAATAATAATAAGTTAAAAAAAATTATACTATAAGCAGGATGATACTATATTTTATTTTGAACACATTAAAGGCTTCGTATGATTATTTGACCACAGTTGACAAAGGCAACTGATTTTATCTCGGTTTTATATCTTTCTTGTTAATTCTTTTGCATTAATTATACTTATTTGCCTTACACTTATGGTAATCGATATGGTATAATAAATAAATTATTAGTATATTACATCAAAATATTTAAAAATAATACCTACCTTAATATATTCATGTATAAGATCGGTAAAAATTCGCAATCGCAAGAGTGTTTTTACGTGCGTGTTGTTTCACTTCAACTTAAAGATGTATTTTTTAAATAATTAAATCATACGTATATATGAAATCTGAGTCTATTAATTCAATTCTTCCCAAATTACTTTGCAGATAATTTCTTAAACCTGTTAACTACCATAGTAATATTTGCTGATGTCCATGTAATTTTTTTAATGGTTTCACACAATATTAGTGTGAAAGCCCATAACTTCAACTAGCTACCGACACTTAAACGAATCTTCTATGTTAAAAGTGTTGTTATTTCTTTAAAAACTGAACGAAATTACTTTGAAGGGCGTTATTTTGGAAACCGTTAGAAATAGATCCCCCTCCTGAACAATAATTTGTTCGTTTTGAATTCTCCTTTCACCCACTTCCATTTGGAAAGACGCTAACGAGACACCCTGTGTAATGTATAAAATAATGCTTTCAAGACAAATTTAAAAGAATTTTATGAAGGTAATGTAAATAAGTTTAGGTTGGATTGTCCTGTGCATGAAAAAATTAGTGTGTTACGGTTGTATAAATGTTTGGATTTTAAGCATATATCTAGTAAATGTAGAGTAGAAAAAAATCAAAAATCAAGTGAGGAAGGTCATAACAAAATGGAGTGCAAGAAAGTGGTGATGAAAATTCATTAATCTAAATTGAAGAATATAGTTTGTTAAGAGAGGATAACAATACGAAATACACTGGAGAAGTTGCATTTTTTATTAGAAATTATTGAAATGTTGATATAATTTGCCGTGTTGAATTAAAATATGAATTATGGACATTAGTTTTAAGAGTATCATAATAGTGACAAAATATTTTATCTTACAGAGTTATAGTTCAAAACATCTTAGTATGGAGTTAAATTTTTTTATTTGTTTTAGTACTTTAATTGATGAACTCTTTGTAAAAGACAATGTAATAATTAAGAGCGATTTTAATTTAAATTTGTTAATAAACAATAATAAAAGAAAAGCTAAAATTAGTGAAATAATATTCGATAGCGGATTTAAACAAAATAGTTGATAAACCTACGAGAAAACAAACGTTCCATTGGTTGACTATACCCGGGCCTACATCCTATAGAATCTCTTTGGGGATTGATGAAAATGAGACTTAGAAATAATCAACAAAAACCAATAGATGGATTAAAAGAAAAAATCGAAGAAATATGGTGTTCAATCAATGAATTTTTGAACAATCCATCTATAACTTATATTAACTATTAACTAAGTTAAATGGTTTTAAAGTCAATTAAGAATACTAAAATCATCAAAATGAATCAATATGAAACAGCAAAAAATTGTTAAATAGAGATAATGATTGACAAAATTATAGAAGAATTAGAAACATGTAGAAAAATTAAGTAACAATTTCGAAAAATATAATTAGTGTATGAACAACTGTTTCAGTACTTTAAAAATAAATACTTGATATCAAAGTATAAAACGGCTTTCAGAAAAAATCACAGCTGTAAATCCTTGATAAATTTAATTATCACAATTTCAAAAATTGCTGTACATGACAACTATGTTGTGGTAGCTGTTTTTATAGATTTAAAAAGAGCTTTTGAAACGGTGGATAGAAACTTATTAATAAAAAAATTGAAAATTGCGGAGTTCTAAATGTTGAGCTTCAGTGGTTCATATTTTATCTGAAAAACAGAAATCAAAAAAATTAAATTAATATTGTTCTATCAGATTCTGTGAATGTTGTTTGGATTTTTTTGGAGCTTTGAAACAGTTGGAGCTCAATTCTTGGCGTCTTACTGTTTTTAAGCATTGTCATAATTGTTTTGTTTAGGGGTAATGCCCTGTTGTATGCTGAAGGAGATAATGCTAAAGAATATGTTTGAGAGAAATTAATGGAGATTTGGAAAGGTGAAGTACGTGGTTCATAATGAATAAGTTTAGTTTAAACACTGAAAAACTAAATGTATGGTAATAAATGGTAAGACAGATGAATATATTAAAATAGACAATAGAAAAATTGGTAAGGTTGAAAAAATTAAGTATTTTGGAATGATTTTTATAAAAAATTGGCACTTAAAAACATATTGACTATATTTGTAAAAAAAAAATTATTTTATACAAAAATTTATAAAAAAATTTGGTACAAAAATTTATTTTTTTTCAAAAATTATCAAATAATTACCTTCTCAATGTGCAATTACAAGTACCCATATACAATTAAATTATAAACTCACACTTTTAATAATGTTCTACAATATTGTTTATGGCATTATTCTGATAAAATCAGGCTTCAAAAACTTCAAAATAAAATAATGAGAATAGCCGTATAGGGTAAACAGATATATTTCAATCAATATTATGTTGGAAGCTGTAAAATGGCTCAGGGTAAATCAAAAAATTGTAATGAATATAATATACTTAATTATACATTAAATACGAACAATTATATTTTAAAAAAGAAATAAATAATAAATAGAATTATAAATCTAATTCTGAAAAATCGTATATATCTAATATGTATATAGAAAATAAAATTGGAACTCATAATTAATAAATATAAGTTTTCATAGCAACACAAGGTCAATTGACTTTATGTCGTTTTGAAAGTAACATAACGGCAATTGACATTATGGCACATGTAATTAAGAAAAAATTGTTGTATTGCACCCTTTTTGAGAGCTATGGTTAAAAGTTATAAACTTTGCTTATTTGAATTATTTGGACACTTAGGTATTTTGGTTTAGTCTAAGATGAGAGAATCTAAGCATTTCTACGTAATATGTAAACTAAATAAAAGGACGTCAAAGTAAATTAAAAAATTATTGAAATTTTACTAATAATAGAATATTATGTATTTATTCAGTAATAATATATATAAATTTGTTTATATTTTATATTATATAATTATATACTATATTTGGTAGCAAGGGCGATTTGTTTTCATATAAAAAAAACTTGGTATCGTACTTCCACGGTTAATAAACCACGTACTTAAACAATCGACTACACAGAAATGATTTTGTTTTTTGATTTGATAAAAAAACTATTAATTAAAATTTGCATAAGGGCACAGACCACTTATTTAATTGTTGCTGCTTAATGTTTTCTAATATGAAAGTACCGAGAAAAGGACGACTAATTGTAATTAGTTACTCAAAATGTAACTTTCCTTTTATATATTACTAAAATAAAATTAAAAAATAGAATTGATACCGTAAAAAATCGTATCGTTAATTTATTTTTAGCTATAGAATTTGTGCAAAACGAAAATTTTTATAGGTAGGTACTTATCAAAGTTCTATATGTATTCGAATTTGGCCATTTTGTTTCCTTTTTAAACTTTTAGAAATGCTTAACTTATTATTTCAATATTATTGCTAAATGTAAGAAAAAATTTATCTTTTTTAACAAAAGATAGTGCAAAAAGACGCATTAATACATTAAAAGAAAATAACATAAAATAAAATCAGGAGCTTCGGTGGCCAAATGAGTAAGAGCGTATACAATACGCTGTAAACACCGAGGGGGTGTGAGTTCGAACTCCGCATACGTAGTAAAAGTTAATCCCCCTTACGACATTTACAGCCACGCCTGAACAGGAAAGGCTGTGTAATTTCCTGTCGACATTTATGTGGCAGAGAAATGCATTAAAAAAAAAAAGAAATAAAATAAAATCATACTGCAATATAAAAATCAACTGATAATAAAATTATAATGCAGATAATGTAAAATATGTTAAATGCGATAGACGAAATCTCAACAAAATAAAATAAGCAAGAGAACATAATAGCATTTTTAGCTCTCTTTTTCTTGTTAGAATGAGTCTAGAACTCAGTAATTCGAATCAAGTCCTTTAAACAACATCTTAATGTAATTGCTCTATATTGTCCCTCTAGATGCAATATACAGAATTCCGTTTTAAAAATGCTGAACCAACTTGGGGATCGTGTCATTTTGGTAGGTGACTCTCTATATGGCTCAACAAGTCGATTGGGATTCTATACTAATCTCTAGGAAGAGAGTTAAGAAATCTTATTAGATAATTGTGTTATTATGTTCATTCAACGAACAACTTATTAGTTTACTGAATTTACAAAAATCCTGATCTATACTGCATTCTTTATAACAAAAGAAATATCGCCAAACTCTATTAGCCTAGAAAATAATCAGAACTTAGATTTAGATCATTTTGCTATGTTACTGAATCTGAACGAAAAGATTATCAACAAACAAAATGATATCACATTTGTTAATAAATGAACAGTTTGGGCAAGCTTTAAAGAGTTACTAAATGAAACAAATTTAAGAAGCAAAATAAATAAAATCTAAAGTATAGAAATAGATTTTGCTATAAAAAAACATTTTCATGACCATAAATACATGACCCATCTGAAAAAACTTTTTGAATAAAAAAACCTAGAATCTAAAACAAAAAATCCTGTAAAATAGAAATAATGTAAAATTCTTCAGAAACAAATTATGTTGAGAATTTATTAGCTAAATAAGAGAAAAATTACTTTTTGTGGAAAGCAACAAAGAGTTTAAAAAATCAATCTTGCAAGAAAAGAACAATAAAGGAAAAGCGAAAATATTTACAGATTATCTGGAAATAATCTGTCGTCCGAATAAAATGTATTTGAAAATGATTGTAAATGACCTTAGACTACTTTGAAATGATGTACTTAACGAAAATGTCATTGAACCAATCACCATAATCAAATTTTATGATAAAATTAAATCTCTAAAACTTTAACTATGTTAACATACTCAAATTAACTACTAAACTATTTACCTACCAAATATTTGGAAGGTGGCAGAAATAATTATAATACTTAAGCCAGGAAGCTTCAAAACGAATCATAATATTATGAACCGATTTCAGTTATACCAGTGCATCTCCGTCTTTAGAAAACAATTTAGAGGATCTTTTAAATAATTATTATTTTTCTGAAAGTTTCTTAAAATTAAAATGAACTAATTTTGACAAATTAAACTTTGGGTCTAATGTTACTAACATACATACATATTTCCTTAAACTTATACGGTGAGTTTTCAAAATTTATTTCCTGTTCGTTTATATTTCTAATTCCTTTTTCAAAATCTATTATACTTTCTAAACTATTTAATTTGGTAAATTTTGAAATTTCTATCTTTCTAATGCTTTCGATGGCATTTTAAATTCATTTGTTTGTCATGTATGGATTTCGAAATTAATATTATCTTTTCCATTAATTGTTGTATTATGAACTGATCTGATTTTATTTTTTTAAACCCTTCTACTCTATCGTCAATAATGCTAAACCTAGAACCTGTGGTAATGCTAAAAATATTCTATTTTCTATTGTTATTTTAATAATAGAAAGTTCCGAGGCTAATTTATAAAAAAATCTAAATTATTATTTTCATTTCAATTCGTTTAATTTTTTTTTAATTCGGATATTATCAACCTCCATTGGATCAACTAGTCTTTATTTTGAAAATATTGTGCTTTATTTGTTGTTGGCGATATTGGCCTTAATTGTTCGCAAAGTTTCTTGACCGTTGTTGATTTTGTCGGAAATAACCGGAAGTTTTATTGTTTTTATAAAAATTATTATTCGGTCTGTGTGGTCGCGAATCATTATTAAAATTATTTTTTGATTATTTTGAAACCAATTTTGATTTCTGTTATAACTATTAGAAAATTCATTAACGACCAAACTTCTATTTTACTTTACATTTTTCTTTTTTTTTGTTTTTTTTTTTAGCATTTCTTTTACTGTACCTTTTTGATTTTGATTATATTGCTGTAAGCTATTTGATTTTGAACTTTATAGTAACTTTATAGAACTTTTGTCTGTCTTAAATAATAGTGGCTGATTCACTTATCGGGTTAACTTTTAAGTTTGAAATCGTCCTATACAGTGCTGACGGCTGCATTTCTGGTCTGTATCTTAGTTTTAGTATAATTTAATTGCTTCCCAATTGAATGAATCTAATACGTTTATAACACAGTTTTTCGCTTCCCCTTGTATTTTTTCGTAGACTATTGCTCGAACCATTGCTTGTTTTGTATCTGTGTCACTTGTTTTTGATAGTTGATATTCTACATTACTAACAAAGCAGTTAAAACTTAAGTCTCCTGTACCAGTAAAAGCTGATATAAATTTAATGTTTCTATATATACTGCTTCGATTGATGTTATATTTGCTGGTGTTGATGTTTGTGCTGGTGCCGGGGCTTGTGGTTGGACATGTACTTGTGTTTGTATTTGTGCTAGTGCTTGCGTTAATTCTTGTCTTTCCATTCAAGTTTCAATCAAGTTTTGTGTTTCGTGTTGTTGTGCAATGTCTTGTTCTTGTGGGTGATTTTCCATATTGTCTAGAATCTAGATCTCGAGATTTCTGTTTTTGTCAAACTTGTTTTCAAGAATTTTAATTGAAAAGTACGAAGTTAGTTTTTACGGATAATTTTTAATCCTTCTTTGTCCACTATCGTATTTTGTTTTAATTTTTTAATTGTTCAGTTTTAAAAGTTTTAACTTTATTCATTGAATCTTAGATCACTTAGAATAATTCGTTATATATTTTTTTTGTGTCACAACTAGCTCACTTAAGGAATGCGAAGAGAAATCTTAATTCACAAAAAAAATCATTTATATTTAAATTATCCTACCGAGGAGGCCACAGCCCCCTTTCCTTCAACAATAATCTTTGTTTCATAAAGATGTCTAAATTCGTATAAAATTCACTATTTTTTAAGTGAAATGTCAAAATTCAATATTTTTGTATGCGCGCTTTTCCAAATTAATTATTTTTATTTAAATTTGTTTTGATTGAAATTGGTATAATTGTGTGGGCATACTGGACTGGAAGTATTAATAGTTGGATTCAAAATCAGAGTATTCCCCTTTTCCGGCATATTCATATCCATATGTCTATGCAAGATTTTGAAATTTCAGGATTTTGTTTTTTGGAATTTTGTAATTTCGGGATTTCAATTTTCGCGATTTTATTTTCGATATTTTGATTTATCGGGATTTTATTTTCGGGATTTTGTTTTCGGGATTTTGTTTTCGAGATTTTGTTTTCGGGATTTGGAATTAGGGATTTATATTTTCTCTATAAATTTTTAATTTTTTTTATTCTTTTTTTCTGTTATGTGCAGTATAGTTTTTGCTATGAAAAATATTATTGTTGGAAACGTTTACGGCTTTTAGTTTTATATAAGATAGTATAATTAATAAATTTATTTATCTAACAGAAAGTATTTTTGATATATGTTGTTTCTTTATTCAGAATTTTTTTCAGATGAGCCATACCTCCGTAAATTAGGGCATTTTGTCCCATTTTGACAGATCATTATATCAACAAAACAACAAAAATTGGTCTTACTGATATGACAATTTAACGGTTTTTTGAATCACTGTTAATGGGACATTATCCCCGAACTAAATTTGAGCATTATGTCTCACCGCTGGTATTATGTCCCACGTCACCGACTTTAACACGACGAGTTGGTAAAAGTCCGCCTTAAGTGTGTAAATCCTTTTGCATTTTTTTACCCAAATCTCTTATTTCTAGTGAGCAGCTGATTTATTTTGGAAAGAGTTCTTGTAATAAAGATTTATCCTGCACTTCATTTGTAAGGAACTAATGTTTTTATTTGACTTGTGATATTCGCAAGAAAATCAATGTTGCAAAAATGTAGCAATTTATTACCTTCACTGGAAGTAATCTGTACCATGTTGTATTATGATAATCTTAATACATAAGGAAGAAATTCTGTTTGTTTGTTTGTTTGTTTAGGCCGGATTCACGTAAAAACCACCAGTCCGACTTCAACCAAATTTTGCAGAAACATTTCTACGACCCCGGAAGTTATAGCCTATATCGCGTTTCGATTTATTAACCCATTGCGGCCCGAGAGCCTCTTAAAGCTTTTTGGTTTTTTCATTGTCCTGCCTAAACGGTTTGATCGATTAAGTTTTCTTCTTAGCTTTCTGCGTGTGCCGAAAAAATATGGTTGCAATATATTCCCCAGATTCGGCCCGTCGTGTTTCCAAAAAAATTTTTGTTTCCGATTCATGTCCAATTTTATACGGTGGTTTTATTGTCTGAAATAAAGCCTGTGACAAATTTTTATGAAGTTCCGGTATCGTGTTTGGGCTCGAGAGCCAAACGAAGTTCAATAAATTTTTTTGTTGTCCTGCTTAAACAGTTTAATCAATTGATTTCAAAGTTCGCAAAACTGTTGCTCTTTAGCAGAAAAGCTCACTAGTGTAATTTGGTTACGATCCATTAACCTGTTTCGGCACCAGTACTCAATGAGGTTTTTAATTTTCTTTGTTATCGCGCTTAAACGGTTTGACCAATTAAGTTGAATATTTACAAAAGTGCAGCTGTTTATCCCACAACCTCCATTAGTTTATTTGTTTACGATCCATTAACCCGTTTAGCACCAGAGGTCAATGAAGTTTCTTAATTTCTTTGTTTTCGCGATTAAACGGTTTGACCAATTGAGTTGATTATTTACAAAAGTGTAGCTCTTCACCCCAGAACCTTACTTAGCTGATTTGGTTACGATCCGTTAACCCGTTTCGGCACCAGGACTCAATAAAATTTTTTAATTTCTTTGTTGTCGCGCTCAAACGGTTTGACCAATTTAGTTGAAAATTTCCAAAAGTATAGCTTTTCACCCCAGAAGTTGATTTGGTTACGAACCGTTAAGGCGTTCCGGCACCTGGGCCCAATGAAGTTTTTAATTTCCTTGTTGTCGCGATTAAACGGTTTGACTAATTGCATTGAAAATTTACAAAAGTGTAGCTCTTTATCACAAAAGTGTAGCTCTAATTTGACAGGATGAATTTACGGTTCTATATAAAGCGTTTGATAAATTTTTGTTAACGTTCGTTAACCTATTTCCGCACGAGTACCTATTAAAAATATTCTGCCCAATTTTTTGTAATTTTATTATTATTAAAAAGATATTTCCAACACTCTTTACTTTTGTCTATATTGTTTTTGATATTCCATACAAAACTTTCAGTAGTAATTAAAATAACCTAATTAAGTAGTTATTTTAAGATGTTAATAAGTTTTAACATCATAACATTTTCGGCAATTATTGACAATCATTATGGCATCATTCAGGAATGACTACTATATTTCCCAAAAAATATCATTGAAATATATACGTACTATATGCATAATGTATATATGTTTAAAAATACTATAAACACAATCAATTAAATTAGAAAACATATTCACATTTCTGTACAGTATTTAATCTAAAATAAGAATCTACATACATATTTAAAGAACAGAAAACCTTACACTCTTATTCATATACAGTTCTTACACATATTTTTAGCCTTATTGAATATCAATTGTATACATATAACATAATTGTATTAGAAAAAGTTAACGTAAAAAAATTCAAGTTGATTTATAAAGGTAAAAAACAATCCTGTATTTTTTATATTAAAAATATGTTAAACATAACCAGAGATGTATGTATTTAAAAAGAGTTTTTTTTTAAATTTCAAGAGCTGTAGATGCTGTAGGATCTCCAACGGAGAGGGTACATAAAAAATGTTTTCTACAACATTACTCTTTTAAGAGACCTATACACGGTTAATATTTCATTGCTCTTTATTAAACAGTGTATAAGGTTTCTAAACAGACGGGCGAACAGAGTGAAACTTTTCGGAGTGAAATTTTTCAAAATGTGCTTAAAACGTGTGAAAAAAAAATGTATTACATTTACATTATGTGTTTTATAATTGAAATGCGATTTTATGTTGCGGTATTAGCGAATTATATATTGTGAAAACTCAACTCGCCGTAATTGTGTACTCAATAGATTATTGATTCCTTTAAAGATTTTTTGTAAACGACTTGTCTCTAATTCTTCGGTATGTTTATTCAATTTAGTTAAATGTAATAAAAATAGAATATTAACTGCCAGCATCTGTAAATACATAGTAATAAATTAACTACATTAACGCAGAAACAAAAGTTAATAATTTTATTTCATAAAGCCAACTAAATATTCCGGCTACGCCGGGTACTCTACCAGTGGTACATTTGGTATAAAATATTTCGTTTGTTTAGTATGGATGAACTTTTCATGGTTTTACCATTTAGGTATATTACTAAAACAAAAATAGCCCTGAGGTTAAATTTGCAATTACGTTTGTGACACCTTAAAGGACTCGAGCTAGATATAGACTCAAGTGTATGGATCGGCTCAAAATCGACAGAATTAACTCTAAATGTAAAAGGTCCAGAAGCGTGACGTAACTCTTGAAAAATTGTGAGTTTGACTATTTACAATCAGCATTTTCGGCCAATGGGTTTGAATAGCTGCCATGCAACTTCATTTTTCGTATGCAAATAACTCAGTGTCTACGGAAGCTAAGTATATGAAATTTTGCAAAAAGATGTCAAGTCGTATGCCAACAAAATCTGTAAAATTTGGTTGTGCTGGTGCAACAGGTTTGAGTAACTGTCATACAACATTAAAATTTACATAAATATATCCCGGTTCAAGTTTTATGGAAACAGCATATATTACGTTCATACGGGTATTCCAAAGTTGAGAAAGTTTACCCTACAGCACTCTTCTTCGTTTTTTTACAAACTAACAGTTTCTTTTAATTTTGTCCCCTTTACAAGAGGGATACTAAATATTGCAAGTGTCGGTTAATTTGTTTTTTATATAAAACAACACATTTTGAATTGTTCTAAAGCCTTTGGTATTTTGCACAGTAAATTTCTAATTTTCATTATTCAAATCTTATAATTTATTTCATCTTTTGTGTTATTTATAATTAGATTACAATAAATACATTAAAGTTAATAAGTCTGGATTTTAAACAATTAATAATTCATAATTTATTTTATATTAAATTGATAACGTAGTAATATAATTTGAAATTTAATAAAGATTTGAGCAAGCGTACATTTTTTATCCACACAATGTTGCCGCTAATCTACAACCTATATCTCCACCAGGTGGCGCTTTTGAATCCTCTGGGGGTTGTAGTGCAAAAATTTCAATGAAACAAAAAAGAAAAATTAAAAATATTATAATTGATTTCATTTTCAATGTTATTTTTTTTTTTGTTAAGCAGTTAAACTAATGATCACAGAAAAATGTTGCCATCTTTTATAGAAACCTTAATTAATGGTTATTTAAAAACTATAAAGTAAAATATTAACAGGTAATTTCGTTCCATTTCAATTCCAAATAACAAAATTAGAAAAAGCAAAATAATAAGGTAATAGCGAATAGGTATTCAAAATTAATGGTTTTTAAAGGTATACACTAATATCAAAGGTATTTTAATGATATCCTAATTTTAAACATTTTGTGGTTAAAAATTTAACAAAATTTTTGGTTCGGATAAGAGTATTCAAAGATCTTAATTTATGAAATTTAAGAAGTTGTTGTTTAACATTTTTAGATTGAAAAACAGTTGTAATTATTTGAAAATAACATTTTTAGAACTTTTAAATAAAAACAAGTAAATGTAACAGTAAGTCGATGCAACCGACTTATTAATACCCTACACCTGAATAATTCGAATTAAATTAAAAATCCATAAGTGTTTTTGGCAGCTGCTTGAACTTCTTCCCTTTTCTGTCTTATTCAACTCAAATTTCACGAACGTAAAAGAGGCATCCGCTTGGGATATGCTTGATACCCTTGTATAAAATTTTAAGTTTCTATCTTAATTATTTTCGAAGATTGGTAGTCCTTGGGAGGTTTGTGTCAGCTACCCGAATTGCCACTCCAATTCATCGAATCCATCTCAGGAAGATAAAGAAAACTTGCCAAACACCATTCTATTAAATTTAAAGGTTCTACTTTTGTTGGTTTTGGAGATATGCTCGTTGCTCTTGTACTCGTCCGGAAGTTTCCAAAATACGATCCCATGGTTCAAATTCTTTCAAATGTCAGTTTCCAATTTTACAGAAAAGGAAACATAACAGAACACCTTTGTACTAAAAATAAAAGTTCTATCTTTGTTGGTTGTGGAGATATATTCGTTTGCTCTGGAGCTCGTCCGGAAGCTTCCAAAATCCGAATCGACGGTTCAAATCCTTTCAAATTTAAACCCATGGCCAAATCCTCTAAAACCCAGAGACCTAAATCAAACAAATGAGATTATCTCCAAAACCAACAAAAATATGACCTTTAAATTTTGTACAATGATGTTCCTTCCCGTTCAATTTATGTCTCTGAAATTTAAGAGGATTTGGTCCATGGGTTTGGATTTGGAAGCTTCCAAACGAGCACCAGAGCAAAAGAGATTATCTCCAAAACCAACAAATGTATAACCTTTAAATTTTGTACAATGATGTTCCTTCCCGTTCGATTTATGTCTCTAAAATTTAAGAGGATTTGGTCCATGGGTTTGGATTTTGGAAGCTTCCGAACGAGCACCAGAGCAAATGAGATAATCTCCAAAACCAACAAAGATAAAACCATTAAATTTGGCAGAGTGGTGTTCTTTGATGTTTTATTTAAGTCTCTGAAATTTGAGAGGATTTGGTCAATGGGTTCGGAGTTTGGAAGCTTCCGAACGAGCCCCAGAGCAAACGAGATTATCTCCAAAACCAACAAAGATAGAACCTTTAAATTTTGTATAATGGTGTTCCTTCCAGTTTGATTTATGTCTCTAAAATTTAAGAGGATGTGGTCCATGGGTTTGGATTTTGGAAGCTTCCGAACGAGTCCCAGAGCAAATGAGATTATCTCCAAAAACAACAAAGATATAACCTTTAAATTTGGTACAATGGTGTTCTTTCGTGTTTGATTTATGTCTCTGAAATTTAAGTGGATTTGGTCCATGGGTTTGGATTTGGAAGCTTCCAAACGAGCACCAGAGCAAATGAGATTATCTCCAAAACCAACAAATGTATAACCTTTAAATTTTGTACAATGATGTTCCTTCCCGTTCGATTTATGTCTCTAAAATTTAAGAGGATTTGGTCCATGGGTTTGGAATTTGGAAGCTTCCGAACGAGCTCCAGAGCAAATGAGATTATCTCCAAAAACAACAAAGATATAACCTTTAAATTTGGTACAATGGTGTTCTTTCGTGTTTGATTTATGTCTCTGAAATTTAAGTGGATTTGGTCCATGGGTTTGGTTTTGGAAGCTTCCGAACGAGCCCCAGAGCAAATGAGATTATCTCCAAAACCAACAAAGAAATAACCTTTAAATTAGGCAGAATGGTGTTCCTTCATGTTTGATTTATGTTTCTGAAATTTGTGAGGATTTGGTCCATGGGTTCAAATCTTGGAAGCTTCCGGACGAGCCCCAGAGCAAACGAGTATATCTCCACAACCAACAAAGATAGAACTTATATTTTTAGTACAAAGGTGTTCTGTTATGTTTCCTTTTCTGTAAAATTGGAAACTGACATTTGAAATAATTTGAACCACGGGTTCGTATTTTGGAAACTTCCGGACGAGCACAAGAGCAACGAGCATATCTCCAAAACGAACAAAAGTAGAACCTTTAAATTTAATAGAATGGTGTTCTGGCAAGTTTTCTTTATGTTCCTGAGATGGATTCGATGAATTGGAGTGGCAATTCGGATAGCTGACACAAACCTCCCAAGGACTACCAATCTTCGAAAATAATTAAGATAGAAACTTAAAATTTTATACAAGGGTGTCAAGCATATCCCAAGCGGATGCCTCTTTTACGTTCTTGAAATTCGAGTTGAATAAGACAGAAAAGGGAAGAAGTTCAAGCAGTTGCCAAAAACACTTATGGATTTTTAATTTAATTCGAATTATTCAGGTGTAGAGTATTAATAAGTCGGTTGCATCGACTTACTGTTACATTTACTTGTTTATTATTTCATATTTATAAAATAATTTGGTTCAGAAGAATTTATTAGAAAACATTGGGAAGATAGATGGGGTCAAGAATTGAGTTTCGCATAACGGTAAATTAAAATTCCGTATCGCAAAAGTAAATATTCATTATATACATATAAAAAATACATTAAAAAATTATTATATATTATATATATGTAAAGTATGTTATATATATGAAAGTAGCTAGCCTTTGGCTTTTTTAAGATTAAAGATATACATTATAGAACTTGTATTATGACAATTTAAATAAGAAATTTTACGAATTTTGGGGACTGTAGGAAAAATATGTTCCATAAAATGAATTTTTTTGCCATGTCTATCCGTAGTTAAAATGTATTGCTCTATTTTAGACAATGAAGAAGTTTTGTAAAATTTCGTACGAAAAAATTTTTCCGGAGATAAAGTTATTGTTTGAAAGCTGCCAGAAGTTTTCGTTTGATATAAACCAAAAAAAATAGGAAACCTAGAAATTGATCCAAAAATATTTTGTGTTACTCTCCACCTTTCTTAGTTTTTGATCTTTCTTTCGATCTTTTCTTAGTTTTCTTAGTTTATAATGCTGATGGACAGACGCACGGACGGGCGGAAAGACAAAGCTTAATCGCCTAATTTTTCGATTCAGATCAGATCCACATAGTTGAGTCTATATCTTGCATACTTATTTTGAGGTGTTACATCCGGAGGAGTAATTTTAATATATTCGAGACTATCGTACGGCTTCAAATACGTATTTAAAAACAAGTAAGGCGATGGTTAGACGTCAATGATTTCTATCACTTTGTTTAATCCACTTTCTTCGCCCTTTTTTAAAATTACGGGAATCTAACATTTTTGAAGCGTTGAAAAAATAGAATGGCATGGAATTAGAGAAATTCAATTTGTTGAAGAGTATAAAAAATAAAATACAAAAATGAGAGAAATTTACTTTTTTGATGCGTTTATTTTTAAAATTCTGAGTATCTCTTACTTTTTGTGCCTTTTATATGTCATTTTGAGAGTTGAAGGTTTGCCATTTATAAAAATGAAGTCGTATACATTACAACAACGTGTTGAAATTATTGAATTATTTTATGAAAATGGTCGTTCTGTAAGAAATGTATTTCGCAAATTACGCGATGTATGGTCAACATAATCGTCCAACTGAGCAATAAATTGGTAATATTGTGCGGAAATTCCAAGAAACTGGTGTAGTACAAGATCGAGAAAGACATCAGAATGCTCATGCCGGTCGTTCACAAAAAAATATTGGTGCTGTGAGTAGTATTACAGATAGTGTTACAGCTGACCCCACCATATCAATTTTCCGACGTTCACAACAATTGGGACTTTCTGAGTCAACTGTATGGCGTATTATGCACAAAGATTTAGCATTGAAGGCCTACAAAGTTCAATTGATACAAGAATTGCACAAGATCATTCCATGCGTTGAAACTTTGCCAATTGGATACTGGAACAAAACGACGATTTAAAAAAAAAAACATCTTTTCGGACGAAGCACATTTCGAGATCGCTGGCTACGTTAATAAACAAAACTGCCGATTTTGAAAATGATGCTGGAAGAGCCATAAACGTTAACATTACCAGATATCGCGACATGATCAAAACTTTTTAATGGCCAAAACTAGAAAATATTGATACTGAGAACATGTGGTTTCAATAACATTGGGCTACGTGTCATATAGCCAGAGAAACACTGCAATTACTGCATACAAAGTTTATAGACCCTGTTATTTCCAGATTCGGTAAAATGAGTTGGCCTTCAAGATCCTGCGATTTGACATCGTTAGACTTCTTTCTCTGGGGTTATGTGAAAGGACAGGTCTACAAGGATAATCCTCGAAACGTTGAAGCATTGAAAGCAGAAAGTATTCGAGTTATTAGTGAGATAGAGCGGCAACTATGCCAGAATGTGACTGAAAATTTTGATAAAAGAATCAGGTACTGTAGAGACGCAAGAGGTAGTCACATGAGAGATATCATTTTGAGAGTATAAATGGCAAACATTGTACTTCAAAAATAAATAAAAACTTTTCCAGTTTCAATTCAAATTCTATGTCGAAATTATTTACTTTTGAAAACTCAATTTGAAAGACCCTTTATAAAGCAAATGTCAAAAAAGTGGAACAAAAGTGAAGGCAAACTTATTTTCTATTTATTTATTCCTTATATTTCAATTTATCAATTCCAAAAAAGTGAAAAGGTGACGCTTTAAGTATAAAAAGGGGTAAAAAGGGGTTGGGTATGAATGCTCCTATCTCAAAATTTCGTTTTATCAAAATCTTGTTTTTTAAAATCTCGTTTCTTAAAATCTAGTTTTATCAAAATCTCGTTTCGTAAAATCTCATTTTTTGCTTTTTTTTATATTTTTTTTTTATTTTTAACACAATTTTAACAAGAAAGATATGGATATCAGAGATCGGATATTTAAACTCTAAAATAACTGCTAATTTTTTTTTTACAAATTTTACAAGAAGAAAGCCTTTGAAGACTGAAGTAGTCCGTCCGCCTTTGGAGTAGTCGCGAACCCCGCTAAACAAATTATTGAAATCCTGCTTTTTAATCCTCTACTCTCTAACTCTACTCTCTAACTCTCTAACTCTACTCTCTTAAAACTCTAAGATCCTTCCTAATTCTCAATCTCACATATACATATATATAAATATTCTGGAAAAAAAGAATACTATGATTTCGAAACCAACTCTAAAATCCATCATAATTCTGAATCTCACATATACATATATATAAATATTCTGGAAAAAGCATAAATGATTTTGAATCCAATTATAAAATCGCTCCTATTATTATTCGTTAAAAATTAAAAATTACAATTTATTTATTTTTAAAGAAACAGATTTTAAAAACGAGATCTTGATAAAACGAGATTTTTATAAAACAAGATTTTAAGAAACGAGATTTTAAAAAACTAGATTTTGAGATACGAGAATTCCCGATAACAAGATGACATTTAATCACTAAAAAATACCAACCTTTAAATCTCAAAGATACGAAAAAATTCGCTCCATAATGTAATAAAAATTGAACACAAATTTCAAAGAGAAAAGAAGTATCGCCGCAATTAAATATATGTGCTTTTATAAAAGCATAAAAAAAGAATTAAAGCGGTTGTTAAATGAAGACAGTGAAGAGTTCAATAAAAATATAGATAAAATTTTTAGATTAGGTTAAAGTCTCTGCCGAAAAGGCACAGTGAGACGGTATTTTGTCCATTGTGATACCACATAGAAATTTTTTCGTTAAAACCAATTTGAGCTTTTTGCAAAGCGAAGAATTGTCTTCACATTTTTATGTGCTAGATCGCTAAGGTTATTAAAGAGATATTGCCCCAAATGGGTGTTTCTTTTAGCCGACAAGGCTAGGCATGTGCAAAGGAGATGAAGAGTCGATTCCTCCTCTTCCTCATCTTTGCTAGCTCTACCATAGTCGTTTGCGGATAAGACAAATCTTTTGGCTTGCTTCCCTATTAGACAGTGACCGGTGATTATACCCAATATACCCTTTCAAGAGAAAGCAGATCATTGGATCGTCTTAAATCGGTTTTGGACCATTCTTGGGATATTTCACGAGGTCAAGTTTGACCATTTGTTATTTATAATACCCGTTATTTTTTTTTTTTCCTAAGGGAGGTGGGAATCTTCCAAAGACACCAAGAATTACCCCTTGGTAGTGTCAGATTCTTACTGACTAAACCCACCTCCCCCTTTAGCCAATATAGTTGGATGAAACCCTTCCCTGCGAAAACAGTATATTGGCTAGGGAGTAAGGATAGGAAAGGATAGGAAAATGGATACGGAACATTGAATTGGGAGTGGGACCGTAAGGAAACAATGAATCCGCCTATTATTATTATTTTGCTAATAGTGACTAAAACCGTCACAACAGTTACAACATGTAGTAGTAGTATATATATTACTACATGAGGTAATTATTGAAGGCAACCCCCACTGTCACTGTAGCGGCTGTTATTATTGGTATTGATATTCTTATTAATATTATTATTATTTTTACTACAGAGTCAGCGCCATCAGTGGATTACAACGTGCAGCAGTATATAACACCTTACTTGCATGATATAACCAAAGATAGCCCCACTGTAGTAGCTACTATTATTATTACTATTATTATTACTATATAATTATTGTTATATTATTATTGTACTATTTATTACACTATTTAATTATTGTACTATTATTATTATTATTATTATTATTATTATTATTAATTATTATTATTAATTATTATTATTATTATTATTACTATTATTGTTACTATTATTATTATTATTATTATTATTATTTTTACCACAGAGTCAGCGCCATCAGTGGATTACAACGTGCAGCAGTATATAACACCTTACTTGCATGATATAACCAAAGATGGCTCTACTGTAGCAGCTATTATTATTATTATAATTATTGTTATTATTATTACTATTATTATTATTATTATTATTATTATTATTATTATTATTATTATTAATATTATTATTGTTATTATTACTAATATTAATTATACGATATACATTATTACGATATAAAAGTACTACATATTTACTTTCGAAGTAACGTTTTGCTTGTGGATAGAGATACCTCTAGTCTTGCCTTATCCGGCAGGACTTGTAAGGTTGTACCAATTCTTGCAAAATCATCCGCTTTTTCATTTCTTGGAATGCCTCGATGACCTGGTACCCAGCAAAGCTGAATGCTAACTGCCCTCCATCTCGTTAAGAAGATATTCAGATTTCTGAGAATACCCCGAATTCTACACTGCTGTTCATTTTGGAACCATCCTTGTAGATACTTCTTCGAATGTAGCTGTATAAATGGATGTAGCTTCTGTGTTTGCGACTGAAAATTTGCTATAATATTCTATAGGCATTAAATTAAGTATAATATCCAATTCCGCAGTAGGGGTTGTTATTAAATATCCACTAATACATAGTGAAGCAGTTCTTTGAATCCTAGCGATTATTTTGCGTTTAACCTATTTGTCAATTGCCTACCACCGATTGAACGACGGTGGCTTTATTTTCGGAACTTTATATTTCCTTGAAAAAGGATTAGTTCAGTTTTCGCTGGGTTTGACAATCCACAGTCTTTAGCCCATGTTGTGATTTTCTTTAGTGCAAGTTGCAAAACCTCCCTGAGACTATCTGGAAACTTGCCACTGACAACGACAACAACATTATCAGCATAGTTGTGCCAGCCACTTCTTCCAGAATTTGCATTTATTATGCGGAGATAGCACCCCTCCCTGCGGAGTTCCTCTCTTCACAAACCTTTTTGGAGAAGTGTTGCCTATGTTGGCACTGATGCCCCTGCTATTTAGCATATTAGCTATCAGTGCTCTACAATTGCTGCCTGATTGACGTTATTGAAACTATCTGACCATTGAGAATAGCCCATTGTAGTTTGCCTCCTGAAAACACTACCTCTGAGATAGTAGATTATTCAGGAAACAAGACACCTATGAGCTATTATTTGAGCAGCCAGGAAAGTGGGTTTTTAAAAGTAATGGTTATAAATAAATAAATAAGAAAAAAATGAAACAATAAAATAACATCAATCTTGCATTCAAATGTGTTTTTATAATTTACCTTTCTATACAAATATATAAATGTTATGACTAAGAATTAATAATACAAAATTTACTCATTAGTTTTTTATTTAAAATACTAGTATTCAATGCTTGAAATAATTATGTAATCCTTTCTATCTCTATTCCCTAATCCCACATTTGAATGCAACATTTAAAAGATGCCTTTGTATACAAAGGTATAATAAATTGAATGATTTGCCATAATCACGATATAAATTTTTTTTTAACAGTAATAATTTTTGTTTGGCGTACCAATACTTTACTTAAAATTTGTACACGTCAAAGTAATAGCATTTTAAACCCAATTTTTTTTCTTTTTGTTTTTATAAAAAAGAATCGAAATAACTAGAAAAATTATTAAAGTAACTAATATTATTAAATAATCGTTGAGAAATATGAGGAACCATTTGATATTAACTGAAACCGAAATACATACGCTTTTCGTTAATTAGTTTTACATAATTGATTCGTTTTATAAAATTATTTATTTATTCCTTATATTTCAATTTATCAATTCCAAAAAAGTGAAAAGGTGACGCTTTAAGTATAAAAAGGGGTAAAAAGGGGTTGGGTATGAATGCTCCTATCTCAAAATTTCGTTTTATCAAAATCTTGTTTTTTAAAATCTCGTTTCTTAAAATCTAGTTTTATCAAAATCTCGTTTCGTAAAATCTCATTTTTTGCTTTTTTTTATATTTTTTTTTTATTTTTAACACAATTTTAACAAGAAAGATATGGATATCAGAGATCGGATATTTAAACTCTAAAATAACTGCTAATTTTTTTTTTACAAATTTTACAAGAAGAAAGCCTTTGAAGACTGAAGTAGTCCGTCCGCCTTTGGAGTAGTCGCGAACCCCGCTAAACAAATTATTGAAATCCTGCTTTTTAATCCTCTACTCTCTAACTCTACTCTCTAACTCTCTAACTCTACTCTCTTAAAACTCTAAGATCCTTCCTAATTCTCAATCTCACATATACATATATATAAATATTCTGGAAAAAAAGAATACTATGATTTCGAAACCAACTCTAAAATCCATCATAATTCTGAATCTCACATATACATATATATAAATATTCTGGAAAAAGCATAAATGATTTTGAATCCAATTATAAAATCGCTCCTATTATTATTCGTTAAAAATTAAAAATTACAATTTATTTATTTTTAAAGAAACAGATTTTAAAAACGAGATCTTGATAAAACGAGATTTTTATAAAACAAGATTTTAAGAAACGAGATTTTAAAAAACTAGATTTTGAGATACGAGAATTCCCGATAACAAGATGACATTTAATCACTAAAAAATACCAACCTTTAAATCTCAAAGATACGAAAAAATTCGCTCCATAATGTAATAAAAATTGAACACAAATTTCAAAGAGAAAAGAAGTATCGCCGCAATTAAATATATGTGCTTTTATAAAAGCATAAAAAAAGAATTAAAGCGGTTGTTAAATGAAGACAGTGAAGAGTTCAATAAAAATATAGATAAAATTTTTAGATTAGGTTAAAGTCTCTGCCGAAAAGGCACAGTGAGACCGCATTTTGTCCATTGTGATACCACATAGAAATTTTTTCGTTAAAACCAATTTGAGCTTTTTGCAAAGCGAAGAATTGTCTTCACATTTTTATGTGCTAGATCGCTAAGGTTATTAAAGAGATATTGCCCCAAATGGGTGTTTCTTTTAGCCGACAAGGCTAGGCATGTGCAAAGGAGATGAAGAGTCGATTCCTCCTCTTCCTCATCTTTGCTAGCTCTACCATAGTCGTTTGCGGATAAGACAAATCTTTTGGCTTGCTTCCCTATTAGACAGTGACCGGTGATTATACCCAATATACCCTTTCAAGAGAAAGCAGATCATTGGATCGTCTTAAATCGGTTTTGGACCATTCTTGGGATATTTCACGAGGTCAAGTTTGACCATTTGTTATTTATAATACCCGTTATTTTTTTTTTTTCCTAAGGGAGGTGGGAATCTTCCAAAGACACCAAGAATTACCCCTTGGTAGTGTCAGATTCTTACTGACTAAACCCACCTCCCCCTTTAGCCAATATAGTTGGATGAAACCCTTACCTGCGAAAACAGTATATTGGCTAGGGAGTAAGGATAGGAAAGGATAGGAAAATGGATACGGAACATTGAATTGGGAGTGGGACCGTAAGGAAACAATGAATCCGCCTATTATTATTATTTTGCTAATAGTGACTAAAACCGTCACAACAGTTACAACATGTAGTAGTAGTATATATATTACTACATGAGGTAATTATTGAAGGCAACCCCCACTGTCACTGTAGCGGCTGTTATTATTGGTATTGATATTCTTATTAATATTATTATTATTTTTACTACAGAGTCAGCGCCATCAGTGGATTACAACGTGCAGCAGTATATAACACCTTACTTGCATGATATAACCAAAGATAGCCCCACTGTAGTAGCTACTATTATTATTACTATTATTATTACTATATAATTATTGTTATATTATTATTGTACTATTTATTACACTATTTAATTATTGTACTATTATTATTATTATTATTATTATTATTATTATTAATTATTATTATTATTATTATTACTATTATTGTTACTATTATTATTATTATTATTATTATTATTTTTACCACAGAGTCAGCGCCATCAGTGGATTACAACGTGCAGCAGTATATAACACCTTACTTGCATGATATAACCAAAGATGGCTCTACTGTAGCAGCTATTATTATTATTATAATTATTGTTATTATTATTACTATTATTATTATTATTATTATTATTATTATTATTATTATTATTATTATTATTATTATTATTAATATTATTATTGTTATTATTATTGTTATTATTACTAATATTAATTATACGATATACATTATTACGATATAAAAGTACTACATATTTACTTTCGAAGTAACGTTTTGCTTGTGGATAGAGATACCTCTAGTCTTGCCTTATCCGGCAGGACTTGTAAGGTTGTACCAATTCTTGCAAAATCATCCGCTTTTTCATTTCTTGGAATGCCTCGATGACCTGGTACCCAGCAAAGCTGAATGCTAACTGCCCTCCATCTCGTTAAGAAGATATTCAGATTTCTGAGAATACCCCGAATTCTACACTGCTGTTCATTTTGGAACCATCCTTGTAGATACTTCTTCGAATGTAGCTGTATAAATGGATGTAGCTTCTGTGTTTGCGACTGCAAATTTGCTATAATATTCTATAGGCATTAAATTAAGTATAATATCCAATTCCGCAGTAGGGGTTGTTATTAAATATCCACTAATACATAGTGAAGCAGTTCTTTGAATCCTAGCGATTATTTTGCGTTTAACCTATTTGTCAATTGCCTACCACCGATTGAACGACGGTGGCTTTATTTTCGGAACTTTATATTTCCTTGAAAAAGGATTAGTTCAGTTTTCGCTGGGTTTGACAATCCACAGTCTTTAGCCCATGTTGTGATTTTCTTTAGTGCAAGTTGCAAAACCTCCCTGAGACTATCTGGAAACTTGCCACTGACAACGACAACAACATTATCAGCATAGTTGTGCCAGCCACTTCTTCCAGAATTTGCATTTATTATGCGGAGATAGCACCCCTCCCTGCGGAGTTCCTCTCTTCACAAACCTTTTTGGAGAAGTGTTGCCTATGTTGGCACTGATGCCCCTGCTATTTAGCATATTAGCTATCAGTGCTCTACAATTGCTGCCTGATTGACGTTATTGAAACTATCTGACCATTGAGAATAGCCCATTGTAGTTTGCCTCCTGAAAACACTACCTCTGAGATAGTAGATTATTCAGGAAACAAGACACCTATGAGCTATTATTTGAGCAGCCAGGAAAGTGGGTTTTTAAAAGTAATGGTTATAAATAAATAAATAAGAAAAAAATGAAACAATAAAATAACATCAATCTTGCATTCAAATGTGTTTTTATAATTTACCTTTCTATACAAATATATAAATGTTATGACTAAGAATTAATAATACAAAATTTACTCATTAGTTTTTTATTTAAAATACTAGTATTCAATGCTTGAAATAATTATGTAATCCTTTCTATCTCTATTCCCTAATCCCACATTTGAATGCAACATTTAAAAGATGCCTTTGCATACAAAGGTATAATAAATTGAATGATTTGCCATAATCACGATATAAATTTTTTTTTAACAGTAATAATTTTTGTTTGGCGTACCAATACTTTACTTAAAATTTGTACACGTCAAAGTAATAGCATTTTAAACCCAATTTTTTTTCTTTTTGTTTTTATAAAAAAGAATCGAAATAACTAGAAAAATTATTAAAGTAACTAATATTATTAAATAATCGTTGAGAAATATGAGGAACCATTTGATATTAACTGAAACCGAAATACATACGCTTTTCGTTAATTAGTTTTACATAATTGATTCGTTTTATAAAATTAATTATAATGCCCAAAGTGTAAATATTTTGTTCAACTTTGATGAAAAATTCAAAACCTATTTAAATACATATTAGCAAAAGAAAAGGTAAAAATTTTGGTAATAAAATTAAAAATCAATTTAATAATAAATACATTTTGCCCTTTTTCTAAAATGAAAAACTAAACAGTCTAAGATTTTATTTACACAAAGGAGCATGTTGTCAAGTATATGTCAATTTTTGCATGCTAACTCAAATTATTGTCAATTGATTGACAATATAATTGACAACATGTAATTTAGTGTATAGAGGAGACTTAAATTTTCTAATATTACTATTCTACAAATCCACGAAACTAAAAGGAAATCCATTTTATGAAATAGAGCATTATAAATGTAGTAATGTATTACCAGTATTACGGTATTATATTATAAAATATAAATTTATAGATAATTTTGCTTTGATATCAAATAACAAATTATTTGTGTATCTAATAAGGTAAGTAAAAAAAAAATCATCCGCTTTTTTTTTTTTAATATTTTAAAATATTATCTTTGTTACATTTTACTGTCATTACGGAATTAGTGAATCTGGGCCTCGGTGGTCTAGTGGGTAAGACCGTATAAAATACGCTGTAAACACCGAGGGAGCGTGGGTTCGAATCCCATACTAGTCGTAAGAGTTATTCCTCCTTACGACATTTACAGCCACGCCTGAACATGGAAGGCTATGTAATTTCCTTTCCACATTTATGTGGCAGAGAAATGCATTAAAAAAAAAAATAAAAAAAATTAGTGAATCGATTTAATATTTGTTTAAACTTTAATTAAATAATTTAATATAATTATATTGTTAATTTAATGAATTATATAGTTAAGTTTATATCACAGAGTTATCAGAAGTTATTCAGTTTAAATCTAAAAATTGATAAAAAAGTCGGTAAAAGTCGCTAAAACCAAAATTAGAGTATTAATAAATAAAAATTGAATTAAAATAAATTTTTATTTAAAAATAAAGTTATTTACTTATTTTTATTTTTTTGAATTAAAAAAAACTGGCCAAATGGCCCTAAGATTGTCACGACTGTATAAGTTTAATTAGCTAATTTGTCTCATTGTCTAATTTGTTGTCATTGTCAAAATTAATTATATCTTCAAATAAGTCTTCATATCGATAGACGATAATCATATAACTATTAGTATGGCAACTTTTAGTAGAAGATAAAATATTTTTGAGTATTTCTTTGGCAAATATTTAAAAAAACCTTGCTTCAATAGACATTGACTTTTAGGTGTCTCCTTTAGGGTATCACAAATGTAATGACAAATTTATTATACCATAACAACAATTTTTGAATACGGATAAATGAAAATAAATGTCCAAAGAAAAAATTCATTTTATTATTTATTTTCATACATACATCTCTTGTAGAAAAATAAAATTTTGCAGAGAAAAAAGGTTACAAATGTCTAACAAAAATGTCCAAAAAAATAAATGTTTAACTACTCCTAGCTCTATGAGCAAGGAATACAACATTTTGAGTTAATCTATATGCTTATTCTCTCATATTATTTTTGCTTTCAAAGAGGGGCGGCCACGCAAACAGAATGAATATAATAATCAGATTCATATGCTAAAAATCGAATATTTTGATAACAGAAAATAGTTTCGTTTCTTTTATATTATATCTTGTTTTATTCTTTTATTTGAATTAACATCGTACTCTGAATTAAATTGTAGTTGAATATTATTTGATAAAAAATAATCATAAAGTTTAATACAATAAGTAAAAATAAACTTTAATAAACAAATAAGCTGTGTCGACCACAGAACCCACCCCTATTACGCGAAAAGCATAATGCGAAATTTCATAGATTTTTTACATAATAATTTATATCAAAGCAAAATAACTTCTAATACTTTAATAATATTTTTACTGACCGCATACATGAATGTAATAAGGCCAGTATTGTTTTCATACTAAAAATTTTTACCCGCAATTTTAAGTTTTTGAAAAAAGTATTTTTAAGTTTTTTACGAATACTTCGTAACAGGAAAATATTATGAGAAAAATTATTAAAAAAAAGTTCTTACACAAGTAAAGAGCAAAAACTTTGCCATAGAATACTTTTTGATCCGACTAACTTTCAGTTTTTTTTAATTAAATAATATTTTTTTTAAATCCAAATTTCATAGATACTACAACACTCCATATATATTAAATGAACAATTTTTATCTTTTTAATATCTCTTAAAATTTATATATCCACTGTAAAAGTTCGGCTTTCACTTATTTATCAACTATTGCTTATGCTCAACTATTGCTTATGGAAAAATTATATCGGATGTTTGAAAATGTTATAGCAATATTATAACAAATGGTCACGATTCTCATAGCGAAGGTTTCGCCAAGATATAGTTATACATCAGTTAAAATTTCTCTACTAAACCTAATTAGCAAATATATAGCGCTATCTATTTGTCTTATTTTATAATTTTTTTTTTAAATTGATATTAATTATTTTGTAAGAGACATCGATACGAATCGGATTTATGGTTCTCTAATTGCGCTATGCACGCAACGCTTTCCCTTCTATACTAACCATAATTAGTTGGAAATGTTATATATATAGCCAAATGTATATATAGTCATATGTTTTTTAACATAACCTATATACATATATACATATACTATATATATGTTATAAAATTTTCATGCAATATTGTCACTAAATGGAAGATTTTTTGGTCTATAGAACTTCAACATAAAAGTATTTGTTTTTTAAAAAGTAGTTATTTAAAAACTAATTTTACTTTTAGTGTAGTCCATATTTTTGTTTTGATTATTAGTTTCACTCTGTTCGAATGTTCTCCCAAAATCCTTCCAAGTCTGTTTACAAATCGTCTGTTTCTACATCATTTAAGATGGAGCAATAAAATTATAACTAAGGATTAGAAAATTATTGTTATAATTAACTGCTTTACGACCAATTAAAAGCCCCTCAAAGTTGGAAAACCACTATTTTCAAATGCTATTATCTCCAGTTAATTTTTTTCTAATCTAAAAACGTCAAAGGAAATGTCATTTTTTAAGGAAATTAATATAAAAATTATATAGTTTTTTGTAAGTTAGTATGTAAATTTATTACGTTATGTGAAAACAATATGTTTCCTCCTCCGTATCTCCAAAACACTTTAAGACAGAACCATGAAATTTTGAAAGTAAGAAAATCGTTGAGAATTAGCATAGCATCAGATAAATTTTTTTGTACTTCCCCTGACTAAGAATTACTAAGAATAAAAATCAAAAATTTGCCTTTTTAGACACCTGCCCAAATTTGTAAGTAAAACATAAAAATTAAAGATCCATTTTGTATTAACGATGTTTCTTAATTACATGCCGTTTTTTTAAAACTAATGAAAGTACCTTAAGATTCTTCAAAATTTTTTCTTATATAAAAAATTCCATGAAATAATAGTTACCTTTCTAAAATACTTCTAAAATTATTTTTTTGAAAATGTGCACCTTTAAAAAGCTTTTATTTTACTTAATGTCTGGTTTTTAATAATTTTCATTCCATTTTATGTCATTCTCAATAGTTCTTCATCTTCATATGTACTACTGTTCTTTCTTTAGATTATAATAATTCAATTCAATAGTAGTTGCAACTTGCATTTTATAGAGCTTCTATTTTTACTTTTTTAAGTTTTTGAAAGAAATCCAGATGCTATTGTTGAATTTATTACATTAAATATAAAATCATCATAAAAACAACAACAAAATCTTTTAAAAACCAACTATAAAGAAAAATATTTCGAATTAAATAAAGATTTTCATGGTCGTAAACATAATTTTTTTATTTTTCGTTGTGGTACACTAAGTTTTTGATTACAAATTTTTTGATATGATCATATACAATATAATCATTGGTTTCATTCGAAAGAATTGTCAGATAAAGGAAAACAGATAAAAAAAAAACAGAATATTAAGTTACGAAATTTATATTGTAATAAATTAAAAAAAATGTCATAATGACATTTTATTTAATATTAAATTATACAATTATATCCTTAAATTACCTTCAAATTCAGCATAGGATTACAAGATTAATTATAATTTCTTGTAATCTTATGCTAATCAAAGGGAGATGGTGTTTAGTGGGTTAAAAGCCAACACACTCATAAAGCACTCGTGCTCGTTTTCAATAATTCGATGATTGCCACCTATACCTTCGCAAACAAAAAAAAATATATTATAAAATATATATGATGTACATTGAAGATTCTGAAATCGTTCTTAATTAATTTCAGTCCAAAGACTTTGGATTAAAATCCCAGTCAAGTTGTACCCAAATAAATAATACAACTTTATAAAATTAATGATAGTAGCTGATCTCCATGTCTGAATAGCAATAGATCTACAAATATGCCTCGCAAAGGATCCATTATGATGTCGAAATTTCGCTTCTCGTATCATATTTTTTTGCCATCAATGTATTTAAATGAAACTGCCTAGACCAGCGGCAGATTAGCGAGGTGACTTTTTCGTTCACGTGTTAGTGTATTTTTTGTTTAAAACATATTTAACTCAATTTTAGAAGTTGTATGCCAGCTACTGAAACCTGTTACCCCAGTACAACTAAATTTTACAGAAGTTATTGCTATTTAACTCAATCATATTTTACTAGATCTTAGATACTTTGTTTAATTAAGTTTTATCATATGCAAGGTACATGAACTAGCTGCTTTCGCATAATCAAATTTTATACTAATTTTCAGATAAGTTCCTAGTTACAATAGACACTAAGTTATTTTCATTTAAAAAGAGAAGTTGTATAGCAACTATGCAAGCTACCTGAATCTCTGTACTAAAGTAACCAAACTTCATAGAACTTATTGCGATTAATGATATTTTTTTAAAAAATCTCACAGGCGTCTAAATTTTTTAAGTACCAAGTTTTGAGAATATAAATTATGCTTATTTAAAAAAAAAAGTTGTTTGACAGCTCTGAACCTGTTGGTCTAGATCAACCAAATTTTACAAAAGTTGTTGGAATGCAACTTAACATCTTTCAGAAAATTTCAGATTCTGGATTTAAATAGTTAAACTAACAATCCTAGATCCTTTTTTTTAGTTATCCCGTGGCCGGACGAACAAACAGATATTCATGGCTTAATCGACTAAAAATTTGATTCTGATCCGTTTCATTCACACACTTAAGTTTTTATCTAGCTTGACTCCTTTAAGGTGTCACAAAAGTAAATGACTAAATTTATTATATCCTTGAATATTCTTTCATACGTTCTGTCATTTATGACAGATTGTGCGGTTATTTAGATCGTTATAAAAGCATTCCAATTCTTTCCTCTAATCACCAATTATTTTCTTATTTTTTACTCTTTATTATTCGCTTCTTATAACTATAACTATCTGTAAAAAAAAGAAAAAAAAACTAACCTATATTTTTGCTCTAGAATAAAAATAAAAGTATGAAAAAACTGAATACACATAAAATTTTAAGTGATTCAATAAAAAATTTTATCTGGCAACAAAATTTTTAAAATTAAAATAACTTACAAATCTTTTGACGGTCTTAAAATTTTAAATAACACAGGAATTCACATGTTTGCAATAAATTAAAAAAACATTCTAGAAACAATTAATTAAACAAATTGAAAACTATTACATTAAAATAATTTTAAATACATTTTACCTACATTTACTATAATCAGAATTCTGATTCTTAGTTTTTATTATTTGTACAAATTCTTTAACCTTGACTGTTTTTCTCACAGTTTTTAAATCACAATAAAATTACAACTGCCAATTAAACATAATCCCTCTTCACAGGAAACATATTGACTAACATACTAATGAGTTCCATTCCAAAAAAAAATAAAAAAATACATTTTCTCAACTTCAAACTTTAATATTTTTCCCCAAAATCCGATAATTTTTGGAATTTTAAAAAAAACCAAGAAATCAATTAATTAAAAATTTTAAACACATTATCAATAAAAAGAAAAAACCTGTTTATTTTTAGTTTATAATATATACATATATGTATGTATGTATATATAAATTTCTTTTTATTTTTATTTTTTTTAGGCCACTGTCAAAGACCACTGTCAGTTTCCCTTTTATATCACTTTTATTTAACCATCATTCTACTGATTATACATATACGGAGTGTATGAGCTAGTTAAACTCCTTTTTTAATTTTCTGTACTCCTAAAAACCCTTAGAAATTTGATTCACTTATTTATAAAAAAAAATACAAAAAGTTTTACAAAAAAATATTTCATCAAAAGACAAATGTACATTTTACTAACAGACAATTATAAATGGATACCTAATCTACATAAATTATATGAAGATGAAGATAATTTATTATATGAAATTTGATTATTTAAACATTGTAACATTGGCGTTTTTTGAAATTTATAACATTTATTAAATGAAAAGAAATTTTCCTGTAATTAAAAGAGTTGGCCACATTTAATAATTTTTAGAATAGTTTTTATTTTGTTTGAATCGTTTATTTTTTAAACATACTTTTTATTTCACTTTGTATTAAACATTTTATTTTGCAAAATGTCCACTTTTGTCAAATAGCAAACAACAATTACATTAACCACAACATCTTGATTTTAATATACATACTCCATACATATTTACTTACCAAAAGTTCCAGATAAAAAAATAACAAAAAATCAGCTGTCTCCACAACAGGACCGACCGCCACTACACAAAAAGTACAATGCCAAAATTTATAGATTTTTTACATAATAATTTATATCAAAGCAAAATAACTTCTAATAATTTAATAACATTTTGTTTTATTCAATAAAAATAATTATATGCAATGAAATCGTAAAAATATATGTACATTCATTCATACATCCATTTATTATTATTATTATTGTAATGTAGACACATTAATTTTTTTTCATTCAAAAAATAATATTAAAAGTAAAAAATAATAAAAACTGTAAACAAACATAAGATTAATATTAAATCTGCTAACAAAAGTTTTACCGTTTTAATTTTATGTCATCAACAAATGAATAATATGCATTGGCATAGATATAAGTACATACATATGTGTGTATAAAAATTTTTAGAGATATAAAAAAAAACAAAAAAAAATTGTTCATAAAAGTCATATGGAGTGTTACGTATGAAATTTGGACTTAGAAAAAAAATTAAATAAAAGTTAAAATTAGTCGGATCAAAAAATGTTCTATGGCAAAGTTTTTCCTCTTTACTTGTGTAACAACTTTTTCTTAATAATTTTTCTCACAAAATTTTTCTGTTACGAAATATTCGTAAAAAACTTAAAAAGTACACTAGTAAACTACCACTTACGGTTGTCCGATTTGCTCCAAAAACTTATCAATCTGAGATATTTACGTCAAACCTTAAATATGAAATTTCAATAAATTCCGCTCAGTCGTTTAAGCTGTACACGTGCCCACAGACATACCCACACAAGCACACACAGACGGACATGCTGAAAATTTTTTTACAGCCTTCTCCACACCGGAGTAGAGCATTTTTGCGAAAATCTCGGGTACAAATTTTTAGTATGAAAACAATACCTACCTTATACATTAATGTATGCGGTCGATAAAAATTTAAAACACCATGCACAAAATAATAAAAAAAAACAAAAACAAAAATCAATAAAAACAGCAATAATGACGAAAAACTAAAAAAATTATTCAAATCGTGTGCATCAAACGTTTTTTTTTCCTTATGTTTCATTTTACTTCCTTTACTATTTGGTTTACTTGATCTTGAATAATATATACATATGTACATACGTACATATAATACGTAATGTTTTCCAGGTAAAGTATAACAATCAACAGAACAATCAAACGTAAGAATTCTTATTATGTACATAAAAGTGGAATCAGAACCATTACGATCTTTAAATCAACTTCATTAGTAGATACAGAAAAAACATGACAGAGTTTAAACTAACGGTTTTTAAAAACCCACATTTCCAAAAGATAATACAAACTGTTTAGAATTGTGACTCTGCACCAAAATTTTAAAATTTCATATAATAAGAAAAAATGTGAAAATAGGATATTTTTGAAATTTTGAGGGGATGTAAGTTCGGAACCTATATAAAAAAAACTTGTGTTAACAGTAACAATATATTATTGAAGCTTTAATTTTTATGTCTTGCCAAAGAAAAATTTTGTACAGGTGTTTAAGTTACAGGTGTCTAAAAATAGCAAATTTTCAAATTGTGAGCCCTAATAAGCTCTTAAACAGGGAGTGGTAGAAAAAGAATTTGAAGAAACTTATAGTAATTCTAAACGTTCTTTCTTCTATCAAGATTTCAAGTATCTATCTTAAAGCGTGCCGATGTTATGAAAAAAAACAATATCATGCAAAATTTGGTTTTCACATAACGGTCAATTTAAATACTAAATTTTAAAAAAATTGTATAACTTTATATTGATTTACAAAAATACTGTTGAATGCCGTTTTCAGGTTGAAAAAATGTAAAGCGGAACATGAGATATACACATTTAAAAATAGGACATTTTCAAAGTTTAAGTGGTTGTAGCTTCCTAATAGATGGGGCTACATAAAAAAGTGGTTCTACAAAATTAATTTTTTTATGAGACTTACCCATGGTTAAAATTTCCTTTCTCTATCTTTAACCGTGTAGAAGTATAATAAACAGAAGAAACGGACTAACGGACGAAGGGAGGGGCAAAGGGAAACTAATAGGCACATATTTTTTGGAAATGTGCTAAAAAAAATAAAATTACATATTACATTTATATATATATATATTGTTTCTACCTGTAGAGATACGTTAACAATGAGACAATCTTATCATAAAATGCAATCTTTTAAGAAAATATTAAGAAACCCAAAACTGAAATGTCTATACGATTTTCATATGCAGAATAATTGAATTGTGCTGTAGGCAAAATATTCCAACAATTCATACAATACAAAAAAAAATTTTTTTTTGTGATATTTTATTATTATTGTGGTGATTGCAGCTATCAGATTAAAATATGACACATACAAAAATTTTATATCACCAAAAATCTATCTACATTTTTTTTTAAATTTGTTGTCTTTATTTAATTTCTTCTCCATTATGTTTGCTGATGTTTTAGTCCGATTTTGTCATTGATTATAATTTTATTAAAATATTATAATATTAAAAAAATGAAAATATTTACTAAGAATTGATCCTATGATTATTCTTGAATGCATATTCTGTGGTAATCCTACAAAATCCCAATTCTCAAAATACGAAGATTTTTAATTTTTAGAAATTCATAAAATGCAAAAAGCATATAATCAAAACATAGTATAAGCCAAATACCACATAAGGGAGTCCGCCATTTTCCTGAAAAAAATAATCTTGAAAAAAAATCTTGAAAAAAAAATCCTGAAAAAACTGACTGAAAAAATAACAAAATTAATAGTTTTAAAAAAAAAAAAATACCAAATCAAGATTACCTCTTTTGGGATTTTAAAAGCCGGGATTTCGTTACAGTCCATATGTTTAATGAATTTTTGTAAAATTATATAAACATATGCGGTAATAAATTTAAAATATATTTATATATTATAATGTATTTATAATGGGAGAGTATCGAAATTTCATGTATCCAAATCTCCGAACAAAACAAAATCTCTATCAAAATCTACAAAATCAAGATTTCAATAATTTATTTATCAAAACTTTGGGGCGGCAACTCCCATTATTTTAAATTCCTTGTTGCTAAAATATATGTGTAAAAAATAATTAAAATAGATTTTATAGTTGGTTCCCAAATAAGGCTTTAACAATATTTCTAATAATATTTTTTTGCGACGTTTTGTTGGCGGCATCCGCCACTACTTTTACCACCTTGTTATTTTAATATATATGTTAAATAAATACTATTTAATTTTATTTATTTAATTAATTCAATATGGAATATTGTAAAAAAAACGCAGCTATTAAAAACAGCCGAGAATTGTGATTAAGATTTTGAGGTATCTGTATTATGCCCTATTATATTTGGATCCATGTGTGGTTTGGATTTTGGTTTTTGGATTTTGAGTTTTGGAATTTTGTAGGGAAACCATATTCTATATACACAAGAATTTCATTCATAAGAAAAGAATGGATATTTATATTTTGCTTTTGTTTATTTAGGTTTAAGTTTTTGTATTAAATTAAGGTGTTAAATATAATATGATTGTTTAAAAAAGATTAATATAAAGAGTGAATCATAAAGTTTTTTTCTTTTCAAAAATTTGATTAATTTATAACGATCATTTGATTATAATTCAATATGGTTATGAGATTATATGTCATTTATTAAATTTTTTTTATTTCATTTTATAGTTTTTTCTCAAATGTTTTCTCAAAAAAGAAAATATCAGAAATAAGACTTAAGATGTTATTGATTTTAAAGGGTAACGTAAATTAAATTAAAATACAAATTGCGAAAATATTTTTTATCAAAAGTCGTTTCGCAAAAGCCCGCTTCTTAAATTCTTACCTAAATGCTACTCCCTAAATTTCCATTTTACAAAAACGTTCCCTCGCTTCTCTCTTCGACAAAAGTAGAGTAATGTTCGACAAAAGTAGAGTAACACACAATCAACTATTAAAATAGTCTGGAGAAGCAGATACCCTGATTTTGTTACTCTTTCTTTTGATTTTCATAAATAAAAAAAAGTGTCATCTTTAAGAGTAACATTTGTGCAAAATATTAATCAATTGTTCATATTGTAAAAGAAAAATTTAACCACTTATATTAGTGTAATTTAGTTTTTCATAAAATTGATTTTTTGAACTTTAAACGATATGTCCTTCTATTGCTTTTTAATTCTTTTTTAGAACTATTTTGTTTCTAATGTCAGCTAATTTTCTCTCCAAAGATTCCAAATAAAAACACTTGCAAAAATATATTAAGCCAAAATATAATAGTAGCTCTTCTCAAAGTTTCATAAAAAGATGCAATTTAAAGGGTTTCTAGAGATTACGAGAAAGTATAGCTGAACCAACCTATATCAGCTATAATTTGTCATTATTAGGCGTTAAAGAGGAGCTGTACAAGCCTCTATTAATATGTGGGATTTTAACCTATATTATATATCATCTTTTTTTTTAACCAAATAATAGGTTAAGGAACCTTAATACTATTGCACTGTCTGGACAAGGGAATATTTTGCTAACATGAGATGAAAGATGGTTCCACATTCGCAACATTCGAGTTACAAATAAACTGATATATGCTGAATTGCGTATACCATCCATGAATTTGAACTAAGTAAGGGTGGGCTACGAATGCTCTCATTATTTCTCTTTGGATAAATTTGAGTGGAGACATCAGAATTCGTATTTCGTCAGAATTCTCAGTGCAACTATAGATATCTATAAAACAGAGTAAAAGAAGGTACTATGCGTCGAAGGCCCAGTGAAGAAAGTATGTGACATTGAGATCCTTTATTAAACGATAAGCAAGTGGAATTTTTTTTTTTTTGCGTTGTCTTTATAAGAGGCAACAAGAATGCTTATCATCTACAAAACTATAGATTGGATTTATTTTTATAACAAATTCAAGATATTTTCATTTTCCCCTCACATTCTTTTAACACGCAGCTATAAAATATTGTATTAGAAATATGAGCTATATTTCAGTTATATAACTAAAGTTCAAATCGGGTGGTAATAAGTAAGTAAAAATTATGATCTTTAATTTAAAAGCAAAGATATATGATTAAATAGAACATATAAATATATTACAAAATGTATATATATAAAACATACGTTTATTTTAATAAATTTGATTTGAAGTGTTGTGAAGGCAATTATTTATAAGTTAATTACAATATGTTCTTATTACTTTATATTTGCGGAAAGCTTAACATATTTTAATAAATTTCACATAAATTCATTTTCCTTCCACAAATTATTACAATTTTCTGATAATGTAAAATAAAATTTAAAAAAAACATAAAAATAAAATCAATATTATATTTTACTTGTTAATAATCTAAAGAAATTACAAACCATTTGTATCTAGATTTTGAACAACATTAAATTCAAATAGGTACAAGAGGATTTATATTATAACCTTAAGCAACCTTAAGTAAATTTTAACTTTTACAAAAATGCCTGAATCTATACATGATTTTAATCAAAAATATCTCTTTAATAATAATATTTTATATTAATGAATATAGACAAATCATATTAAACAAATCGAAATAAATGAAGAATCAAGAATGGAATTAAAATGCATGTAGAGTTTTCAATGAATTATAATAAATGTTAAAATAATTGAAGTTATTTTACTATTTACAAATTAATAGTATTAAATTCTTGTCGAATTATCTATAATATACAGACAATTATACATAAGTGTTTAAGAAAATTTTCTTATATTAATTGAACTGTATGTGGGAGACTATATCGTATTATTGCATTGAATACATTTTTTAATTATTTATTTAAATAAATTTTCTATTAAACTTTTTTTCTTTCTTTAATTTCTTTTTAATATAAAGATAAAGATCTATCTTAAAATTTTCCAGGTCTATTAACAATTTTTGTATATTAATTATTAGATTTTCTTTTAATTAATTTTCTAACACATATGAGCAAATTGTTTGTTAATTAAAATAAATAAAATAAACATGGAAGAGTGGAGAGTTGAATGAGTCAATTCTAAGATACCCGTACGAACATAATATATGCTGCAATTGCCTATATTTTACAATATTTCAGATGTCTAGCTTTGGTAAGTACCAAGATATAAGGATATAAATTTTACAAGTACTTGAACCTGTTACATTAGACTAAACAAATTTTGAAGGACTACTAACGCTTTAGCTCAGCCTTTTTTTCAAACTAATTTTGTAGAATTCGTTGGTATAAAACTTACCTTGTTTTGACAAAATGTCCGATATCAAGTTTAATTAATCACTGAGCCATATAAAAAAAATAAGTTGTATGACAGCTACTCGAACCCGTCAGTTAAAATTGTTCCATTTCAATAAAGAAAATTACATTTAATTAAAAATAGACTCATTAAAATTTCAGAATCCAAGCTCTTGTATACAGCTCGGCCATACTTAAAGCTAAACCGACATAAAATTCGTTTTTTAGCAAGAATATATATTCTGTTGCATGTTCATCTTATCTACTTCAAAATATCACAAACGTAATATCAAATTGATTATACTGGTATAAAAACTGGTATAAAAACGTGGGTAGACATATTCGATACAATACTTTATGCATATATACATCATTTGCCTTATCATAATGTATAAAAAAAATGATGTAGATTTAAAAAATTAGAATACTTTAATATATAATCCGGAAATTGAAAATTAATTTAATATATATAGGTATATATTTTAATGTTGGTATCCCGCAATTTCTTAAATAGTAATACGAACTATAAATGAAGAAGTGAAATAATTACGAAAACAATTATTTGCATTCGTTAAACGTTTATTTAAACATACATTCATCCATCCCTGTAGGTATAATTATTCAATTATTTTCCAATTATTTTCATTTAAAATATCTTAGATTCCCTTACTTGTATTATCTATTTAAAAAAATAAGAGACACCTGGTGTTAAATTCGTAAAAAACGCACGTGTAACTCTTATTATACTAAAAAGAACTTGTTATTTACTCTGTTATTCATTTGATTCATTGATTTTATTTCTCTATTCAATTTGATAAATATTTTTTGTTTATTCAATTTTTATTTTTTCTATTTTTTAACTATTAAAATACCTTTAAATATAAGTTAGTAGCCATTTTTGAATACAAAAAGATATGTGAAAATATTTTTATTGACTACTTAATTCAAATATAAGTAGGTAATTACATTTATATTATTATTAAAAGTTAGGTGTGACACGCACATTTTATTATATCATTGAATCATTTTTAATAACAAATTGATTAATTTTATACATACATAGAATCAATTTAGAACTTAAATATTATAGATGTAATCAAAATAACAAGGAGGTTATGGTTATGAAATTATAAACACATAATTATACACACAAAATTCAGTTAACACATCACTCATCAGTAATTATTAGATTCTAGTTTCGTAATAACATTTCAAAGCAAACAGGTTAAGTTTAAGTGGATTATCCATTTTTAAGAACTCTCTCTTAAATATTTTGGAATTTTGGTGATAATGTATCATTTGGTCAATAGCTCAACTCAAAAATTTTGTTGATTTTTCACTCCGTTGCCTTGCTTTTATAATTATTAAATCTTTTGATTTCAAATTGATTATCTTCCATGATATTTCATTTTGTGATGAATTCTAATACTCTCCACATTTAGTTTTTAAACTAATGAAAAGTTAAAAAAAAAAATTAAGTTAATTTTTAATGGTTATATTATAGGTATTATTATAAGACTTACTGTACATATATGTAAAAAATTAGTAATGTCAAACTACAAATTAGTGTCTAGTCAAACACTTCACCTACGCTATAAGTGTCAATAGTGTCATATGTGGTAAATATCTTTATCAGATTATGTGTCAGTATTTGTCGACCACAAAAACAACAGCAAAATGCAATAATAAACTATATGTTGATTTGGTTAAATACTTATAGGAAAGCTATATGTATATGTTAAGCTATATGTTATTCAAATTAGCTGTCAACAAGATTTTCTAACTATCATTGAGCTACTATAGATCTTTAGAAAACTGGACAATACTGGACCATAAATAAATCCAATATTGAAATAATTTACAGCTTTAAGTCAAAAAACTTATACGTTCTATTGCTGATTAGTCTCTGTTTGTATGGAACCTCAGATTCGTATATGTACATATGAGATTTAAAACATTTTTTTAGACTAAAATTAAATTTAAATGCGTTACTTACAGGTTAGACGTTATCATTTTATCCCTTTCTTATGCTTACAACGTCATCTTTTCATCTCTGTTTGTTCACTTTTTTTGAAACTGAAAAATTGAAATTTTTCAATTTTACCTCCACTTTTTTTATAGTTCTTTTATACATGTTTTTTGACATTTTTAGCTGTTATTAAATACGGTGAAAGTTGGAAACTTTTCTGAAGTTCAGAACTATTCGTTTTAAAAGTAAAATATTTTTTATGATCAGGCACAAAAAGTAAGAGATAATCAAAATTCTAAAAATTTAAAAAATAATTTTCAATAAAAATTTAAAAACCCATAAAAAAAGTAAATTTTTCTAAGTTTTGCATTCTATTTTTTGAATGCTACAAAAAATTTAACTTTTCTAATTTTCCATTCTATTTCTGAAAAACTTCCAAAAAATTAGATTTTTGTCATTTTAAAAAAAACTTATGATAAACTAAAAAAACTTATGATAAACTATTAAAACTAAAAAAGAAAGAGGACTAAAAGGGATAGAAAACATTGATGTCTAGCCATCGTCTTAACCTCAATCACTTGGTTTTGTTCAGACTTTATTAATTTAATGTTATTTTATGCTAGTTTAAGTAATGTTATTATGCTACCCACACACGGCGAACTAGGTTGTAAACTTGGTACGCGGACAGGTTTTAGAACCATACCACACACTTATCCTACCTATCATCCAACTGTTGTAATTATGTACTTTATATTTTTTATTATTTTCTCAAATCAAAAAATCTCAATGTTAAAATGACACTTAAGTTGTACATAAACGATACAACTCAACTACAAACCAAAAACTCCGTCCACAAAAATCAAATTTTTTTGATATTCTTTCAACCATCAAAATGGTTTTACAACTTGCCTATACACGATACAACTTATCAAGTCCGCGTACCAAATTTTCAACCTAGTCTGCCGTGTATGGGCAGCATTACAATATATCTTTTTTGACATTTTGAAATACTCAGAAGGTATTATGAATACACATTTACACGTTTCCTTTTATCTTTCAGTTTTAAAAGAATTTTTAAATAAAAAAATGTTTATAATGGCTTTAACTTTTTTTTTAATCAAATCAGATAATGGTTTTGTTTTTAAATTTGCATAATTCTGCTTGATATAAAGTTATTAATAGTCCATAATTCAGAATTATTATACAATCAGTTTTAAAAAGCATTTAAATACTAAAAATAAATTTTTTCAACATGTAACAGCAATTCATTAAAATTTTCCAAGTAATAATTAAAAATTAATAAAATTTTTGTACAAAATGTAAAATATAATAAAAAAAAGATAGGAAATTAAAACTCCCAAAAATAAAAATGAAACATGTTTTATTTAACGAAATTTAATAATTATCAACTAAAATGATACAGAAAAGGACAAAAATATTTATGTATATGTATTTATATGAAAATAAGTGTAGTGTAAACCAGAGTTTTCCCTCTTAAACGGATAGAATAAAAATAAATTGAATCTGTGCCTTGCGATCGGCAGAATAAATTGGCCGGTTTTGTTTTTCTAATTTATAGTTTCCATATTGAAGATTGGTAATAGAAAGTTAACTCTAATTAAAATATAACCTATAGGTACCTATCTATTATATAATCTGCATATTATGTGTAGATTGGGCACAACTTCATAACTGTATGCAGTGCAGACATATAAACTCAAACTTTTAGTTATATAATAAAATTTTACATTTTATTGATAGGTAATCTGGAGTTTCTTGACCTTGAAGCTTGAAGCTTGACCTTGACCTTGAAGCTAATTTTTCCATTGTTTTTTTTGGCCAAAAAAAATGTTTTTTCACTTCCTTTTTTTAGTTTATCTATACCGTTTCCAATAATACAAAACTCTAAGCTCTTGCTTTAGAACTATAAGCCGTTGTTAAGTCTAAATAAGTAAGCAACTTTTTGAAATAAAAGCTAACCAAACTTTAATTCCAAAATTACAACTATTTGCCCGAGAAATTACAGAGAAGAATTTTTAATTTATTTTAGCTCGAAACATTTTCAAAAATAAAAAGAAATTTTAAAACAATTCAGCACTCTAAACATAACAACACATTGACAATACATACCATCAAATTTAAATGTTTGATTAAAATAAAAAACCAAAATTCAAAAATTTTATTACATTTATTTTATTAGCATAATATTTTGAATTAAAAACAGGATGTATAAAGGAAGAGAAGGTGTAGAAAATGTCACATTTGATTATAAATCATTCGCATAACCTCATGTAGTGTGGCCATCCATACTTTTCTCATAATATAAATATCATTCTGAGATTATCAAAATAGATTTTCATTTATATCATAACTGGATTTTTTTTTTTCATTTTCTAAATTTTTTTTTTTTTATTTTTATTTATTTTTTATTTTTATTATTTACAGTACTGTTTAAAAGTTAAGATCCCAAACGCATAATTTATAAAGTTAAAAACTGTAGTTAGATTAACAAAATTGTAGATAAATTATAAATTAATAAAATTGAATTTTTGAATTGAATTATTATAAATTATTCAAAAAAAAAAAAATTCTTACGTCTACATGAAATATTTGTTATATACCTAAAGAAACATAATGATTTCAAATAAAATTATCAACCGGATTCGCTTAAGATACAAATTCTAAGGCACCACGAATAAAATCTAATAAATCAGCTTACATGAGTATATGGCTAGCGAAAGATCTCTCAAACTCAGAAAAATTATAATTGTATATCTCAAAGTTAAAAATATATAGACAACTTGCATGTATAAACATTGAAAATACGGAATTAATATATTTTTTTAAACTCAACTCAACTAACTTAAAACACGTGATATTAATGAGTTTGAACCAAAAGCACATAAATAAGCTTAATCTTAAATCTTACTTTTTCAAACAAAAATTACTGTTTTAACTCGTAATTTTGTTAAAAAAAAAAGTAAGATTAAAGTTCGAACTTATTATAGTTTTATGAATTTCACTCTTTTGCCATTCTAAGAAACGACGATTATATCAATGTATTCACATATTGCTCATAAAATTCTAAAAAATTGTATTCTTTGAAACTAACGGCAACACATTTTGAAAGAGAACATCAAAAATCAAAACGTTATAATTTTTTCATATACTGTTATCAAATACCTACAATTAAAAAATTTTTTTTTTTTTTACACTAAAAAAAACCCGCAAAAATTGGAAACGTTTCAAACCACCACGAAATCTGTTAATATCTTCATTCATGTTCAATTCCATATTATGACAAAAATTTTTAAAATCTGCACAAAACTATTTTCAAATAAAAATTTTCTTCTGTTTTTTTTTCACACCATACAATTAATATGCTCTCTCTTTCTTTCTTTTTATTTGTGGCACAAACAATAACAATAAATCAGAACCCAAACCATTTGTATGAAAACCAATGCAATGTTAACTTGTGCCATCGGCAATCTAATCTTTTACAGTTGTTTTAAATGTAATAAGTGCAAATTATATGGCGAGAAAAAATATGATATCGTATCAATAATAGAATCATTAGAAATGAGACATATTAAAAATTTTGCTATTTTTTTTTTGTTTTTCTTTTTATTTTTAAAAAGAGATAGAAAATATTTTGTGAATGAATAAAATTAAAAAATAAATAATTTTTTTTAATGAATGAATGAATGAATAAATGAAAAAAAAAAATATGGTGTGAATGAGAATAAAATGGAAAGACTGTGGGATGGACGGATGATATATATATAGAAAATCACTGCACTCAATGTGTCATAATGTTGTTGTAGCTGCTGTTGTCAATGCTTTTTACTTTATAATTATTGTTATTGTTTGGGTAATTAGTACATTAGACGTGCGTGAATGTTTCGTAAGTCAAGAAGAAAATAAACAATAAAAAAAAAAAATAGTGATTAATTGAGTTTTATGTCAACAGTTTAAATTTTTTTTTTTTTTTTCTATTTAAGATTTTTAATAATAAATAAATTACATATATTATAGAATAAAATACAGTAGATTTATTATATCTACCTAATGATTATTTTTTTTTTTTTTATATTTTCAGGAAATTCAAAATTCAGCAAGATAATATTAATATTTTCTTTTTATTTATTTTTATTTTAAAGAAAATTCAGGAAAACAATAATAATACATATATATGTACATATATATATAATTTTGTATTTCCGGTGTAAAATATATTTCATATAATATGTATAAGTAGGTACATAATAGATAGGTAAATTTGTAATTTTTCATTTCAAAATTGAAACATTTGACATTAAAACAGGAAATGAAGAAAATTCTGCATATACAGATGAAAAGTAGGAGAATAAAATAAATATTATAAACGAAAAAAAAAAAAAAACGAAGCTTCTGTATATGAATAGAGCATATAATATGTACCTATATGTATTCTGATTAGTATTATTAAATTGTATTAGAAATTATCCGTCAGGTGTCACACATTTTGAAGTATTTATAAATAGGTATTTATGATAGTGTTTTTAAATATTAAAAATTCTATTATTCAATTTTATTATATTTAAAAAATATTTTTGGTTACAGAATTCTTTTATTTATTTATATTTAATTTTCATCATTTATTATTATTATCTACTTTAATTGAGCGGAATAACGCTTAAATATTAATAAATAATGATTAACTCGGTTAAATAAAAAAATCGGTTAAATGAAAAAATTTACTTAAATATCATTTATGGTTATTACACAAACCAATATCATCGTTACAGAAATAAATCAGGCACTATTGGTATTATTATTTTATTAATTGATTGATTTAATGCATAAAACAGATGCACTCAAGAAACATTTTGTTGGCCAAAAAGAAGCCTCTTTTGTGAAGTACATGGCAAATGGTGTATCAATCGAAGGTGTGTGGATTCAAATTCTAGACAAAACTCCAACATTTTTAATATAGGTAATACAGATGCGCTCAAGAAACATTTTGTTGGCCAAAAAGAAGCCTCTTTTGTGCAGTACATGGCAAATGGTGTATCAATCGAAGGTGTGCGGATTTAAATTCTAGACAAATCTCCAACATTTTTAATATAGGTAATAAAAATATCATTTTATGGGTCATAAAATTCTGTAATGTTGATAATTTTTTTTAACTAATTTATTCTTAATTAAGTGTAAAATATTTATTATACAAAATACTTTTTCATAATATTTTTCTAGATTTCAGCTAATGAAACGCCATTAAAAATCAACCAAACTTTCTCATTATTAAAGTTCATCATTAATGAAAATATATGAAGAAGATAACCATAGCTTTTAAATGAATCTGGTATTAAAAAATATTAAACCTAAAGTAAAAATAATAAAATTATTGAAAATGCATATCTTTATCAAACAATTATTATAAAAATTTATTTTATTTTATTCCCCTGCCACATTTAGTCACAAGCAAATTACTTAGCCTTTCCTTTTCAAGCGTGGCTGTAGATGGCGTAAGGGGGAATTATTGTTACGACGTGTGTGGATTTCGAACCCACACTCTCTCGGTGTTTACGCCACCGAGGCCCCTAAAATGTATTTTAATTTAAAAAAAAAAATCATCAAAAGAATTTCTCCTTCTTGTTGTTTTTGTAAAGAATATCGTTTAACCGAGTCTCAAATTGCTTATAATGAAAACAAATCTCATAGTCAACAGTTCTCAACCATCCATTTTACAGAGCAAATTTAGTTTCTTTCATCAATAATTTTAAAGTTTACATCCCTTAAGTCAATAGAAAATTTAGTGATTTTTTATTATATAATATTAAATTAAATGTTTAAATATTTTTTAATGTAAAATATATAAAAAGATTTTGGTCACACTACTAACCGGTTTCTATTGGTAATTCAAAATTCCGATTAAATTGGCCAAATTAATTATGACTAGATTAATGTTGCCCAATTTAATCGAAATCAAAATTTTGAATTGACAACACTTAAAAAACATTAATTTTTTAAATTTTATTATAAAATATCTAATAATATATTTTTAAATTTATATAAATGCAACTATAAAATTCTTAAATGATTTTAATTGGGTTTAGCAGAAATTAAGCTTAGGTTAAACTTTCAATTAATAAAAACATTTGACAAAACATTTTAAAAAGCAGAATTTATAAAAAATATTAACAAAAAAAAAATAAAGCAAGATCATAAAGGTGGGTTCAGTCTGGACCACATGAATACATTATTTACTACATATGTATGAATATTAATATTTTACATAAATTTAAAAACCTTGATATCCAATTTCAAAGTAACCTTCAAGCATTATACTTTTATACCAATGCCAAGTAATAATGAAAACTAATTTAATTTTTTTAATTTTTATTATTAAATAAGTTAACATGTTTTTAAAGTTCTAAAAAACACATTTTTAAAATAACTTTTCTAAAGAATTGCAATTTTTTTTTTTTTGTTTTTTATGATTTTTTAATTCGTTCTTAATTCAACCATAAAATTTGAATTACTGACTAAAAAAAAAAAAGTTGAATATCTTAAATATAAAACAGAACGTTTTTTTTGTTCAATTTTAGTAAATATAACATTCAAAAGAATAAACCGCTTCCTCGATTAATACGGTATATTTTGTTTTTTCCTTTTTATTAACCAGAACCAAAAAAAAAATTTCCAAAAATTTTCCTCCACATATTTAATATATTTGATATTTTCTTGATATAAACGCAGTGACTCTGTCGCATCCATATGTGAAAATATAAAACTACAAAATATTTCTGAAACATTCCCATATAAAAAAATACTATATACTCGTATTCCTAAAGTGAAAGAGTTTTTTTTTCCATCTCACTCATTCATGTTCTCACTACAAATACAAATTCGGTCTCCTGTTTTTAAAATTGATTTTTTTTTTTTCGTTTTCGTGTTCGCTTTTTTGTTTTTTTGACAACCTAATGATATTTCCGCGAAAAAGGGTGTCCCAATTCTAAAAATAAACAAAAAGTAAAAAAAAAAAACAAAAAGAACTATCAAAACTGATTCCAAATCCGAATATTATATGAAGATTTTTTTTTGTTACTAAAAATCATCATCACTTCGTTATTACCTTCACTTCTCATAATATTAAAAATTTAAAATAAAAAATATAATAAAAAAAAAAAAAATTGAAATATTCCCACATTATGGACTTAAAATATATTGTAAATCTCCCTTTTAGCCACAGCTTAAAATAAACTGTGATAATTTATGAACTGTCATTTTAAATCATTTTTGGTTTTATTTTTTTTTTTTCTTTTTTCCAGTTAGATCTAATTTATAATATGTGATCCATACTTTTGAGGTTATATTGGTAGATTGCACTATTACAATATATCCTATGCATTGAATTTCCTTATTTACTTCTTAAATTAGACTTTTAGTCTATCACTTTGGTTTTTCTTTTTTTTTGTTTTGTTATTCCTATTTATTTTAAAATCACGTTTTAAGGATTACTTTTATAATCATGAAATATTTCACATCATATTTTTTATTTTATGTTTTTGTTTTTTCATTTTTTTTTTTTGTGATTTGTTAAAAAATACATTAAGTTTCTATTTAATCATTTGAAGATATCATCCAAGATCCTAAGATATAGTAATTGCTGCTATTTTTATATCAACAAAATTTTTCTATCATTAAAAATATCATAAAAACTCAATTTCGATTAGTTTTATTACATCAACTAAAAATTTCATCTTATATACTATAATATGTTTCTTTTCATCATGTACTAGTTAAGAAACTATTTAGCCTTCCTCTATGCTTTAATTCCAACCTGAAAGTATACTTATACTTGTAAACATTCTTGGAAAAAATATTCATGCATCACATATATGCAATTCACTAACTACTTGACAAATTTTTAATGGGTTAAATATAACTCTGGAAATAATAAAAAACTCTAAAGAAGCATTTAAAATTTAACTCCCAAACTCCCTTCCTTTAAACATATATTTGGTATCAGCTAACGTGTAATTTACTTTAAATAATCTTAAAATGAAATATACTAATATGTCATATTGCAACATTTTTGTTTGTGTCGTTATATAATTTTCTTTTATATCAAAGATCCTCTTAAATCACATCTATAATAAATCTTTGACCAAACCAAAGCTCCTGAGTTTATTTTATTAAATATACACACAACAACAAAAAAAATATATTTATGTATCTATATATATATTTTTTTTAATATTTTTGAAAATAAATTGCAGTTTGCATCTATAAATCACAAATAAGAAACCCACTATATATATACAGAATGGAAAATTATAGAAAATATTTTAAATCCCCTTTTTTTATGTCATAATCTTTCAAATCGGTTCTACACGACGTTTCAAGTGATAATAGAAAATGTTTAAACCAAACAGAAAAAACAAAATCCATAATAAAAAAAAAAAAATTAAGAAGAATCCTCAAAGGATTTTGGAGGGTTCAACTTTAAAAGTATCACAAACCAAACAACAATAAAACAATAAAAAATTTTAAATATGACAAATGAGTTTAGTAGATAGAATCTGAAATGCCCTCATGTAATTGAATAGCAAAATAATGTCCCAAAGAAAATGATACTTTTTATTTTATTTTTTTTTTGTCTTTTGTTTTTTTTTTGTATAAATAAAATAAAAGAACATTTGTCTAGGATTTTTTATCTATGAAATGAAATTTAATAACTCTTTAATATGAAATTTTAAGAGAGTACCAATTTTTTTTAAGCACCAGCACAAACTCAAAAATCACAAAATACATCTGACAAATATTTTTTTTTTTTTTTAAAACAAAAAAAAGGGGGAAACACTGAATAAAGTGTAGCGATTTAAATTGCGGCAACAAAATGTGGTAAAATTTTAAATCTATTCTTAGAAACAAATTTTTCAACTTCTCTGTTTTTTTTTTTTTGTTGAGAGCATCCGTTTTTTTGATAATTTCTTTCAACTTTTATTTTTGTTCAAAAAATTTTTAGTTTTAGTTGAAGGCTTAAGATAATTTTAATGAAAAATTTATGTAAGTAGGTACATGCAGTTTCCTTTTTAAAACTACTAAATAAAAAGAAAATTTCAAGTGATTCACATTCATGGATCGTTTTCTTTCTATAAGTTTTAATTTTAAAACATTGCCATGCTCTAAAGAAAATATTTAATGTTATTTCGTTTATTAAATATTTAGATTGTATTAGGTTACATTACATTGTTACACCTGCATCGCAGCACACTTTTATATAAAAAAAAAAACTAATTGGATTTAATGTATGGATACTGTAACTAAAAAGTATATAAAAAATTGATTCGTAAACGTTAATAATCTACAACATTTTCAAAAAAAAAAATTAGTCATTTTAGCATGACTGAAAAATCGGAGTTGGAATCTGCTTTATTATTGTTAGATTGAAGTTGAAGTCGGGAGTTGTATACAAAATAAGCCGATTCCGATTTAAAAAAAAATTAATATTAAATTTAAAATGTACTCAAAAAAAATATATTTAGTGTTTAATTAAATCACTCTTATTGGTTAAAAATTTTTTTTATAAAAAGTTAGACGAAACATCAATTATTTACTCATTTCTAAAACTAATATTTTGTTACAACTTACTTAGGTAAGGTACATACTTAATTATTTTTTTTAACTTACTTAATATCAAAACTCAGTATTTTAATTCAATATTTAACGAATTCCCTAAATAGTCGTTTTTGCACATCTGATCCATGGATCCACCTCAAGTTTCATATTTTTTATGATAAATAATGCAATAATACTGCAGCATAAAAAACACATAAAAGTTATTTCAAAATTATTATCTGCATTTCCGCATTTAAATTTCTTTATAAAAATTGTTTAATCACTCAATTTTCGATTCCAAAATAAGAGAATAAATTTAAGGCGAAAGCTTATATCGAAATTAAGTTATAATACGGCTCGTTGGTGGCCGCATTGTTGACACGGAAATCAATTACGAAATAACTCGTAGTTGACAACAAATGCATTAATCTGTCAATTGGAATAAACCTAAATTTCACACATGCATAAGTAGTTATCTATATATATAATTATTTTATTGCATTCAAATAATAAATTTTCAATAATACATACATATGGATATACGTATGTTTATCATCATAAAGAAACCAGGAGATATACATACATATGTACATATGTACATATTTAAATTTTAATTACAAATTAAATTATTTATTTAAAGTATATAGGTAGGTAGGTAGGTAGTGTGATGACCTTCTCGATGCTACGTGAAGGTTTAAATTTTTACTAGGTTGTACCATTTTGATCTCACTGCACTCACATGACCTATATTTTGTGGTTGTTTTCCATTTTATATCCAACGCGAGGAGTTCAGATCGAAATAAATTCTTTGATTAGTATAAAATAAATATGTATATGTATACTATTTTCTTTAGGTAAATATTTACTTATTTTTTATATTCGCTATATATATAAATTTGGTATAAATTTTGTAGATTCTCTAAAATTTGTAGGTTTACTGTGTGGTATATGCTAAGTATGTAATTTAATAAGGCCTATACATTATATAAAACTTGTTATATTGAAGAGTCGGAATTGGAGTCGATTTTAGAAGTAAAAAAAATATAGGAGTCGGAGTTGAAGTCGGTAATTTTGATTCCCGACTTCACAGCCCTGATTTTTAGTGCATTCGAAAGGGCACTTAATCCAAAGAAATTTATTTCAAAGATTAATGTCAATAATGTCCCAAAAATAGCATGACAAGTTAAATACATTTCATATGGTTAGAAAATGAGAGACTAGACAAGCTAACAACAGCTTTAGACAAAGATTTTTTTTATTTAAGAAATCATTCCTCTAAAAAGTCACCACTTAATATTCTTTTAGATATTTAAATATTTAACTAAAAATAATTTACTATTATTGTTAAATCTTAAAACACTTTGAAATATCATAAGATCTATACAGGCAAATCAGAAACTATATTAAATAAATAAAACTAATTTTAACGTTTATTATACATTAAAATTTAAAAAATTAACATTTATTTACTTACAGTTTTGGATAAAATAAACTGAACAGTATATTAAAATTATCAAAATAAAAATAAAAATATATATATACTTATAATAAAGAGAGTCTAATTTTTCTCTTAATGATTAAAGATGCCATACTGTGATACCGTTAAAACTTTAAAATTAAATTAACACCTATCACCTATAACTACATTTGATCACCTATAACTACATTTTTGATTTTACAAACCTGTAGTTGTAAACCTTCAGCTAATGTCTATACTGACACAAAATTATAGAGATTATATAGAATTTTGACATTTAATTAACCAACTTCTTGGATATTAAGCATATACATATACTATAATTATTGGAGATTTTTTAATATTTTTAAGTAGATTGCGAATAAGTAAATTTTTAATAATTTGTTTAAGTTTGCGATATACAGAACATTAGATAGAAGACTATATTAAAATTTAGCGAAAGCGTAGGGGGAACTTAACTAAAAAAAAAATCAAATGTCTCATTTGAATTTTAATTTTGATCCACCTTTTTTTTTTTTTTTTCTTATATGTACTATCTATATGTACTACATATCTATTTTTATTTTTTAGTTTCAAAACATTTTTAAATCATAAATCTTAAATGTTATAAGAATTTAATCCTCTCTAGACTAAAATAAATAATTTATTCCAAAGACAGATGCTACACTATACCTTCTAAAAATATTAATTTCATATTTATTATTATTTTTGTTTGTTTTGTATTTTTTTTTTTAAGTTTTGAATTATTACCATTTTCTCTAAAAATTTCTTTCTATCTTTCTAAGTTTTTGTTATTTTCTGCTTTTAATTAAAATCTTTCAAGTTTTCAATTCAGGTGTTAATCTGTTGCATTTTTTTTTTTTTTTAATCATTATTTATAGTTTTGATCTCTAGATGAAAGATAATTAATAAATTCTGGATAAAAAAAAAAAAAATAGATATATATATAAACATATAATATATTTTATAAGTAGCCATTAAAAGATCAAAAAAAAAATTTATAGAACAGATTCATAAATTGTATAAAAAGATTTTATATCGATTTTACATGATTCAATTTATGCGATAAATTGTATGAAACAGAAAAAACAGTGGCAAGCTAAAGTTATTTAGCTCATGACTGAACATCAGAAATAAAGAAACCGATTACTGTAAAGAAAAAGTAATCAATTGACATTAAATTGACATGAAATAAATATTGACATTAAGGAAACCAAAGTAAATGAAATGTTAAAATCAAAGTTAAAATGGTGTACAAATATCAAATGAAATGTTAAAATAAAATTGTTGAAAAAAGAATATAAAATTTTAATACATAAGTAATTTAAGTATTGATATTGAAGTATATAACACCATATTATTATATGCCATATATGTATAAAAGAAAAATACCATAAATTTAGATTTTTTGCAAAATATATTATTCAAGCTGTACTGTAATTAAATACATTATGTGAAATTTATTATGTACTTAATAATGTAAGACTATAATGGGCGAACTTATGATTGAAGGCCAGGCAATATAACACCTTATCAAAACATTAATTAACATTGTACTTTATATCTTCTTTTTTTTCCTGCCGAGGATCGGTGAAAAACTTTCAAAGTAATCCAGAAGGATTCTACGTGTATTCTCCTGATAGTATTGGACACAAAAATCTATACACTTTTAAAACCAGACTTTAGGATGAAGCCTTTAATACAAATGAACAGTTTGATTTTAAGGATAAGAATGTTGGAAAAATTCTTGGGAAAATGGAAATTATGAAATTTAGAAAGTATAGATGGGATGGGTAGAAAATCAGGAGGGAGATTTTGAAGAATGATCTTTCTTTAGTTTTTTTAAAAAATTTGTTTTCATTAATTTTGTTCTAAAACGACAATTTTTTTAAGTAGTAGGTATCTATTTTGATTTTATATTTGACCGTTCTAAATTTTTTTTTTTTTCTGTTCCTGTTACTCCACTTGGGGGCATAAGTGCTTCCATTTGAAACTGTTTTAAATAAAACTTTAAAAACAATCTCAGACTATAGCGATTTTTACAAAATCTATATATAGTAAATTTGAATTAATAATTAAATTTAATGTTCCCCATATTCCTAATGAATAAAAACTGCTTTAAAACCAGAAACCATTATACTCATTTTAATAACATCAAAAGGATTAAAAAAAATTCAAATAAACAGAATTTAAAATCTTACAATCTATTTGCTTAACATAGAAACTTTTTATACTTATTATTATGTACTCTTATTACAATGGTTATACTCAATGGTTATTCAGTATTTACAATTAGTATTGAAATGAATTTAAATTCATATTAAATACACCTATTTATGTTTCATCGATTACTTCCTACTTTTTCGTTATTTGTAACCATGTCTTTCCCATTTTTCTTATCTCTTTGCAAGTAACGCATAATAATTGGAAATTAAATTTGAATTTAAATTAGAATTATTATGTAATTTGTAATTCTATATATATCTAAACCCTAGGTATCTGGAATTTTAAAAATATTTATTTATGATGACAACTTGTTTTAAATTTTAAATATTGAATTAAAAAAAAAAAAAAAATTTCTTAGTAAGAATTCGGTTCCCTGTAAAGAAAATTTCTATTCTATATTCTATCATTTTTCTTTTCAATGGTAAATTTATGTTGTTATTATAGAGACAACAAAGTAGATATTTAATAAACGGTCCCGAAATCTTTTATTCTTTTTTTTTTTTTTTGTTTGTTTCTTTCTCTCTTAAATTAAATTATAATGTTGTTCTTCTCGTTTTGTTATATTAAATTATAAAGTCCAGTCCAAGAATTTTCATATTTTATTTTTTTCTGTTTTTTTTTTCTAAATCAAATTCAAAAAATCTTTTCAATAAATAAAACTTTAAATAATTAATTTTATATTAAGTCTAATAATTATGTCGCCAACACTTCCTAATAAAACAAATATCTTTAAAATCATTTGTGCGGCTTTAAATTGGTTCTTTTTTTCTTATTTTTTTTTTTTTTTGTATTGAACCTATTATTAATGAACATCATAATAACAATAACAGATTGCTACCGGCAAAATTAAAATAAACAAAACAAATACTAAAACGAAAATATTTTCACACACACCCTGTGTTGCCGTGTTAGCGATTTTGTCATTATATTTAGGAGTATTTTCTAAGTTTTAGCGACATAAAATACAATTTAGCAACGGAAAAAAAGTTAGCGATATGCTAACGACTTTTCTATATACCTAGTTCTTTAACGATAGCAAGTACACAGATAAAAAAAAATTGTAATATATTTTTTTACAATAGAACTATGTCATGAAGCAGTAGAGTAGTTAGAGGATTGCATTTTTGAAGAAATACAATTTTAAAATTGACAAAAAATATAATTTATTAGTTATTAAAATTGAATTTGAGTAATTTTAATTTAATTTCGTTTTATTTTATTTATTTTTTAATTGGTTTTTGTTTAAATAAATAATCTATATATATGAGTTTGAAATTTTTTGGGTTTTTTTTAAATGTTTTTCTGTTTTGGGGATTTTTAGCTGATTTTTCTCATATTGATTTATTCATTCATGAATTTAGAGAATTTCATGTAATGAGCTAACGACTTTTATTTTCTTGTAGCGGCAACACTGCACACACCTTAAATTATAATTTTTTTAAATATATTTTTAATAAAACTTTAAATTTTTAGCTCTGTCTGATCAAATTTAATAAGAGAAAGAGATAAAAAAAACTTTGTATATATGTACATACATATGTATAATATATGCATAATCATACAGAAAAAATGAAAAAAAAACTTATCAGGAAATCTTATTCCATATAAAGGTGCTGAATGTACGTTTAATGCATTTTAATTTTTTTGAATAAATAATTCTATTTCATTTTCTCTTACTAGGTAGGTACATATTATATCAATCAATATTATTATAGCTCTATCATCTATCTCTTTTTGTTTTTTTTTTTATTTTTGAAAAAACAAATTCAATTGAAAAATTACCTCACTTTAAACAAAAAAAAAAAAAAATTAAATACACTTCAAAACATTACTGTTTTCCTTTAATTCTTGTTATTGTTTAAAACTTTCTATTTTTAATGTCAAGTATTTAGACCCTTTAAAATTTCATCATCTGTTTAGTTCTGTTTTTTTTTTTGGAATATGTTTTATTTACCGCCACCCTTTTTTTTTTAGGGTTTTTCTAATAATGACCTTAAGTAGTGAATTTATTTTAGAAACAAAAAATTTCCACTTGAAAATCAAAATTTCAGTATAAGTATATTATGTACCTTGAAAAAATCTCTTGAGAACTTCAATTTCATATCTTAAGAGTCACTTAAAATAATAATGTCTTCTAAACGTTTAAAATCATTCAAAAATCAATCATATAAAAAAAAAAAAAAACTATAGGTATATAATATAAAACTATCTATTCATCCTATTCCGTTACTCTTACCAATTATAACCATACCAATCATACCACATTATTATTATATATAGTGATCATTACCCATATAACTATTTTTTAAGTTAAGTACACTACAATCATTGCATAATAAATTTAAGACACAAAAAAATCATAATCATGATTATCATTATCATTATCATTATCATTACAATGACAATCATTATTATTATTATTTTAAATACCGATTATGAGAAAACTAATTTAAATCGAATCATATTGTGAAACGTCAAACGCAATTCCGACACGATCTTCAGTCAAAAAAATAAAAAAATAAATAAAAATTAAAAATAATTCAAATCATATTCAAATAAAAATAAAAAAAAAGAAAGAAAAAAAAATGTGCCTATAGAAGAGAGGAGAAAGAAGATTGAAATTATGCGAATGTTGCGTAGAATATTTGTTTTTCTTTTTTTGACAATTAAGGTACATTCATATTAAATAGAGGTGGAGTACGAAATTATAATGTCTATATTTTTTCTTTTTTTGGAAGTTAAAAAATTTTGTATGTAGTATTTTTTTTACCGTTTTATAGTGTTTTCCAAAATCTAATTCTAATGGGATACAAAAATTTCAATTGTTTCTTTTTTTTTTCGTTTTATATTGACTATAGGTATATTCTTTTTTTGGATTCAATAATGCGATTAGATTTGTTAACAATTATACCTAATCTATTGCATAAGAGACTGAAATAAATATGACATTAGATTTTAGATATGATACAGTAAAGTTAAAAAGTCTATTTTAAATACTTAAAGCCGATTTTTTATACGATAAGATAATGAAATTATAATAAATAATATTGTAATACCTACAAAAATTTTTGTTTGCAATATTTTAAATACATTTAAATTTTGTGCATATGGAACTAGTTAGTTGTTGTCAATGTCTATAAATTAGTTAAAATATATTTTGTAACTATAGAATTTCATTTCGTTTATTAATCATTTTTTCTAGGTTCTTGTATATGTTTTGCAATAAAATCATAAATCAAAATGATTGCATTGATAATTTTTTTTTTAATGCTCTCACTTTGTATTTTACTGTTATACTAAAATAAGCTAAACCCTATTCGTCAAAGAACATAAATTATGTTTAAATCTTATTCATATAGGGAAAACAAGCACAACCCCGACAACAAAAGTGTTATAAGACAGTTATTCAAACAACAAATTACTTTTAAATTGCTTCAATGTTTTACCGAAGATAATCAATATTGATATTGATTATATAAATTGATTAGCAGTGGTTTTTCCATGCTCTATTAACTTTCGCAAACCAATTATAAAATAATATTTCTTGAATTTTTAGGCCGCCGTAAATGTATTCAGTTTTTTTTTTTTTTAAATTACAATGCATTAATGTGTCAATTTGTACTTATGAGCCTAAAAATTATTAAATATTTGATTTCATTCAGGGACGAAAAAAACACTACATGTATTTATATTCCATGAAATTAAATTTAAACGAACATTTTTTAATTCTGTTTCTCTTTTGAATATAACTCTATAGTATAACTTTAAAGATTTTCGAAAATGCATATGACTGAATACATAAAGATCTAAACATAAAACTGAATCACTAAAATATATTAAGTTTATCAGACCTATACAAATATTATTTTACCAAAACCTTAATAATCTTTTTCATTTGCTTTTGCTTTAATTTAAACAAACTAATGACTTAAATATGAAAACCTACAGACAACTTTTCGATACCAAATGGCTTTTAAGTTGTAAATGTAGAATTAAATCAATTATTAGAAAGAAATTTCAAGCAAGGATGAAAATGTTAATGTATTCTTCTTCTTCTTCTTCTTCTTCTACTGCCAATCCATGACTGGGTGTACGGTGACTATATCAGGGGGGGTTTTTTTTTGTTATAGGGCTTGGTTGGCATATTCAACTCTGTTTCTGGCTTTGCGTACTAGTTCGCCACTTGTTCTAATGCCGGTCCAGTTTTTGATGTTTCGTAACCAGGACAATTGTTTTCTGCCAACACCGCGTCTTCCTTCGATTCTACCTTGGACAATTAATTGTAGCATTTGGTACTTTGGATTCCTCATTATATTACCGAAGTAGGCTATTTTACGATGTTTTACTGTTGTTAAAAGTATTCGATCTGTCCATTTTATTTTAAGTAAGCGGCGATACCACCACATCTCGAAAGCCTCTAGTTTATTCAGTGTATTAGACTACTAAAATTTTCTAAAATTGATGTATCAATGATGTAAAATGTCAACTGTGAAAATCTTGAACTTCAAAACTTCTCTAAACATTTCTATTACAACATATATTTTCCACCATACCACAAAATCATTTCTATGCAGTATTCCAATAAAAAAGTATTAGTGTATCATTCTAAAAAGAAAAAACAACTCAAAGAATAATATCAGAATAATAACGTCTTAAAATTCAGTGTTATATTAACAATTTTTATGTTTTTCCTTCATTCCACTATCCTACAATAAGGAACATAGGGCATCCTCAAATTCATTTATTATTCATATTTAACTAAGCTTCAATTTCTGGAATCATTAATTTCACTAAGAGATTGAATATTAGGCTGTAAAAATTGAACAAGACAATTAAACACTCCAATCCTAAAATAAGGAGTATAAGACATCTTCAAAATAATTTATTACTCATATTTAAAAGTTTAAGTTTCTGGAATCATTAATTTCACTAAGAGATTGAATATTCGGCTGTAGATATTGTATAAGACATTAATTGAATGCCAATAAATATTTTTATTTGTACGCCATCTATTATTTTATACAAAAATTATTTTATTATGTACTTTGTTATTTTATTTTTATTAATTTATATGTCGGAACTGTGGTTTAAACCCGAACCCGAGGACAGTGTTTTAACCACTCCACTACGCCATTTGCCGAATATTATATTAGCAATACTAAAACACATTATTTTATTTTTTTTATGCATATTTCTGTCACATAAATGTGGGAAATTACACATCCTTTCCTGTTCAGGCGTGGCTGTAAATGTCGTAAGGGAAAATAACTCTTACGACGATCATATAAAATACGCCCTCGGTGTTTACAGTGTATTTTATACGATCTTATCCACTAGGCCATCGAATTTCAAAACACATTAATTCTTTTAATGTAAAATTCGAACATCTTTCACAAATAAAATACTGTCAGTGTACTTTTTGTATATTCATATATTTTTTTATTTTTTTGTACTTTTACAAAACAAATTAATTCTAAACAAGTTTCAATCAAATAAATTTTCTTTTCTAAAACCATACCCAAAACAATTTTTATTGACTTCCAATAAAGAAATCATTTTTGGCATCTGAAAAAAAAGAAAAACATTCACAACTTCTAATTCCGTAAAGAAGCAAAAAAAAAAAAAACTTTTATATCATTTACATAACCTATAATATAAAAATATATACATATAATTACACAAACTACACAAAATATATACATGAATTGAATTTAAAATAATCAAAAAGAAAAAAAAAACAAAATATAACAGAAAATAATTTCTTACCTACTGCAAACCAATCTGGATCTTAATATTAAAAAAAAAAAAACTTCAGTAAAAATAATAGTAAGTATGATTGTAATAAAAACTATTTTAAAAATAAATAAATAAATTAAATAATCCACAGGTAACATAAATTGTCATTTTACATTTTGCTACCTGTTAATGTTATAACTATGTTAACACAATTTAGTTGTAATAAAACATATGTATATACGTACGTATATATAGAAACTCTATAAAACATAAAAACCAAAAAATATCTTGAACTCTCGGTTAACTTTGTCTTACTATAAGAAGAAAACAGGAAAAAAACATAATAATATAATATAAAAAAATAAAACGGTAAAAGGTATAAAAACTAAAGGTAAAGGTAACAATAAAATTTATTTATTTTGCAAAATAATCTAAAAAAAAACATCAGATTAGTTTGAATTGCATTTTAAAAAATTGTGAAATATTTCCAATACAAGCCATAACACTAAGAAAATCTTCAAATATGAGTATACTATAATGTATTTAATACTATTTTTTTTTTTAAATGAAAATCCCAAAATAATATCTTAAGGATACTTATGTCCCACAAAAAAAAAAACTTAAGACTTAAACTTAATCTCACAAAAGATTACATTATACCATTTCAAATTTTTATTTTTTAACCATATTATTTCCTTAAAAGCGATTTACTTTGTTTATGGTATATTTATATACAATTTAAAAGATTATAACTGGGGTTAATGATCATGAAAGCATCATTTTGCTGTTTCCAATCAAAAATAAATTTTAAAAAAAATAATATGAAAAATTTAAAATCAAGATACAATGAACAATTTTTTTTTTTCTTTAAATTTAACTCCTCCACACATTTATACATATGTATTATAATTTCATAATCAATACCTAGTATATTTTTCTATAATGAAATCTTTGAATTTAAATTCGGAAAAATTGTAAAAAAAAAAAATATAAATTAATAAATAAATAAAAATTTAAAAAAAAAAATTAAATTTGTAATCGATGCCGATGCTAATCAAAAAAAAAAAAAAAAATTAAATCGCATGCTGATTTTTTAGTATCATTAATCATATATATACTTTATATTCTTCTAAAAGATAATAACACTCATAATTTTTAAAAGAATTGATTTTAAGAAGACATTCTAATATTTTTTTAAAACGTATACATATTATGTATCATGTAAACATATACATATTATACAGGGTATTGATAAAATTTCCTAGTATCTACTGAAAGTTTTCCATAGTGAAACAAGGACCGTGAGAGATACCCACCCCTACATTGTCGAACTGTTAAGATGGCGTAGCACTGTATTCGCAAATTCGTTTGTCATGCGTGCAAGTCGCGTTTATGGAAACTTATGCTAGCATATGTATTCTCAAAAGTTGGTAATTCATATCTGTACAATATAACGGGATTTAAGGAAAACATTAACGTTCTTCTATAAAATATTTCACCAAATTTTTCTCTTCATCTTCCCTATAATCCAAATTATCCCAAACCCAATTTTCTAAATAATCCCCTTCACACCCTTATCCATCCTAAACTAAACTATACCTACGTTTTAAAATTTGGTTTTTAAAGCGAGTGGTGCGGCTCGTACGATTCTTTTGAGTGGCTTTCGATGTTTTCCACTGTTCCTTTTAAAATAAAAACCAAAGTTATACTCTAATATTTTGTTTTACTATTTGGTCGCAATAAATAAAACCTATTAAATATTTTTGAATCAATTAAATATTTTACAAGTGATAGATTTGAAAAATAAGTTGGTATCCGCTTATTGGTACTCATACTTTTTCTATATTGTATCTTTCGTTATTTCTTCAAATAATACTATTTTTATCCAATTGAGCAAAATTTAGAAAGATTTAGAGATAATTAAAACAAAAAAACACAATACCACACTGTATTTTTCTTATTAACGAGTGTATTAAAGAATCTATTAAAAGTATAAACATCAACTGAATAATATATTAAATAGTGGGAATCTCCGACTATAGCTTAATATGTATTAATATAATATGTATACATAACAAAATTTGGTAATCAATTAAATGCATTTATTTATGATTTGATATCAAAAAGAATCTTACAGATATATTGAATTCATTATATTAACGTATTATTTTAAATTTGAGTTATTTAAAAATAACGAAATTAATGAAAAAATGGATATGTACAAACTATCAAATTGTCATAACAATCAAAGAAACTTTTATTATTCTTTCATATTTATAAAAAAAAAAAAGAAATGCAAACGCCATTTATAGGTGCGGTGAATTGCAAAGTAACATTATGTATAAAAAGCAAATTGAATTTCTTCTTTAAAATTATTTTTTATTTCTCCCCAAATAATGAAACAACTCTTTTTATCTTTCAACTTGACACAGGCCACAGTGTTACATATATCCCACAATACAAAAATAAACAAACATTTTTTTAACTTTGAAATTTTCAAAAAAAAAAAATTATTTTTTTGTTTTATTACATCATTAAACGTGCAGTAAATTTAAAAAAAAATGTAATTTTTATGTTTTAATAATAACGGTGAATCACCCTAGATATTGATTTAAATGTCAATAAATCATGGATTTTGTTTGTTGTTGTTTTTATTTAAATTTTTTGTTTTTTATTTGTAAAACAACTAAACTAAATTTTTATATTTTATATGGTATGTATTACTGTATGTAAAACGCAATTCATGCTCTGAATTAAAAAAATTGCATATACTGCACATAAATTTACCACATCCTCCTACTACTTCTTGTTGTTATCTCCTCTTTTGATTTGTCGTATACCTTCAAATAAGCGAAAAGATTCATAAATACAAAAATCAAATTTAACTCTTTTTAGCACCTCTATTACGTATATATGTGTATATGTACATATAATTTCTTCCAAACCAAAAATGTACGAACATAATTGTACATACATACGTATTATTATATATAGTATTTACATGAGCTGTGTACATTCATTCATATAAAGTATTATTTGACAACAACAACAACAACAAACATTACCATTAACAACATAGTGACAACATTTGACAACTTTTAGTACATATACAAGAAAGAGAAAGGAAATAAAGAAAAGAAAAATATAAAGGAATTTTAAGAGTGTCATAAAAAGAACAAGGTCATACTTCCGAATAAAAAACTAAACCAATTCACTACTACATCCTATAGGAAAATATCACATAAATGTCATATCAAAGAAGTTTTTAGCATGACAATATAAACTAAAAACTGAAAAAACTTTTTGGAAGGCTAAAAAATAAAATATGTAACATTTGACCATTACTTCAACAATTTTTAATAATAGTTCATATTATGATCTCTTGAACATTCGTTTATTTGATGATCATTAAAAATAAGTATTTTAAGTAGTAACTTCTCATAATATGATTCGTTGTTATTGTAAGCTCTGAATCATTCTGGTTTCCAATTATTTAACATTTTCTATGCATGGTTGTTGTTTGCTAATAATAACTTTTAGTGTTCTAATAAGAACAAAATTTTTCAATTTAGATTAAAGTATCATAAGACACAATTCGGGGTAATATCCAAATGCAACAAGATTTTAATAATACAAAGAACATGCACTAATAATGTGTTTTTTCGGTAATGTTTAATTATTTTTCTTTTTATTTTTAATTTTTTTTTGTTTTTACCTCTATATTTTATTCGGTCCACATGTTCGTCGAAAAGTTTTTTTTAACAATAAAAAAAAAAAACACGATTTAACAGCAAATCATCTCATAAATCGACACAAAAATAATTTTGAATCAAAGAATTCACGAAAAAATTTACCACACTTTGACATTTTATTTACATGAAAATAACAACGTCAGCGACAAGCGACTGAAGCAGCAACAGTACATGGTATTAAAGTATCATTATACGCTCTACACAATATACGATCTACCATTAGGTGGATGATTAAAATGTATGTTAAGTTGAAAGTTTTTCCGTGTTTTTTTGTATACATATATATTTTTTTTTATTTTTTGTTTACTTTTAAAGTGACGGCAAATAAAACATGAATTCTTTCATCGATAAAATATTTTTGGAAAATGAAAATTATTCTGTTTGATAATAATTATTTTTCACTTTATCAAATACATTGAAAATTATTTTAATATAAACAAAATCGAAATTAAAAATTTAGAATTTTCAATTAATTGATTGATAACGGTTTTTCCTCAAAATTAAAAGCCCGGATCCGGATATATAATATATTGTTTTTATAATAATGCAACAGTACATAGTAATAATAGATGGCAAATGGTAAGCTTAAGCATAATTTGGAATTTACTTCATACAACCAAAAATAGAATAGAATTTACCAACATTATAGCAACATTAAAATACAATTGACATGTCAACATCCAGCAATTGATGGGAATCAGAATAATAAAATTCCATTTGAAGACTAGAACAGTGTTAACAGAGAAAACTATGTACGATCATAGGAAAGAGCAATAATTTTTCCTTAAATAACAATATCACTTCTCGAATTTCAATTGATGATCATTCCTGTACTGATAGTCGGTACGTATATTAATCATCATCAAATTAAATTGAAAATCGTTCCTTAGCCCTAAATGCTGCTGAACTTTAGAACGACAACAACAATTCGCACCAGAAAACAGCAAACGTTAGACTTTTTAATATGGTAATGAATAAAACGTTAGACTTTTTAACTAAATAATCACGTCCTCGATAGTCATTAAAATAGAATTAAAATACCACGATAGTCATATCTACCATTGAAATATCGTACCTGATCTCTATAATGAACGTTAATAGGTCGTATAAAGTAAAGAGAATCTTAAAGAAAACGTTAATTCTTAAATCACCGCCAATTTTGGAATTTAATAGCAGTTTTAACGAAACACTGTTCGATCGGTAGACGTGCCAAAAAATTAGGAATATTAGGAATTAACTCACATGATTTGATGGTGAAGAGGAATCATTCTTTCACTTATTGTGTGAATATCCGGCTTTTGCTCCAAAACGAAAAAAGTTTTTGTGGAAATTCTTGTTAATAACATTTCCGATTTGTCGAAGGTGAATTTATTTCTTTTACACCACTTTGTAATAAATTTCCAATGATTCAATTAGCCGGAAAACTGATCCAGATTAACACAATGAACTTAAATTGGCCTAAGCTCCTTTCTATCTACATACCTACCTACTTATCTAAACCTAAGTTCATAAAAGCAGAAAAATGTTGCATTAAACCAAAATTAGCTACAAATTTTTGAAAGTATGCGACTCCCAAATACATTATACAATGTACTAAATCTAGAGATTTATATATTTTTATAGATTTTAGTTTTCGAACAATTGTACCATTTTCAATATAATACAAAAACTTAATTATATATACCTATGTACCTATATATATTTTTTTTTCTGTAACAAAATGATGATTGTTGATTATGGATGATGATGCAACTTTAGATAAATTTTTTCTTTTTTTTTTTAAAAGGAATTTCATTCCACAAAATGATATTTAAACATTCTAAGAATTAAAAGCTTTTTAGAATATTTCATAAAACTCAAAACCGAAAAAAAAAAATACAAAACAATAAAAAACAAAAGTGATTTATTGTGCAATTCATAAAAATGACGAAAAATAAATTTTTAAAGTCTTCAACACAGAAATTATTTTAACATGTTCTAAATTTTTAAAATTTTTCAAATTGTTTTTTATCATTCTAAATAAAAAGTTCAGTTTTTTTTTTTTTTTTGTTAATGAAATTATGTATCTATATATACATATTATATATACATTATACATATATTATATAAAATTGGGTTAATAACTTAACGAAAGATTCAAAATTATTATAAACATAAGAAGTTATTATGAGTGTTGTAGTTCAAGTGTTGAAGTGTCTATGTTAATAATAAACTTTTAAAACTTTAAAAAAATAACTGAATTTAATAAGAAAATTTTGCACCAGTGGCTAAAGAGATAGTCAAAAACATACATTTTAAGTACGTAGTGTTTTTTGGAATCATAGTTAATTAAGTATAGCCCTAAATTCTTCTTGAAGAAATTGCTATGTTTAATGGGATGGATGAACATTCCGAGACATCATTTTGATTTATTCATGAATTCTAACCAAAGAAGGCTATTATATATCGGTTTCACCATTCAGCGAAATATCATATAGAACTGAGTACCATATTACTGAATTCAATGTGACGAAGAAATTAGAACCTTGTATATATAGTATTATATAAGAAGTTTCCATTCAAGTCGAATAGGCTATAAAAAAAGTTGCTAAACATTTATTGAGAATTTACAATAACAATTTATTGGGATAAAGTAAAGTTCACATTCTTTTCCCGAAAATTAAACTGTAAAGGATCGAACCTAAAGGTCTCATCCTAAAGATTAGTTTTCAAAGGACTGGTTTTGATTTGTTAAATACTAAAACTATACGCAGAAGAGCCTCATGTAGTTCCTCAGGGAGTCTTTCTGTGTTTATTACCAATCCCCGTAAAAAAGGAAAAAAATTATTAACCACACAATTAATGGGCAATTATAAACAAGTATTTGATAACATATATAAGTTATAAAATCAATTCTTTTTCTGATCTTCATATTTACCACTTCTTAATTTTTTATAGTATATTTAAGTAAATTCTGAAATTAGAACGATTCTTTAAATCATTCTTTAAACTTTTAGAGATCTCTTTTAAATTACTTTTAAATTACTTGTATATAACACCTTCATTCCTGATCAATTCCTTTACATTCCGTTAAAACACACCTTCATTTATTGTTTTGCAAAAAAAAAAATGAAACTGCTAAAACAACTTAATTTAAAACTCTCATTCTGTAGTCGTTCATATAAATCATAATTTTGTTTTTATTTTTTTAATCCATATAAATTTATTTCAAAGGTTAAATTTACCAAATACGAAAAGAAAAATACAAAAATAGTAATAATAATTACACAGTAATAAAAAGAATTATTACACTTTTTTTATGATTACTAATTGTTCACTTAATTTATTTCCAAAAAATCAAAAGCGAAATCTTTTTTTTTCTTTTTTAACTGCAACGAATATTGATTTGCCATTGATTTTTAATTGCAAATAATAAAATTTCAAATAATAATGAGCTTTTTTTTTTTTTTTTTGCGAGCACAGCACGTTAATCGTTTTCCTTTACAATTGAATTTTATTCATTGTAACTTACTGATTTCAAATCATAAATCAAATATTATAGTAATTTTATTCCGATTGAACGTGTTCTATGAAAAAGCAATGAGAAAGAGTGTATATAGTTGACTGTTTCAACTCTAGGATACTCGTACCAATAAAAATTATGCTGTTACCATAAAATTTTTACAAAATTTCAGATGTTTCACTTTATTAAGTACCAAGATATATATTTATGTAAATTTTAGGGTTATATAACAGCTCCTTGAACCTGTTATTCTAGTAGAGTACAGATGAACCAAATTTTGCAGAAGTGATTGGTATAAGAATTAAGACTTAACTCCTATTCACAAAATTTCAATAACTTTAATAGAGCATGATTTATTCATATGATTGATGATTTTTCATATAAACAAAATAAAAGTTGTATGATACATACTCAATCCCGCCGGCTATACTTGCTGAATTTCAATTATTGCGAATCTAACAATTTTACAAAGTTGAAATATAATGGGGGCGGTCGTATGTTCGTATATGGCTTAATTGATTCAAAATTCAAAAGAAATTCAATCCTGATCAAGAATATTTATACTTTTCAATATTTATCTCGTCTATTTTAAGATATGTCATAAACGTAATAGCAAATTTATCATACCTTGCGAACTGTGTTAATACGGATATGAGAAAAACAAAAATCAACAGTTATTTTATACTTATCTTAAGTCTAAAACCATACTTATAATAAGTAACAGATGTATTTATTTTTGGTATAAGCAATAAGATTTTGTATATCTTTGGTGCAATTGTGTGGTATGGTTAATTGTAAATACTAATAACTAACATGTAATTTAACAAAAACGGCATTAACGACCATTAACAATATAAATGTTATAACATGTTTTTTTTTGTTTTTTTTTTATTTCATTGTTGTTGATTTTTTGTTCTTTTTTTTTTCCTTGTTGAATAGATCATTAAAATCACACTAAAAAAAAAACTACATTTTTATTTTTGTTTTTTGGTGATTTAATATTTTAAAGTGTTAAAGAGTCAACCTGGGTAGTTCAATAATAATTCGAAATAACACTTTAATAAAAATTAAAGCTTCAATAATATATTTTTACGTATGTTAACGGCTTTTCTTAGTTATATAGGATTCCGGACTTACGGCCCCTCAAAATCTCAAAAATGTCCTATTTTCAAGTTTTTTCTTATTACATGAAGTTTTCAAATTTTTGTGTAAGTCACACTTCTAAACAATTTGTATTGAGTTTTGGAAATGTGCGCTTTTAAAAACCGTTGGTTTACATTCTACCTTGTTTACATTCATTTTATTACAATATTATCTCAAATATTATCTTATCTTAGTTCATGGAATAAATGTATTTACAGGATCGAATATTTCGTTATCAATACCACATCAAAGCTCCAACAAAAAATAATGTGTGGCTTTTGTTAAATTTATTGTACACTGATCGGTAGAGAAAGGTAGATAAAAAAAACTAAACATTATCTGTTTTACACACTTAATAATTTAAAGAAAATAAGAGATTTACCATAGTAAAACCAAAGCACATTATTTATTTATTCATTTGGTACCGGTCTAATATGAGTACTTGTTAAAATATTTTATAAACTCTTTGACTATTAGAGATAATATATTGGTCAGCTAGTATTATTATTTTTTTTTATATATATAATTGTATTATTTATTTGGACATTAGCTGAATTAGGTTTGAACTTGTGACCTTTTAACGGAAGTGTCAGCAATTTAAGAATTGTCGGTTGTAGCCTATTGTACATAACTATTTAACGTAAATAAATATTTTGTTTGTGCGACATCTATTACTTATCTTTTACAAGATTTATATTTATTATATACATATTTCGATATGATATTACATATATACATATATATATATTTATATTATACTATTTTTATGTAATATAAGAAAAATGAGACGTAGTTTGAACCCAAGGTTTTTCGAATGAAAAACCAGTGTCTTCCCATACACAATGGTCCGCTACACCATTGGCTAGATACCGGTACTTTTTTAAATATACCGGTACACGTAAAATTATACCGGTACACTTTTTTAAATATGAGTTAAATATTAATCCAAACTTGTAAGACATATTGATACCATAATGTGTTTAACTTAAATTATTCAACGCAATTTACAAAAAGTTTGTTTATTTTTTTACCCATAATAACATCATGTTCATGTTAGAATCATATGTATACTTTTTACTTTTCTTTCAATCTGCATTATTTGACAATTTACCTGACACTTAATATAATTCTATTATTAAATAGAGGTATAATTGGTATCAACACAATTAATATAAAATATTAAATTTTTCTAATTCACTGCTTTTAAGAAAAATATTTTTATTCATTCATTATTTTGAATGAATAATTTGATAAGCAGTTGAATTCACGGCTGAAACTATTGTATAGAAGGTTCAAAAAAGCAAACTATCTAGTCTAGTACCTACAAGAATTTATAATCATACCTATCACAAAAAAACGGTTTGAAGTATAATCATACCTATAAAACGGTTTTTGGTGGCCATGATGGCAATTATAAATACGTAAGTTTTTGAAAAAAAAAAATAGCTATAATTAAAAACGTTGCGTATAATTTTCGGTGGAGTGGTAAATTTTTTGATGTATCATTGAAACCGCATTACAATCACGGACCATACATATTTGTATGAAAATGTTCACATTTTTTCACAATATTGCGGATTCAGACATTTTTATACTAAACTTAAAAAATTTTAAAAATTTTAAAAAAATATTATGTTAAATACAACAATAAATTCATTCTTCTTAAATATTTTTTTTTTTAAGTTTCACCCCAAAATATGGGGTAAACTATTTTAAATGTCGAAAAATTTTACCGCTCCACTTTTATTTAACATTTTAAAATAAAATTGTTAAAAATAATTATTCTGATTTCATATATTTCCGCTGCAATTATGTTTGAAGTTTTTTATGATAAGCAAGAATATAATATATATTTATATTATTAATAGAATATTAATATATTTACTTATACTTTGCGATTTCTATATACGTAAAAGAAAATTATAATTTTCTATATGCAATATTCAGAGTATATGCAATATTCAGTATATGCAATATTCAGAGCTATAAATGTTTTAAGGAAACTCTACTTCTACCTACTACTACAGATACTACTAGTATAATACCCTATACTACTCTTCTTAAGAAAAATTTAATCAATAATTTAATTAAAATTGTTTTTTTCCCCTCTAGCAAAGTAATCGAAAATTGTACGAACCTATATATATAGTATGAACTTAAAATTAAATTTCCTTCAATCCCACTAATTTACCTAAAGTAAAACTGTTTTCAATTAAATTTTAACAAAAGGCCATAATTTAAATCGACCAGGACCAGGTAGTACATGAGTACTAAAGGTTGTATAACCTATTGTTTGGTCAAAAAAGGGAGGTGGTGTATAGTGGGTTAAAGTCCCACACACTCATACAGATGTCTTTCGATGATTCCAACCTACCCTCACAAAAAAAAAATAAAATAATTTATTATCTAATTAATAGTGAAATATCTTCAGATAGATTGTATTTTCAATCTTATCAAACTAAAATTTAATCAATAACATTCTTATAAATTAAAATACAACAGCTACTGAAACTTCTCTTACATCCATTAGGAAAATAAATTTTCCTGTTTTGTTAATAAATCTCACAATTCTAATTGAAAAACATGAAAAAAAAAATGATCAAAAACGGTATTTAATTTGTATTTTCTTTATTTACTATTTTTTTTTTTTTTCTGTTTATTTTTTATTACTTTACACATATACAATTTGAAAATTTTGCAGTTGATGATAATTTAAGATAGATTTTAATTATTTTTTTTAAATTTTAATGTTTATGTAAATAGTGAGAAATTGCAAAATATTAACAAAATTACAAACCAACCAAAACACAATTTATATACATATTACATACATAGTAGAAGGTAACGAATGATTTATTACAGTAATATTGAGTAAAAAACCAAGATAAAAAAAAATATTTTCTAATACAAAAATTTTCACATCATTACAAGTTTTCTTTTTTGTTTTTTTTTTTTGCTGTGTTGATCGAAACCTGATCCTATAATGCATTTTTAAATATTTAATTTTTTTAGTTTATGTTAATAAAATTTAATATAGTTAAGATCTTATAGAAAATCAAAAGAAAATTTATCACTAAGATGTACCAAAAAAAAAAGCAAAAAAATAATTAAATTTAACAATACTAAAAACTACCGCCGACGCTATCGACATTTCAATATTAGAATCTATACAACTTTCAAAAAAAAAACTAGGTTTTTAGCTAGTAGACTGTGTCAACTCTGGGGTACCCGCATGAACGTAATATATGCTGTTTCCATAAAACTTCATCATCTTTTACAAAATTTCCAAATGTTTTAGTTAGCACGCAATTTGACATCTTTTTACAAAACTTCACATACATACTCGGAGTTATTTTCATCTTTTGCAAGATTTCAGACGCCTAGGTTCATTAAGTTCCAACATATCTGCAAGAAGTCTGAACCTGCTGATCAATTATACTTATATGAAAAAAGGAGTTATATGGCAGCTTTCAGAAATGGCTGCTCTAGACCAACCAAATTTTACAAAAGTTGTTGGAATGTAACTCGACACCTTTTCATAAAATTTCAGATACCTAGCTTCAATATAGACACTGAGTTACTTCCATAAAAAGAAAGAAGCTGTTTGGCAGCTATTCGAATGATGACCAAAAATGCTGGATTCGAATAACGAAACTAACAATTTTGCAAAAGTGACGTCTGTCTCCTAACTCCTTCATTTTTTTTTGAGTTATGCGGATGGATGTGCGGACGTGCCGATGTACATGGCTTAATCGACTCAGAATAAGATTCTGAGCCGATCCATACACTTGAGTCTATAACTAGGTCGACTCTTTAAAGCTGCCACAAACATAATGGCAAATTTAGTATACCCATGAACATATATTCACACTGGTATAAAAAAAATAAATAAAATAAATAATAGTTAACTGGAAATTTTAATGACCTCGCAAATAACTGAATATCAAGGAGTGTTTTAATGAATTTATGTATTTTAGTTAATATTTTAGTGTCCCAGATTCTTACATGCAATCATAAGATGCATTTTAACCATCTTTATAATATACATGCATACATATCTATACAGATTTTTCCTGTTCAGTTCCTGGTTATTGAATAAATCGTGTCGAATAATTTAAAAAAAGATTTTCCAAATTTTTTTTTTTTTGTTTTCGTTTGGGTGCAATCATTCTTAAATGCATGCATGAATATACAAAATTTAAGGTTAATATCATAAATTTTTAAATAGATACAACTTAAGCTTCAACCAAAAATCTAAGCTAAAATTTATCATCCAGAAAATCAAGATAGTTTTTTTTCAATGGAACGAATAAAATAGGAGGAAAATTCGTGATGACTTACTTAAGAAAATTTAAGATTCTTTTATAAAAGTTATCATTATCAAACATCTCTCCTTTAATGTAACCAACAAAAAAAAAAAGTATAAAATAAAAAGTTGACATCAAAAATGTACCATTTTAGGAAAACAAAAATTTTTTAAACGTGTAAATATTCTAATTAGCAATCAATTTCAATATACTTTTAGATTAAAGATTGTATAGATAATAACTTTATAGTATTTTAATTGTTAATTAAACCTCATATAACTAAACTTCTAATGCTAAATAAAGTTTTATTTTAAAAATAATTGCAATTAAATAATTTAACATAATTTAGAAGATCAGATCACACCTACAAGTTTTTGCAGTTCTCAAAAACATACTTGATTTAGTGCATCATTATATCTTATATCTGTAACTGATCTGCATCATTATATTCTCAACGTTAACTAAAATGTACCAGATTCTCAATCTAAAATCGAATATAAAAATCGTTATAAAAAAATTTTCAAAGCAACTGCACTTTGATTGTCTGAATAGTATTGGAATTTAACCAACCAAAATCACGCCCCTTTATAACTAAACTTTAATACAATGTACAATTTGGTTTTAGGGATTAAGATGCGTGATGGAAGCTGTGTAAGGGATTGGAGGGATATTTTGAAGAAAAATGTTAATGTTCATCACTTTAAAAGCAAATTTTAATACAAATGTACATTTTGACTTTAGGTATTAGGATGCTGAATGAAAACTTTGTGAGAGGTTGGAAGGATACTTGGAAGAAAAATGTCTTCTTAAAATTTATGAAATCATATAACAATTATAGGCAACAATGTGATTGTATATTGGTTCTATAACTATACATAATATGTATCAGTTATACCAGTAACAAATAACCATAATCTATTTTAAATCATTTTAACAGTTATATTGGGTATAGATATACATCAGTTTCACTCATTGTTTCTCGTTGGAATACTTGACTCAGTGAGAGCATTAAAAGTTTTATTTCTTTTTAAAAGGTTTTATCTTTAAAAAGAATATAAAACAGGGTTCATGACCTAAGTGTGGGACGATCGAATGGAATAAAATGAATGGAATGAATATTTAGGGAACACTGTCGGATTATTAGTAAGATGTATAGCTCTATTTTTGCAAATTATTGAAATAATCCAACCCTATTTGAAAAGCTTCAACTAATTTAAGCTCTGAAAATAAACTGAAACTATCTTTCATATATTTCAGTGCTTTAGAATCTAGATACTTATTTACGAAAAATTTATTGTACAAAAATCAGTTTAGCACATAATAAACGAAAAAAATATTAAATCCAAAAATCTTAGAAAATTAAATTAAAATCCTAAAATCTGTATTCTATAACTATAAGGCACCTGAATAGAATACAAAAATTTATAGTATCTACTCTCTTAACAAATCAAACCTCTTCTTTTGTTATATAATTGTAACAAAATTCTCATAATTTCTTTCAGTTGACCTTTTTATTAAATTATAAAATATTTGACATGGTGAAATAACTGAAGCGATCTGTAAATCTGATCATACCTTCGTTTTCTTTAGATTCACACTAACATTATTAATTTACTTTATTATAATCTTTAAATTATAATAAAAAATGTCCCTTAGGGTTTAGAACTTAATCAAATCTATGACCTAACTATAGAATAACAATGAAAAACAAACGTTTTTGAAAATAGTAATTCAGAATACAGGCAGATAGATAAACAGAGAATGGCTGCAAATGCACACTTAGACAAGTTTAGGCCGGTTGTATTATTCTGGATAAGTTTTTCTCCTCCTCCAAAAGATCGAATCCGACAGATTAGAAAAAGCTTATATAGGATATTAAGTCCTCAAAAGCTTCTTATTATATTTCAAAATAAGAATTAGATTATGGTATAGATTAAATTTATTTTTCCTATTTTACTGAAAATATTTAAAAAAATTTTTTTAACTTTTGATGAAAACAGAATTTTTGCAAATTGTGAACACATAATCTCTTTCCTTTTTTGTTTTTGTTCGTAATCGTGTATAATATAAGCAATTTTATATAAGTTGAAAACAGAAAAAAAACTGCTGCTTTATCAAAAAAAATTTAGCTAATTTTTTTATAATTAATAATTACCTTTAAAGATAAATAAAAAAAAAATCATTTATTCTTGCGCAAAAACACAAAAAAACCAACCAAAAAAAGATGTTTACAAGTCATTGATCAGTGATAATTAAAAAATTCGCAAAACATCACAATGTTAAATTTTAGCACGAAACTAAAAAGCAAAAAATCTTCAAATTTTCAAAATAAAGTAATCTAAAAACAAAAAAAACGTTAAACGTGATTTTTTTAAAATTATACTGCCACAATCTAATAACATTAATTTTACTTTCATATTACAATAACTTTCATCATTTATTTTTTATAATTTCAAATTTTTTGTAATTAATTTAACATTAAAATGTAGACGCTAAAAAATTGCCTATCATCAATTTTTTTTTTAAACCGCAGAAATTTTTTTTTTTGTTTTTTTAAAAACAAATCAAAACAAATTATTTAAACTATTGCAAAAATAAGACAAAAAAAGAAAAAAAACATAATCATCATTAAAGATGACTATTTTGCCTCCCGAAGGGTTTTAATGTTTACATTGAAATGAAATATAAAAATATTGTGGATATTTAATTCAATGTCTATCGCGTTTTAAGACCCATCATCTTTAAACGATCAGATCAAAAATTAAGAAAAGATATTTGTGCAATTTATTATTATTATATATGCAGATATAATACCTATGTATATTTTATTTTATTTTTTTTTTCTAAACGCAATTCAAAACACGCAACTCTTCAGTAAATAAATAGCCTACAGTGTAACAAATTAGTTATACTATTGCGAAAAATAAAGTAATTTCTTTATTTTTTGTTTTTATTAAATTTGAATCAATCACGATCGTTTTCCTTACAAAAATAGCATATGACAAAATGAAACAAAACATAATGATCTATAATTATATTTAATAGACCTTTATACTTCATTCACTGTTTCTGAACATTTAGTTCCGAACTATTTTTTTAAAAGAGAACTCTATAAAGGTGATGACACAATGCTTGTGTCGCTTGTCGCGTTGCATTGACGTTTAAATAAATTAGATTCATTTAAATACGACTTGACCAAATGTAACGCAGGGCCTCGAAGGGCCTCAAAAAAGCGACGCAGTACAGCAACGTTCTACTTCTTTTTATTACTTCTTTCTTTTGTTTTTTTTATTTTATATTGGTTGTTGGTTATCAGTGACAATCATAATTTTCATAATTTTTACATACACAATTTAATTTGTTTCATAAAGCGACACTAACATTTGGCCATCGTTTTATTTAAAAAGCGGTGCTACGGGTAACGCTAGAGGCGAGTACTCAGTCATCATTTTTACTCTAACTATTCTTTGCTTCAGAGCATTTTGTTCCTAACAAAAAAAAAATTTAGACAGAAAAAAATATTACTCTGCTCTTTTTGTCTTCTAATAAATTTTTTTTCAAAATGACAGCAAAAAAAAAATTGTTCTGAACTAAAAAGTTAAAGTTAAATCAACTTTTTTTCGAGAGAGAAAAGAAAGTTCTGAAATTTATTTGAAAATTAACAAATTTCCATATAAAAAACATGCGCGAATAAATTTCTGAAGCAGTTAATACAGCATTAAAATTACTGTTTAGTTTTCGGAACATTCAAATATAAAAAACAATATTGATTAATGTCATCTCAAAGTCTAAAAACTAATAAAATCATCAACCTCTTTTCCAAGTTTTAAGTTTTAGTGTTTAATGGAAGCTACAAAACTTCTATTTTTATACAAAATCCGTTAGAAGCATTTCTTCTTTTCAACAATACTAGAATCATGAGTAGGCACTATGAAGATGAAGATGTCTAAACAACTCCTGTTTAAACATTTAATTGATTCTAAAACTTAAATGAATTTCAACAGAAATCATCTGTGAGTTATGAGAACAAACAAAAAAAATTTTCCATAGAATCCGTGTTAATAGATTATTGAAAGAAAGTAAATTTTGTTTAAACAAAAAATTTAATTAAATTATACGAGTAATTAGGCTTAACATTTGATTCTTCATAAGTTAGGTATTTCAACAATGACATGAACAACTAACAGTGATGAAATTTTTGATGTAATTTTTTGTTGTCTAATTTATGTTCGATAGAACTTTTGCCTTATTATTACTATATAATTTTCACGAAGAGCCACTTGTGGTCAAAAAATTCTTACAATCTGTGCAGAATTTCCACTTGAAGAGCCTCATGTGCCATGTGTATAACCACTCGGCAACTGAACCCCATTGTTAACTATATAAAATATAATTTTTATAAATAGTTTTTTTATTTTACAAAACAAGATTGTATTTAGCTATTTTATAATCAGTTTATTTTTGAATAAGAGATTTTGGATTTGATTTTAATACTGATACCTGTTAGTAATCAGTTAATAGTAAACCTGCAGATCCAGTCAAACCTATAGATCAAGAAGCATTGGATATATAAATTTTTTCTTTCCCAATTAGAAAATGAAATGTGATTAAGTGGCTGGTGACTACTATTAGACTGCCAACCTAGATTAGAGTTTCATAAATTCCAACTCGCGTTTGATTTTAAATCTATAATTTTATATTATTATTTTCTTTATTGCAGTTTTCAGTTACTTTTGAGTGGGCATTTTTAAGTGACATTATTGCGGCTGGAACATTTTTATAAATTGTTTTTTGAGCAATCACCGCAATCATACACGCTTATATTTTATTTATCAATAACTGATCCAACTTTTTTTTATTTGCATTATTAAATAGTAAATATGTGACAGTTAATGAAAGTCCAATTTACTTTGCTAAGGGAAATACAAAATACCTAATAATGAAAGATTTAGTACCACAATATTCTTTTGAAAAAAATTTAAGCTATTCTCTTACATTGATATATCCTTTGACAATTTGTCTAACACCAATCACAAACTGAATAAAAAACGACTTATTCATAATAAAATGAAACAAAAAGAACACATCATTGATTCTTCTATGACTCTTTAAATCATTTTTTGTTGCTGTTTTCTGCTTCATTTTGTAATGTGCGAATTTTCTAATAAAGAAAATAAAAAGAAAAAAAACAATTTTTTTCACATAATATTTTTTTTTTCAATTCTTTAATTTAAGGTTGCATTCAATACATTTACCAACAGTTAAACAAGATCTGATTACTGAGGAGAGATGTTTAAGAATATAAATCTAATCGCATCTTGTTTTTTTTTTTGTTTTGCAAAAAAATTTAAGAAGAGGTAATTTTTTATAAATCATGAGCATAGCATGGTGCCATTTTACTGATATTATGCAATTTATGTTATCATTTAAATGAATCCATAAAATATCAGTTACATATACGAACAAACTTATGTCATTTTCCCCATATAATTTATGAAAATTGTGAATACATATAATGTATATTAACGTTGAATATTGTGAATTTTAAAAGACATAAGTGCTTGAATTTTATTTTATTATAAGTGTAGAGAATTATAAAATTTAAGGTTATATAATATTAAATCAAATGACTTAATTTAATGTTAAGATTTAAATTAACATTTACATAAATAGGTATATAAGATATGAAAATTGATACAATGCCGTTTCAAATTATAATTTTTTTTTTTGAAGTTTTAGTTAAATTTGATAAAAATTATAGTCATTTCTTTTGTTAAATAATAAACAAATTTTATATTTATTTTCACCTTTTTTTATTAATGTTACCTTAGCTATAATAAGCGGTAAAAGAGAAATTATAAGCCGTAAGGAAAGTTATTTTCGTTATTTCAGTTACGATGATCATTTTAATTTTCATTTCTTTTCTTTCCTATTGAAAAAGTAAGGGATCTGTAGAGGGTTTGAGCTAACATTCAATTAGTTACCACACTAAATGTATAAGAAATCAAATACAATATCAGCTCTAATAAAATGATTAGCTTCAGGGTACTATTAGTCGACATGATCTACAGGTTTACTGTTAACTGATTAGTGACAGGTATCAGTATTAAAATCAAATCCAAAATATCTCATCTTCTATTTCAATAAAAATTTTCTTAAAAACAATAAGGTTCTTCATTTTAAACCGCTAAACTGGTAATAAAATAGCTAAAAGCAATCTTGATTTGCAAAGGACATGTCTTTTCATAAAAATTAAAATGGTATAGTTAATAATGGCGCTTCAGCGATTGTGTGGAAATGCACATAGTTTAAAAATCGAGATAGCTCAGGTTCAAATACTGCCGGTTCGTAAGAGTTTTATTCATAGTCAATAATTAGAATAAACGAATTATTTAGAAAAATATTTAAACCTTAATAGTAATAAATGTAAATTATGTACCATATAAGTAGCTATAAATGTATTTAGTTAAATTTTTTTTTATTAACAAAGGCTAAACTAACGCGTCAGTTTTCACTAGACTCTAGGTTGGTACTTTACATTCAAAACGTAGAAGAACCTATTAATGCAAAGTTGGTTTTAAGTTTCCCAAATTTTATGCCACGATGATACCACTCTAAGAGAAGAAGAAGTAAAGACTTCTCAGATCCATGTCAGAGAGTTCACCTAAATTTTAAAAACAGAAACTACCGAGATATTTCCGTATTTTTTTTTTTTTTGACAGACCAGAACAGTTGCAGAGAAAGTGCTCTACACTCCCTATCGTGTGAATTCCTCTGCAAAACCTATAGTTAAGATACATATGCATTCCTAATCTTCTAGTATATCTACCGATAAAACTATGGCTCATAATAACACTAACCAAAATTGTCTTATTTCCAGTCTAGAGAGAGAAAGTATGCATTTGGATCTTTTTAAACTCATATTGGGCCACAAGGCTCTGGTTGAACTACAAGTTGAACCTGCTAGCAATTGCTTTCTGGTCAACTCAAGGAAGTACTGCTTAATATTGAATCAAAGAGTTTGTAGAGGTACGTGGACAGATGGGATATTCTCATTAGACCACGTACTTTAGTTAAAATACAATATTCAAAATTTTAATATAATCAATATAATATCATATTTCAGAATAACACCTCGTCAATTAAATTTTTACATTTCTTTTTCATATTTAGATTCAAACTTAAAATGCTCCATGAGTTTTTAAATAGAATTCCTAGACAAAATTAAAAAATTAACAATATCCTTCATATATACATCTAATTACATGTTTTTTGTTTCAAATTTTTTTGTTTTTTGTTTTTTCTAAGAGCGTGAGAATTCCCTTGATAATATCCAAAATATATAAAACACACGAATAGAAAATATCAACCAATAGATTTGATTTTAATTGTATTAAACAACAATATTTCACATCCAATTATGCATATTATTAGAACAAAATTATTTACAAATTGTTACAATATATTAAATAAGACTATATCTACAATTATAATATAATTTCCAATAGATGTAAGGTGGTCCTAAAATGATTTCCTTCTTAGTCTAGTCTCTAGATTCTTATTATATTCCTATAAATAAAAGTGAAAGTTATAATAATAATTAAGAGGGAAAATCGAAAAATAAATCTCTTATATAAATTGCAAATCACAAAAATCTAATGGAATATAATCTCATTACGAAAATTCACATTCATATACAAAATTTTTTAAATACAAAAGTTCATTAGTAATGTCAAGTCTCAAATTTCGAAAAATTTGACTATTAGATCATTATTTTATACATTATTGATTATTGATTCTTTAAATATTCCCCACAGTATGTGTAGACGATATTCCTGCGTCTAACATCAATTGAATATGAAGTTTCCTGTTTAAAGGAAAACCCGTAAAACATCATTTAATATTTAAAATGAATGCGTGGGGGGAAATGTGTTTTTTTTTTTCTTAATTTCCGGTCATAGGTTAAATACACACTTCTTGAATACAATAAAAGTGAAAAAGAAAAACCAAAACTTTCTTTTCTTTTGTTCTTCGCTCATCATAATGTTTTGTTTTTTCTTCATACGTTATTGATCCTATAATTATACTAATGTAATAAATTTTAAGATTGCCAGATTATATGTAAAATTTCATATTCCATTATTACTGGTATTGTCATCAAATAAATTCATAACGAAAAGTTTAATTTTAACGAGAGGAAAGTTAATTATTACTACCGATATCTATTCATTTGTTATAGAGTTACTTTGATATTCTCTTATACATTTATTCGTTTATTAAGGATTTTAAATAACCTTTATGTTCACTATCTATATGCTATGTTCTTCCACCCATTATATGCTTTTGCTTTTTCCTTTAATTCTTTTTCATAACTTTCTCTACTCAGATTAGATTTTGTGGTCTGATCTATTTCTCAACGTTAAACTAAATTCGATTCTAATCACCTAAATTAAAATTCATTAAAGACACTAAGATGGAGCGCCATATACAAGAAAAGAATTTTATAAGAAATGGCAACCCAAAAATTATTAAATTTCAATATAATTTCTTTTCCTATACCATAGTTTTCACTTTCTATTCTTGAAAATGAAAAGTTTTCCAAAAAAAAAAAAAAAAAATTCATATTATCATTTAGGTTAGAGCAAGTGAAATTGATCTTCCTTCACATTTAAAAAAAAAAATTTTTATATTTTTTATAAAATTTTTTTAATTTTACTTTCAATTCTCCTCAATTTTTTAATTTCATTTTCATTATGTTTTGGCCGCACGCCCTCTTCTTATATCCACTCTTATATTTTATTTTTCAAATGCCTACAAGTTATTACATATATGCAAAGGCTCTAAGGAAATCCATCGTGAAAACGTGTTCGATTTTTTTTTTTTTTTTTTTTTTTCTTATGTAAAGTCAACATATCATGAATATAATGTTTCCAATATAATATGTAACAAGTATGTAATAATTTGTTGCTTTTGTTGCTGTTCAGTTGTTTTAAATATGATCTTGATGTATTGTGGGTTGTTCTTAAAATGTCTGCTGTTTTCAAAATTCTAGACATCTTCTATAAGATAAGATAATTTTCATATTATATATTAATAGGATAGTGGTGGTATACATATAGTGAAGTATATTTGAAATGAAATGATATTTACATATATACTACATATACTTATTATAATATATTGGAGTATGTTACGTCGAAATTAATATACAGGAAGACAGAAATGCTATAAATAATTTTTTTTTTTTCTTTTTGGTTTTTTTATTTATTATTTTCCTTTAATAAAATGTACTGAAAAAAAAAATTAATGAAAATGATGTGAACAATAAAAAAATAAAATACATTGTTAAAAATATAAAAAAAAGAAAGAAAAAACAATTGCTTTTTATTTAATCTGGAATCCAAGAGGTGCATTTAAATGAAGGATAAAGTAAAATGTATTTGTTTTTAAGTTCATTTGGTATAACCATAACCAAAAATGTGATTGGAATAAAAATTTAGAACTATGTATAGATATTTCTTGATGTAGGATCTGTTCTGAAGATTTCAAATGATAAAATTATGATGTATTAAAAAATTTTGGAAAAGCCTGGCAGATCATAAAACCAATATCCTTGATTATAATATAATTTCCGACCTTACCCCTATGTTCATCATCTTACCTTTATCGTTCGTATTCAATCAATCATTATATTCATATTGAAAGTATTTTTTGATGACTTGTTTCGTCTAAAAGACAAGTAAAGTCAAAAACACTCTAAAGTCAAGATACCTAGTTTTTAGATCTGTACAATATCTTTCTTTTAAGTTTTATTGCTTGCACTAATTTTATTATTAATCTATTTCTCGTAACAAAAAATATATTTGTCCTTTTTTGTTACTGGGACAAATTGAATCATATCCGGTTACATTACCTATATAAATTTAATTAAATTAACTTTTGACAAACAATAACTTAATACATACTGTAATTATTCAATAGATATTTTATAAATTGTTTTTTTATATTCAAAACAACACCCGCTCAGCCAATTAAGATCCAATTTTATTTTAAAAGTAAACGTATATCATAATCGTATAGAAAAATCTAACAAAAACTCTTGATATCAATGCGATTCCTTTTTTCGGTGTCAGAGGAACTGTCATTTAAACATTCTATTCTCAATTTTTTTGGGTGAAGGGATTTTTTTTAAAGTAATATACGTTCAAAGATTCATTTATTATATGTGCCAAAGATTTTAATTACACTCGCTTGGAAAAGTTCGTTATGGGCTTAATTTAATCAAAAAGATCAACATTTTAAAGAAACCTATGCATATACCTTGCCCTGCATGTGCCTTTCTCTGCAAAACTGGAATTTTAAAAACAAAATATGAAACCTTTTGTATAAAACATGTTTTTAAAACATTATTTCTACTTGGAAATGTACTTTTGTACATAGATCAGCATTTTTTTTTATCACTCGCCATATAATTAAAGAAAAATTAAAAAAAAAAAAAGAAAAATATAATACAATATACTAAAGGTATACAATTATACGATACAAAAATAATATGAAGATCGTGTTCCTTATTTATCCACAAACACACATATTACACAAAAACTAGACACGATAATTGCATCCCAAAGGGATAAGATACAATGCATCCAAAAAAACTGATTTTTTTTTTGTTTTATGAAGTTGTTTTTTTTTTGTAACATCATCAACATCATCATGAAATGATGAATAGAGAACACACCATTACTATGAATATGAATTGTATAATAATTCATTTAAAAACACTCGCTGTATACTCATTTTATATGGATTCAAGTAACCACAAAGAGAGCAAAATTATACGAATAACTATATGCATTGAGTTCTAAGGAGGACAAAACAAAAAGAACACTTCCGAGTGAATCGAATTGAAAAAAAAAGAACAAAAATGAATATGAAGAACGTGGATAAAAAAAAAAAATTATGTTAAATTTGAATCTTGAAAACGGATGTTAACACCACATAACAAACTGAAGTCATAATATTCAATTCATTAGAATGGAGTCACAGTTGGTACATTATAGAACAAGTCTAAAAGGAATGAAACTTTATTGGGTTTAATTTTTAATTTTCCTTTTTTTTTGTTTTTCTTTTTTCTTTTGTAATTATAATAATATGTCAAATGATATCGTAAATAATATCGTAAAATATTAAATTATAATTTTTAAGAGGTTTCTTATTTTTTTTTTTTAATATGTTAACTTTTTAGTAGTTTTTTTTTTTGTTTTTTATTAAGTATAGTAGTTTAATTTTATAACAATGAAATCATAACGTTTTGATGCACCTTATTTGGAGCAAACACTTTCTAATAATATAAAAAAAAAACTTCTTAAAAAAATTGAATGTCTGTACCACCATTTTATTTAGAAATTTTGAATTGCATGTAAGGTATTAATTTAAATTTTATTAAAAATTTATATTTAGAAGATAAAAAAAAAATACTTAATAATAAAATCTTTTTAATTAAACTTGATGGATTCCACAGTCTGGAATGGAATATAATATTATGATTGATTACACAGTCTTAATCAAATGAAATATTTTCAAGATTACATACACTTGGGGTCTCGGGGGCCTAGTGGGTAAGAGCTATAATAAAAAAATACGCTATAAACACCGAGGGGATGTGGGATCAAATGCTAGATACGTCATAAGAATAATTCCCCCTTACGACATTTACAGCCACGCCTGAACAGGAAAGACTGTGTAATTTCCTTATCACATTTATAAACATAAAACATACACTCATAACCAAAACTTAGTTAGAAGTTGACTATTAATTTGATTTATTTGAACAATTCGATCAAGAGAAATCTATAAATTGAAAATAAAAAGCTAAAGAACAATTAATTTTATTTATTTATATTAATATTACATACATAAATGTTATGCAATATTATTGAACCATCGGCTACCAAGACCATTATAGGTTTTTATACTATTAATAAATTATATACTAATATTATTTATTTTGTTTATATTATATACTATATATTTGGACTAAAGAAAAAAAACACTTACAATCTATGCAGAGATCGGACCCACACTCCTTCGGTTAATACGCCACACGTCTACCCACTAGGCTACCGAAGCCCCCAAGAACAATTAAAATCTAATTACAATACATTCAATATAATTGCATATTTTTAGGAGTAATAAAAACTAATTCATTCATTTCATGTATTTATTAAATAAATTGAAACTTTTTCATATATTTTTCAGTTTATAAAATGTACGAGTGCAATTATCTTTCCTTTATATTTTTTTTTTTTTTCAATTTTTCTTCATATATAAATTTTTTAACACTAAATTAAAACTAAAAATTGTTTTTTCGATTTTTTTTTATTTTTTTTTTATTTTTTTTTTTAATTTTCTGGAAGCTCTTTGATCATACAAAATGTTGTTATTATTGTGAATTTTATAGGCGTACCAAATAAAATTATGTTATGCTTAAGTTTTTTAATATTATTTTGTATAGATAATTTTTGATAGCTAAAATCTAAAAAAAAAAAAGAAAAAAAATTAAAAGGATTAGAATATGTTTTTTAAAGTGACTTTTTATTCTTTTTTTTGGTTTTTATTTCTAAGAATTCTTTAATGTGGTTTTGAATGGTTTTTATTTTATTTTTTTTTTATTATTTAATACTTTTAAGTTATTAAATTTGATTTTGTATATATTTTTTCCCCATTATTTCCGTATTTAAATGAAACGATTTAAAAAGATTTTTACCACACGTTAAATTTTTTTTTCTTTTTTAAAGAAAAATGTTGACAAAACTGTTGATAGTTTTTGAACGATTGTTCATAAAAAAAAGTTTTCATTATGTAATTCTACTAACTGATAAATTGTTAAAATTTTAGTTTAGATATTTTAAAAAGTAATTTTTTTTTACTTTTTAAAAACAGAATAGAGATCAATACTAGTAATATTGAAATGAACCGTTTAAAAAAGTTAAGTTTAAGTTTACATATTATTTTATTTATTTATTCAGAAAGTAAATACTTGTCTTATATGAAAGAATTTTAACCAATAGTGGAAGGCAAATATTTTTATAGTACTCCTGCAATATACTGTTTCGATTCTATCTGCCAATTCAAATTTTATATTTGATATTGGATTATATTTGGATCGATACATAATTTCAATCTATCGCAGTTGTTATACACACATCTTTTATTAATCGATGCGCGATTTGATCTTGAATATTTTATCAATTTTTTTTTTTTTACATTTATAAATTTTAATCAAATCTTATTAAAATTTTATACCAAAAAAAAAATAAACATTTTTTTTTTTATTAAATGACTTAAATATAACTTAAAAAATGTAAAGCAAAAAAAAAATCTGACACATAAAGTAAACGTACTCTTAAGAGCAAATTAATACAAAACGCGAAAAAAAAAAAAACTTTTTATTTCCTAACTTTATTAATTGATGTTGATGATGATAAATGTTGCAGTACTATTGACTTTTATGTTACAAAATTACATAACTTAGTTAGGTCAATTTGTTAACAAAGATGGGTACACATGGAAATTAAATAATTCAAAAAGAAATATTTTTAATGCGCATGCTTAATATTAATTTAAAGTTTAAACTAGTTCAAATATACTCATATGTCATATGACTTACGAATATGACTTTCTTTTTTAGTTTTTTTAATTTAAGCTCATCATACTAAGGACTTATGTACTTTTTATGTATTTTAATTGTACATAATTATAGACTTTTCTGAATTATTTAATATATTTTCAAGAAAATCAGAAAGTAAATACTTCCATGAATCTTTAATTATGTATCTTAGCTTTAAATCTACACAACATAATAGATTAAATAGCAATTATGTGAAAAAAAAAAGTGTGGTAATTATATTTATATTAAAATAAATATAAATAATTATATTATTTTATAAGAAATGATTTCTAAAAAGAGAAAGAATTACCTACATTTACATACCTAAATTTTTTTTCATTTGATTACATTCTAAATGAAAAAAACCAAATTTTATTAATTTTAAAAAATTTAAAAAAAAATCTACCTTTCGTTTTAAGCTAATTTCTCCATTTAAAATATATATTATATATATATATATACAAACATACATATTATATTTAAAATATCCGATTAATATTTTACATTTTTTTTTTTAATTCAACATTTCACTATTTACTGGCATATAAACTCTTTAAAAAACTACAATAAGTTCGCCTTAAATATTTATTCGATAACGATATTCAAATCATTCAAATGTTCAATATTCTATTAACAATCAAATAACTTCAGCAACATATAATGTTTCTCAACATTTCATCAGAAATAATATACATGCAGATAAACATAACACACTGACATTATAACGATACGACTTTAATGATTTCGAAAAAAAAAAAAAATATTCATATTAAAATGCGCGCGCAACATTTTCGCTTCAACTTGAATCTTGAATTTATAATTTATATTACTGTTTTCTTGTTATGTTTCAATTTCGAAAAAATGAGAAAATAATAAAAAATAAAAAAAAAATAAAAAGTTAAAAATGAAAAAGTTAGAAATGAAATTGAGAATCAAAACAAACCGGCAAAAATTTCTTTTCTTTTTGTTTTGTTTTTGATGTTTATAAACAAAAATCATTCCGCTTATTTTGATTTTGCCTTGTCGAATTTTTATTCAATTTTCTTTCTGTTTGTTTTTTTTCATATTTTCGTTCTTTTTTTTTTTTTTGTGATGTGTGATTGTGATTCATTAATTTTTTTTTATTCTGAAAAGTTTATCTATATGTTTTCAATTCATATTTGTAATGTACTGTATTTTATTTTAAATATTTAGTAACGAATCAAATAGTGAACCGTTCACACATGATATTAATTTATAGGACGTATCGCGATTCTATTCAATTTTGTTGTAACGAAATAACGTTTTGTATAGTGACAGCCAAAACAATCAACTGAAATAAAAAGAAGTATGCAATTTAAAGAATTTATTTGAAAAAAAAAAATATATATTTTTAATGTTTTTTTTTTTGTATTTTCTTATTTATAAATTTAATAATGTTTATAGAACGGTTAATTTATTGGTTTTTCTTTTTTTAATTTTTTTTGTTTTTTATTGCAAAACGATAAAATCTTAAAAATTATGATACGAATATTGATTAGGTTGACAAACATAAATAGTGAAAACAAAATATCAGTTATCATCAGTGTCGTATCATAATTTTATTTTTATTTTGCTTTTTTATTTTTATTTTTTTTTTTTGAAAATCAGTTGTCAATTTCTGTCTTTTTTTATTCTCTTCATGTTTTTATTCGCTATGCTTAGAACAAAATAAGATTATGTGACATATTTTCGAAATTAAAAGGATTCAATTTTTGTTTTTTTTTTTTAAAAAAATTTTTTTTTTCTGCTTATTTTTCCTTTCTTGTTTTTTTTTTTTTTTTCTGTTAGAATTTTTCTGGTAGTTGTAAAATATTGAAGAAAATTTGAAAACAAACCAAAATCTAAATGAAAATAAAACTAAAAAAAAAAAAAAAAACAAAGAAAATAAAATAAAAGAAAAATAAAATGGAAAAACAAATTTTTCAATTTGTTTTTATGATCGTTAACTTTAGTTGTGCGTTGAAACGCAAACGGTAAAGTCATAAGTGCAGCGTAATACATTAGGTATATAATATAAATTGAAAGAAAATATTGGAAAATTTATTTTATTTTCAATTGAAAATTTGTTCATTTTTATTTTTGATGTGAATAAAAGAAAATATTTTGGAAAAAAAAAAAATTACATATTATTATGAAAAAGAACAGAACAAAAAAATAAAAAAAAATTAATTCGAAATTTATTAGTTGTTAAAGTGCCAAAATAAATAATAAAAAAAAAAATTTTAAAAAGAAAACAAAAACCCCGCATACAATAAATACAACATTATTTTTATTATTATTGTTTTTTTTTTTCGTTTTTAAATAATAATTTAAAATAATTTTTATATGAATTAATTTTTTGTTATTTTATAAAAAAAAAAAAAAAACAAAAAATTCGAAACGGTTTATTAAAAATCATCAATCTAATAATCACAGTTATTTCAAAAAAAAAATTCGATTTGGTTAAAACAAAAAAATCGTGTATTGTTGAGATTTTTAATATAAAAAAAAAAAACTAAAATAAAAAAAGGGATCAGACGGAAGGAAATTTTTGTATAATTTCCCCCTACTTTGTAAAAAAAAAAAAACAAAGTTTTAATAATAAATTCGGAAATAATTGATATACAAACATACATATATGTACACATAAATTATCTACAATTGTGTACTACTTAATATTTAAATTTTACTTGAATTGAAGAAACAAAAAAAAAAAAAAAAATTAAATTAAAATAATAAGTGGAGTATACACGCTTTATAACAAATAGCAGTAAAATTTTTTAAAAAGAGTGTCAAAAAAAAAATAAAATAAAATAAAATAAAGAAGTGTCAAGTGATTGTTGGTCATTAATTTGTTACAAAATAAAAGCAAAGCAAAAAAAAAAAAAATTCGTTAATATTTTATTTCTTTTTTTTTTTGTTTTTGAGCATTTATTGTCTTTAACCCGCATTCCTTTATTTTTATATGCACATCACATTATTTTGTGCTAACCATAAATTAAATTTAAAATAAATCAGATTTTCTATTATACATATATATGTACATAAATATGTATGTTTGTGTATAATATGTGCTCTATTTGTTGTAATAACGGTAAATAAAAGTTTTTAAAAAATTTTAACCATTAAAATTAAAATTTCAGATATTTAAAGTTCCTTAAAATTAAATGAAAAAAAAAAAATATTTATTAATATTTGGTACTTGAATTTTTTTTTTTTTTTAATCTGAAAATTTAATTTAAAATAAAAAGTACTTAATTTACTTTTTTTTTACAATAATAATTAAATAATATCAATTTAAATCATTATTTATTTAATAATCGGATTTAAAATATAAAAATACAATTATTTTGGATTTTTTTGTTTTTTAAATTAAATTAAAATAACTATTGAAGGTAAGTCTATAAAATTTAAATATATAGGAAATTATAGAATTTTTTTTTTTATTAATTTTTATTTCAGAATTTTAAATATGTAAATTTTAATTTGAAATAATGTGTAATTATATGAAATATATTTTAGTTAATGTTAAATATTATCTATTATTTATTTTTATTGTTTTTTTTCTTGTTTTATTAAAATTAATTAAAATTATTCCAGAACATAGTATAAAAATAGTTTTAAATTTGATATTTTATATACATATATATACGTATGCCTTTTTTTACTGATTAAAAAACTTTTAGATTTGAAAAAATTAGTTTCCATAGGGTAATTAATCCTCAATATCTAAAAAATCTAGAAATAAAAAAATTTTGTAAATCTTTTTGGGATCTTAATGTAAAAAAGAAGAATATTGGGAAATAAATGTTTTTGAGTCAAAATCTTCAAAAACAAAAGTTAGTGTCGACTTTATATATTAGTTGGGTTGGTAAGCTTTATTTTTGTAACAAACTCTTATTTCTCTCTCCAATTTATACTAATTATTTTTTATCCACATGTATATTTTTTAAAACAAAAGCATTTAAAATAGTTGGTGGTGCTACATTTAAACCCCGAAATTCTATGATTTGGTAACCAACTATAAAATGCAACAGCATGAATTTTTCAAAATTTTGAAATAAATATTTTGTATTTAAATAAAATTCTACATATTTTTTTATTTAAGATCATTTTTCTTTTTTGGCACAAAAAGATTTTAAAAATAAAAAATTCGAGATTTTGTACACACAAGATTTTCAAAATAATACCGTTTCGAAACCATCTTATTTTAAAACGATATAACTTTTATGATCAAATTATAGAATCGATGTAAAAAGGTTATCCAGAATTTTACTTTTTTTTTTTCAACTATAGCTTATTTTTAATTATTTTATTTTATTATTCTACAAAAAATATTTAATCTTTTTATGTTGGCCGATTATAACAAAACTACTAATTAATTACTAATATCATAATCGACATTTTCTAGACTTAAGAAATCTTACTTTTAAACTTATGATTATGGTCCACAAAGGTTTATTTGTTTCATTCAATTCTCTCTGCAAACAGTAATTAAATTATAAAGTAATTAAATCAATCAGCTAGTTTGAAAAATGTGCAGACTCGACAGATCTATAGAGGTGGTAATTATATTTTACGTAATATAGGTAAGATATATTATGATAAGATTTAAGTATAATATAAAATAATCTTTTTAAATTAATAAAAATGTATACATACTGTTATACTTCCTGTAATTTTAATTTTATTTACAAAAAACTTTTATTAATTCAACAACAATTTTCATGTGCCCATCATTTTAAAGCTAAACAATAAAATTAAAAATTATATTTTTAATGATTTTAATAGGTTGTATTTATATTATTATTATAGTTATAATAAATTGTAATTTTAAAATAACAAGTTGTACACTAATATAATTAACTAATTTTAGTTAATCATAAAAAAAAAATATTCCTTTTAATTTTGCTGTATTAAAGTAACACCATATTTTATATGCATTTTAGTTTTACATTTAAATTATTTGCAATTATTTTCTTTAATAGCCATATTCCTTTCCAGACTTACTAGATTTAGAAGTGATTTGAAATAATGCCCCAAGAAATAAGGCCAAACCGGCTTTAAACAGCTAATAGTTAGAGCTGTATAATCGCGGTATTTTTTTATTCAGTCTTTTAACACTTCGAAGAAGAACTGAAGTGGAATCGACCATATTTTCATTTTCCTATTTGACCAGTTTTCGGTTTTATGTATCGGTTCGGTTTTATGTATGTATTATGTATGTAGTTGTACCTTTTCTTCATTTTGTATTTAACACATGTTGTTATTCCAAAAAGTGTTTTTGTTGTTTTTCAGAAGTTTTTACAAATACATGTCTGACTTCGGATTGCCTATCAATATTTGTATAAGGTTATATTTTTTTTATGATTAGCTACAAAAATCAGAGTTTTTCGTTTTTTACTTTTGAGTATTAAAATAATTTGTTATTGAGCATTGCAATATGTTGATTTACAAGCGAATCGTTTTCCTTATCAAAATTTTAGAAAAAATAAAGTTTGAATTTAATTTCTTTCCGATTTCGACATTATTCCAGTTTCAAAACTGTAATAACATCGAATTTAAAAAAAAATAACGGTTTTGGCTTTATTTATTTATTTATTTTTTTTTTATTTATTAATTCCAATATAGGAATATATCCCTTTGTACTAAAAAATAGTTAACACACTACATGGGATGGAATACGGACGTGAAAAATGTGGATAAAGAGAAATGTGACGATAATTACATGGTAAATCTGTCTTGAATTTAGGCAAATTGTAAATCAAAAAAATCACCAACTTTAGGACAATAATAGTAGGTTCCACATTTTTGCAGTTCTGACAACAAACGAATTGCTATAACCAGTAAAGTACCTCTTAGAAAGTTCTATATAGTAGGTATAAGAACGTGAGGCCCCTCTAGTGGTGCTGTGGAATGCTTTGAGAGGTAGTATTAGCCTCTTTATTTCATTTGAACAAGTATCATTACCCACAAATATAATCTAATCTCTATGGAAATAGAAATAAAGGCATTATTATTGGGGAGTTATTTCATGGCATCGATTTAGAATAATTTTCTTTGTAAAAAGAATTATATTAATAAAATAATCTTATTCTCTATATCTTCAAGAAATTATCTAATTATATATATGTATTAAATTTTTTTCCTGTAAAAATATTCTTTTAATCTTATTATAAAAATAATTTTAAATTAACTGGCATTGCAAAAATTAATTCTAAACATAATTAAGTATAATTGAGCAATTATAATCGAATTTTTTTTTTTTTTATACATTTTCTAATATCTTAATTATGTTTCAAAGCAAATCACTTTAATTTAATAATCTTCATAAAAAATTATTGTTACAATTAACTTTAAGGAGTATACACAATTACTGATTACTGGACTACAAATAGATGCTTTTATATTTTGACTATACAATATAAATAAAGCATAGAAAGAACTATATAATATGAACTATATAATTTTTTTTTAATGCATTTCTCTGCCACATGGACAGAAAATTACACAGTCTTTCCTGTTCAGGCGTAACTGTAAATGTCGTAAGGGGGAATAACTCTTACGACGTGTGTGGGATTTGAACCCACACTCGCTCGGTGTTTACAGCGTATTTTATACGCTCTTATCCACTAGACCACCGAAGCCCCTAACTATATAATCTGGCTATAACGTTAAATAGTGGAATTTTTAATATGATTTTTACTTTTCATCAGGATATTCTTAATTATTTTAATTAAATAACAAATAACTATAATATAAAAGAGAATTGATTTATTGATTGATTGATTGAATATTTATTTACTACATAAATCTTGAGTTCTTTTTATTTCGTATATGTGCGCTATATGTAAAGAAAACTTATTAACTCATATCTCCTCAAATTCATCCGAAACTTATTTAAAAAAATACTTTTTTTTTCAAACTATTAAATTTACATACCTAAGTACTAAAAATTAGTACTTACTTACAATGTATAAAAAAAATATATTATGATCCCATAAATTGAAGACATTAGCCCAGAAATAATTTTTGGGCTTATATGTAAATCAATTCTAATAACTATATATGTTATGTATGTATGTACATATATATAAAGGGTAATATCATAAAAAACATATGATTTTCAAGATGACATATGCCTTTTAATTTTCATGAAATTTAGCAAAACAGTAACCCAAACTCATAACTTTTATTTTAAACAAATTAGAGACCCTAAAAATATTTGTTATTATTTCAGTTTTATATACGAGTATATTTTTTTTTTTGCTGTCTTTTTTTTTCATCCATCATTTTGAATTGATTTTATTTCTTTTTACCATTTTCTTTTTTTTTTGAATATTTTCAAGTAGTCCTGTCTCACATAATTAAGAAAAATCCTTTTTTTTTTTTTTTTTTGAAATAAAAAGGCAGACAGGCAAATATATATTGTGCTGGACGACTTAATTTTAGTTGAGTTAATAAATCATATTGTTTAATAAGGTTTGAGAATATTTTAGGATCTGATCTGCCTTTTGCTAAAATTTTAATATTAAAGTACTTTAAATATCTTTAAGTATAAGTATTTAAGTATATATTTTAAAGGCTGATGTTTTATATTTTTCCTTTTTATTTTCTTAAAAACAAATAAAAAAAGAAAAAAGGAAAACTCAAAAAAAAAAAAAAAAACAAGTAACTTGAGATCATAAAATGTTTGGAAAACATGTGTTGAATATTTTTTTACAAAATAGAAATGAACAATAAAGAAAAAAAAAACAGAAAAGGTTTTTGATTCATTCCATTTAAATTTCCTTATTGGGATACTTATATATATGTGTATTAAATTTTTAAGAATTGGAATATTACTGTTAAGTTTAAATTTAACTTTTTAATATATTTTGTTGTTTTGTTTGTATCATTGTTTCAGTGATGATTTCGATTTCGCATCATCATATTAACTTCCCTTTCTAAATACGTCCCCGAATATTAAATTTAAATCACAGTAGAAAAAGTCGAAAAGTCGAATCTAGTCGAATTTATTAACTATATGAAATATTAGTTTACCTTATATATAGTTTAAATTGAAATTATAATTAGTGTTCTTCGGAACTGAAGAAGCATAAACTTTGAAGATTTGTTTTTATTTATTTTCCATTGGATTGGATTGGAAAGAGTTAGTTTCATTTTTTTTTCCTGTGGGAGGTGTAGATCTTCTTCACAAGACATCACACGCACACCTATCCCGTAAATCAAACTGTACATTTGTATATCAAAGGTCCGGAACCTAAAATTTGGTTTAAAAAAGAGGTGGTTTCGGTTGTTCAAAGTTCAACACTATCCGGAGGAATCACGTGCATTTTTGCTAGATGACTTTCGAAGTTTTCCACCTAAAAAGAAAGAAAATTCAAGAAAACTTAAGTAAGTCGCCTTGGTAGTGTGAGGATTTTACTCACTAAAATTACGTTCTCCTGTAGCCACTATAATGAAATAATCATCCTAACTATACTCTAAACTGTATAATGGCTCTAAACTGTGTAATGGCTGAGAAATAGGCTGAAGAAAGGAAAAAAAATAAAGAAGAGAAATTTTGAATTTAAATTGTCGGAGTGCAATGAAATCGGAATTTTAACATATGTAAGTTGGCTGACTCCTTGAACTGATTCTATATATTACTGTGTTATATATTAAATTATTTAGAACCCATACATCTTTAAATAAAACTAAGATTTAAATATATATTCAAAAATACAACTACACTTACTCAAAATGTTGAAGATCAAACATATTCTCTTATTAGAATTGTCTAATCAAATACAATAAAGTATCAAATAAAAAAAAAAAATGTTTTTAATTTAAAATAATCCATTTATTTTATATAATTTATTTATTTATTTAATGGAATTTTTACATCAAAATTATGATATCATAACTATTATATATAAACTATCATAACTATTAATAAAATAATATATGGGAGATATTAGAGGTGTCACATCCATCTATTACCTCGTACCTAATTTAAAAAAAAAAAACCTGAATCAAACTTTAAATAACCTAAAAACAAAAATATTTACAAAATATAAAATATTTAATATCTATAAGTAAATATTTTATTAAGTAAAAGTATATATGTGCTTCTATTAATTTATTAAGTGTCTATAATCTTATCATAAAGATAATATAATATAACTAATGATCTATATATATATATATATTTATATGTATATATAAATTAAATAAATTTATAATTTATTTTATTTTCATTTGCATCAATAATAAAAATTATAAATTAAATAATTTTATTATCATTTATGTATATACAGGCTAGTAAAAAATTGTTAACTATATATTTTCATTACTATTTACTATACTAACTATACTTTCATTACCAATATTTTTTAATATTTATTATTATAACCAAAATTGTAAATTACAAATAGGAAAATCAAAATCACTTTAAATTCTTTAAGATCTATTTTTTATAATATTGGATTGGAATGCATATTTTTATTTTTTATTCGGACAAAAAAAATGTATGTGTCAGTTAAAGACAGAAAAACACATACTTATAGGTATAAGTATATTATTAAGTAATAATATAAGTATAAGTAATTTATATATTTTATAGATATATATATATAACCAGGTTAAAATCTACCGTTTTCAGAAAATTTTAATTTATTTAGAAAAAAAAAAATGAAACTTCTTTTTTAACCGTAAATACTGGAACTGTTTCGAACTGTATAGCTAAAAATCCTTGGTAAAGTATAATTTTTATAAAAACTTCAATTTTACATTGAAACATTTTCAATATGTATGCAACATTTTAAAATATTTGGTTATTTTATCACATATTTAAAAGAATTTCGATAAAAAATGCTTAATAATTTTTCTCTGTTTGTCTGTATGTCTCTTTGTAAAACTTATAGATTTAAAATTATATTTTTAAAATATCATTTTTTAATAAACCAAAATTGGAAAATTCAAAACTCCTAATTTATAAGTATTCAAATTACTATATAACATAAATTAAGTATCTACTATTGTTGTTTGGTAGTGGATTAAATAACTATTCTCATACCTAGGCCTTGCGACCTTTTGTGAACTTCTACTCCATAAGACACTCGTTTATCTTCATTTCAGAAATATTTTTCCAGTATCCGTTTTCCAAGGTTCCTCTCCCTTAGAAATCATCATCATCATTATGGCATCGGTCATTGGCAAATTAAGTGTAATAAAATCTCTGTCTCCTGCCAAGTAATATTCTACTTAAGTATTTTTTTTAAATCTGAAAACATCACTTTTTGTCTTAAAATATTTAAAGTAAATATAGAATTTTTTATATTTAAAGCGAAAGGGTATATAACGGTAACCGTTACATGAAACAGACACGATTATCTAAACATTTTGGTAAATAATTTATTCAGTTTACTAAATGGAACAAAACAAATTGCTCTATAACATAAGTTATGTACTATTATTGTTTGGTAGTGGTTTGAACAACTATCCTCACATCTATAGGCCTTACCACCTGTTATCCACTTCAACGATATGATCTTTATTTAATGGATAAACGTTCGTTTATCACAGCGGCTCATCGACCTACTCAATAAATCCGACCCCTAAAGAATCGGATGATGGTCCCCTGATCAAGTGCTATCAATTTAAAAATATTTTCCCAGTATCCCTCTTCCAAAGTTGTTCTTCTTTAGTATTCTAGCATTGGTCATTGGTAAATTATGTGTAATAACATCTTTCCCTCCTGTCAAGTTATATATACTAAGTATTTAATTATTTTTTAAATCTGAAAATATCAATTTATATAATGAAATATTTAAAATAAATATATAGTATGTATTTTTTTTTATATTTAAAGCGAAACGGTATATAACGGTAAACGTTATATAAAACTAAAATAGATACGAGTTTTTTCTGGACATCTTGGTAAATCAGTTTACTAAATGGAACAAAACGTTCTTTCTTAATTTTCATGAAAAAATATCTAAAAAAAAAAAAAAACAAAAAAAAAACCAAATACTAAATTTAAATGGAAAAAATAGTCGTAATTTACCACCTTGAAACTACAAATATACACATTACAAATTCAAAGACAAAAATACAAAAATTCAAAGTCTTTAAGTTTTAAGATACCATCAGGAAATCTTTACTCATTAAATTAGTTTAAAATATCTTCTGTTTCCTAAGATATTTACATTTAAAATGCATATAGTTCAAAACATTTCTATCCAATATCAATATGTTGACAATCATTTTTACATAATAACAATATTCTATTTTAAAAGATATTTATAAGAAAATCATATTATCATTTTCTTTTATAAATTATCAACTATTATTTTATTAAATGATCACTTTTAAGGTGTGAATCTACAAAAAAAAGAAAAAAACAGGATACTTTTCTTAGAAGTTGAGTATAAGTAAACTAAACATTTCACATTTTAAAAATAAAATATTTATTATCTTTTAAAACTTAAATAAGTATGTATGTAGTTATTATTTCAAAAATAACTTATAAAAGAATTGCAATAAACTTTTTTTTTTTAAGTAAAACAAAAAACAAAATTTATTTTAATTAGCACCTAACTAATATGAAAATATTTATTTAAAGAAATTAATTATTTTGTTAATAAATTTTAATAAAAAGTATTTAAAAAATAATAAAAAAAAAAAAACCAGCTAAATAAGTAAAACCAAATCTTTTCGCGCGAAATTTTAAAACGTTAATAGAATTGTAAAGTTTATGGAAAAAAGTTTATTTTAACTTAAACAAATTTTATTTACTAAATATTTACTTTATTATTTAATTATAATTTTAGTAACTTTCCTCTAAAAATATTTTGTATTGATCACAAGATTTCATATTATGTTCAATTTTATATTTTTAATCCATTGTACTAACCTTAAATTTACTATAGCACAGAAATTTGATTTGATATATACATAAGTATGTATTTTAAAATTTCTTACTTCTCTCAAAAGTACAAGATTCTATAGATATAATTATTGTTCGTGAGGGATTAATATTCTATAACGTTTCAAATTCTAGGGTCTAAAATTTTAAATACAGTAACTTAATGGCGTGGGATAAAAATGGTTCAATGTAGTGCTAAATGAGACCTTCATGCAGCATCATAAATGTCACCACCTTACCTACCTACCTTATTGGCGATATTCTGTGATTTTATACTATGGTTTTGTAACTGTGACTGTGATTTATTTTTGTGTCAACAGAAGTTGTTTCATATTTGAAGTTTTCAGATTTGAAAAATATTCAGCAGAACTCTAGTTATCACCATATGAATACAGGACTTTTTTTCGACTTTTGAAAGCAGTAGAACCCATTATAACAAGGTCTTCTTTTAACAAAATGTATGATTTTAAAATAAATCTTTTCTCGCTTCATCGATGTAAAAAACGATGAAAAAAAATTTGTATATACAGGCAGACTGACAGACAGACAGACAGACAGACGAAATAATCAGACAGACAAGAGGAATAGAATAAAAATAAAAAATCACATAACTATTTATTAAATTTTTTTGTGCAAAATGTGCAAAATAAATATTTTAAAATTAAAAACCTAATTTAAATATTAATATACTGGATAAACAAATTAGTAAATTATAATGGCATTTAATATATAATTAAACATTTTTTCAAAATCACTTAGTAATATTTTGATACTCAACCTGCTTATTTAAATACTCAACCTGCTTATTTAGATACTCAACCTGCTTAAAACAGAGAAATTATGGATATGGAAAGAAAAATTACAGAAGGAAAAAAAAAATTCCTTATGTGATTTTTTTTCTTTTTAATTAAATTTTATTTAAAAATTAAATATAAAAATTAATCGGAAAATAAAGAAGTTTGATTTTTTCTTTAGTGGCCCATTAAACGATGGCTATTACATAAGAAAGTTAACCTTTGCTATTTACATATTAAGTATGTCATCGGAAAATCTATGAAATAAATTCATCATACATTTTTTTTTTGTTTTCTTTTTGTTTTGTTTGTTTAATTTAATAATACTTTCTTTATTTCGATATCTTTGCAATATGCATTAGACTTTGACTTACTGATTAGACTTTACATTGCACTTAAATTTTTATTTTTTCGACGATCTGCTCTTCTTATATTATTCGAATATTACATGACTATAGTTTTATACTAAGGGTATTTACGAGTTGATGCAAAGTGGTCTTGCACAAGTGCAAAATTTTGCACCGTAGCATATGTCAATTTTTTGCCAGTTAAAGTGCATCATTTGTTGTTGTTTTCGTGTATGAAAAAGTGCACAATTTTGAAAGACTATGCAATACCTAAACCCTATTGCATATTTGTGCAAGACCATTGCAAAGTTTGTTTATATATTTTTTGTAAACGCTATAAAATTAAATAAAAATTAAAAAAATGCCTAAAAAAAGTGCAAAAAAAATTATTTCTGATTATTTATTAAAGCAAGCATATGAAGATGTACAAATATGTATTTTTGGTAGGCATATCATAATTTGTGTTTTACATTTAACCATATTATACACATATTGTTTAGATGAAAGTGATGAAAATAATAATAAAAAGTGTTCGTCTCTTCAATTCCCTGTGTCTTTGGAATTGGCAATAAAACTCTTTAGATTGGTATCATCGGACGTAAGTGTAATGAAAGTGAAAATAAGTTCTTTAAGTAATGAAAACCACCAAGAAATAAATTAACATTTTTTCTATTTACTCCGCTGACCACTTTTGATTTTCTTTATTTCATTTTTGTTGCCTCCATTTATTCCTTGTTCCTTTCAAAGAAAATTGAATTTTTATGTAAACAAAACAAGCACATAAACGATATTTGACAGTTCAATAAAAATTCATGCTAGGGTGGTTCACGAGTTGTTGTAAATATGTGGTACGGTGCAAAAAAAAATTGCACTTTTGCATCAACTCATGAATACCCTTACTATACTTCTTGCGCAAAAATGTGTGCAATTGACGTTTTTTCTAATATTAGATGATCAACTCAGTGTCCCTAATAATTAAATTTAGTATATAATTTGTATTTAAGCTTTGAATGCCACTTAATTGTGATTTAATTCCTATTCATCCGGTTAAATTTGAAGAATTTCAAATATAAAATATGTCATTTTTTTACAAATGTTATTTTTAGAAAGAGAAATCTTAAGCTCTGACAATTAAATTTTTTGTACCTTTAAAAGAAAGTTCATTTTTTATTTTGAAGATTTAACAATATTACATTTAAATATACTTTCATTGTTTCATTATTTTAAATAAAAATTTTTTTACATCAATTTTAAACTGTCAATGAAAAGAGAGTCTTAAAAAATAATTACTTCTGGCCATAATGTGTTTATATTAAATTAAAAGATGACCTGTAATAAAACCAAATTTTTTTTATTTTAAATTTGAAATTATAATGGATAAGGGCAAAAATCGTAAATAAAACTGAATTTGAACCTCCTAGAGTAATTAAAAATGAAATTATTTTCATTTTTAAAAATCATTAAGAAATCAGGGTTTCAATTGAGTTAATGAGAAAAGTCCAGGAGGTGGTAACATCAACTTTAGAAATATATCAGATTACCAAAAAAAAAAAAAATTTGGAAGGGTTTTTTGCAAAAATTGTACAGGTCCAAGTTATAATATTATTATGTAAACAGAAAACGGCGCTACGCCACCCAAATCTTATAACTAACTATAAAATCCCTCTTAATTATTTTTTACATATACATATTTCAACAAATGTACATACATGTTAATTATATGATAACTAATAATACCATACCTTTGAACTTAGAATCAAAATTTCATTTATTGGTAACAACTTCAAAATATTTTGATTTTATTACAATTTCAAAATTGATTTTATTATAATTACAACATTGTAATAAAAACAAAATCGTAAATTTCAAGCGGTTATTCGTGATTTTTGATTTTTTTACAATTGGCTTTTTTTCAGGCCACCAAATTAGAAAACTACTTATGTATAAAAACAAAAATGATGTCTACTGAACTTGAAACATTTTAACCATTTAAAAATCAAGTGATTCATAACTTGTGGCAATGCTTAGAGGTTTAATCAAAACAAACATTGTAAAATTATAAATTATAACTTATCAAAATAATTATTAAATTTCAAATAAATAATAAAACAATGTAAGTAATTAAATAAATATCCAAAGGTAGTTAAAAAGCAATAATCTATATTTACAACACAAAAAAAAACATCATTATTTAAATTATAATTTGCTTTATTAATTTACTAACAATAAAAAATAGGTTGAAGCATTTTTTTTTGTTTTTTTGCTGCAATAAAAACAAGATTAATTATAATATGATTGTAAAAAATAATTTTTTGATAACTACACACAGTAACAGTCGCTAATAAATATACAACATATTAAATATATTTGTTTTTATAACAAACCTTTATTCGCTATACAAAATGGTTAAAAAAAATTTGTTATTTTGGTCGATCTCGATCTCTCTCTCCGAAGTTTAAATCCAGTATTGAGCTGCATTTTAGTATTTTCCCCAAAAACTTTCACAAATACGATGTAATATTATTCAAAGAATATGTCTTAAATAAAGTTTATAACATTTAATAATTGTGCATCCAAAAAAGGTGTTTCTATCTTATAAACAACAAATTGTCGACTCTTGAAATGTTACTTTCATTTTTAGAAGATTTTCAAAAAAATTTTGAAGAAATGTACCTATATTAGTTTCATTCTGTCCGTTTGTCTGTCAGTCTAACTGAGTGTTTACAAAACTTTTACACCATTTAAAAATAAAATAGAGCAATGAAATTTTAACGAGACATAGATATCGTAAAAAAATTAATTTCGTAAAACAATCTCTTTCTGTAGTCTCAGCCTTTACGGAGCTACATCCCCTCAAATATTAAGAAAAATTCTAAATTAAAAATTGCACAAGTTCTATAAGGTATATCTCCAGTCTGGAAACGCCAAAGAATAGCTGCTTTTATAAGCTTTCTAAATAAGTATAAAATAAATATATAGTTTTGTCATACGGTATTTTAATTTGCCGTTATGCGAAACTCAATTTATGACCCTTATGTAAAATTTGTGACCTCATTCTCCAAACGGTTTAAGTTAGAAATTAAATCCGAAAATATTTTTGTTGTGTTCTACGTAAGTTTAGGAACTGTCAGACGTCTAAAACTTAAAATTCCTTAAGCACCTGACCAAATTTTTTTGAAGTAGTGTATACAAAAATGCTCCAACATTATATTTTTATTTTGTTAACAACTTTTCTCAATAATATTGGATTACTTTAAAATTGACGAAAGTATGACTTGTTTTTTCCAATTTTTTCAAACAAATATTTCTAACATTTTTTTTCAATTTTTATATTATTCAATATATACCTTGTTATATAGGTACTCTTTACTCAAAATTTATAATGGAATATTTTTTAATGTCCAAAATGTGATTGGTTTTTTTCATTACATGTTTAATTTAAAATTGTATTTCATAATCGTGAAACTGGTATAATTTAGTGAACCTATTCTATAGATTTAAAAATTCTAAATATAGGTATTTAAGATATACTTGTAAATAAACCTTTAAAATTTTTATTTTATTAATAATTAATATTTAAATTATATACCTTATTAGCTTTAAGGTGATGACCCAATGCACGCGTCGCTTTGATGTTTAAGTAGAATACATTGATTTAAATGGAACTTGACCAAATAGAAAACCGACGCTAGAGTAGAGCAACTTTTTACTTTTACTCGCATTGACAATAAATGTTTTTGTTTTTTTTATTTTTTTTTTATTTTATATTGGTTGTTGGTCATAAAGCGACGCTAGCATTTGGTCTTTATTTTATTTAGAACACGACGCTAGAAGCGGCGCTAGAAGCAACGCTAAAAGCGATGCGAGCATTGGGTCATCACCTTTACACATCACATTTTTAACGTTAGGTTATTTCTATTATAGTAAAAATACTAAATCTATTTTTTTTTTTTATTATAAATTTTTACAATGAAACTAAATAAAACCTTGTAAAAAAGAAAACCAAACAAAGTAATAAAAACTATTTTACAAAATACTTTATGACTTTATATTTTTAATACGTACATTTTTTTCGAGTTATCAATAGAAAATGTCAAAATAAAAATTCTATTGAAATTCAAAAATTTAGAACAGCAACGAATAATAATAACTTTATTTTGTAATAAAAATTTAAATATTTGACTCATAAATTCAATTATAGAACTAAAACAAAAAATGAAAATTATTAAAAATTAAAAATAAGATTACATATGTACTCATATAAAATTAATTTACAATATTACTTATTATCAAAAAAAATCGAAAGTGTACTCCTCTTGACTTTGACTTGTACATATTCAAAATTTAGATACAAGAACAAGTCAATATGAAAATGAGGTTTATACAAAAATATTCTAAGAAATATGTTGATTACGTTGATTAGTTTGATGAACTAGCAATTATTCCATTTTGGCAATTAGCCTAACTATCTAACTAGCAATATTCTATTCTATTTCTATACATTCTAATATGACATATATTACTTAAATTTCTTTTTATCGAAATATAAAATAGAAGATGTTTTTAGGTGATAACCCAATACTCGTGTCGCCTTGCGTGTCCCTGAGACGCTTAAATAGAGTACATTAATTTAAATACAACTTGACGTAGAGTAACTTTTTTACATTTCATTGCGTTGACAATCAATTTTTTCTCGTTATTGGATGTCATTGGTTGTCGTTATGATTATTGGTTGTCATTTTAATTTTGATAATATTTACATACAGAATTTAAATTTGTTTTATAAAAAGACGCTAGACGAACATTTTCTTATAAAATTTTAGTTAAAAGAAACACTAGGATTGATGCTAGAAGAGACGTGCAAGGCGAAGCGATCATTGAGTCATCCTCTTTGTATGTTCACATTATTAAAATGGTAAAATTTCGAAATTTTAAAAAAATGTTTAAGTAGTTGATTTTTTTTTTTTAATTGAAATTCACAATTTACTATACTTTCCTTTTGCCACAATTATATGAAAAATGTGAATATTTTGTTTATAAGTTATAATTTGATAAGTTTAGTAAAATAGTTGGTAAATGGATTAGAAACTTTATAAATACGCCATTTTATTCAATTAAAAAAAACCAACTTTTTTGTTTTTAACAATTTTGTTAATTTTTTAATCCATGATTAAAATTTTAGATAAGACAATCTTAATTTAATATAGCTCTATTATTGTTGACAATATCTCATACTTTTATTAAACATAATTATTTTAAATTTTTGAAAAAAAATTTTTTTTTCAATTTCTTTTTGTTAGTCTGTTCCTTTCATTATTTCTATATATCTCTCTCACATCTCCATAACTTTTCTTTATATCACCATTTCTCTATCTAAAGTCGGTTCTCTGATCTCTTCGTTTTCCAGCATTAGGATACTCTATCATAGTTTTATTATACTTTGCTGTTTGTTCTTTTTTAACTGTGTTCTTTCTAACATTATTGAATTAAGTAAATTGGGGTTACCATCTTCGTCAAATTTATCGTTTCCCTTTTTTTAAAATTTTACGCAACTTACAACCTAACGCAAATTACACAACCTAATTTTATTTTTTAACTAACGTCATTTTGTCCTTAACACTTTAGTAAAAATAATACTTATGACATGGAAATTTTGTCATAAGTATACTTATGACATGGAAACGATATGAACCAAACAAACGAGTTGACATATTTATAAAACCTGTACTTTATTCTCTTGAAATTTAAAATTGAAATGGCTGGGTTGCAAAATGAATTAATCGTTTCTCTTTAAAAACCTTTAAACTTAGATTAAATGGAAAAAGACATACAAGACAATAAAAATATATTATGAAAGTTACTAAAATATAAAAATATTTTGCTCATAAATATATGATTCTTTATATTCACAATGTCCTTTTGTATATATCTCTGATTTCAATACAAATTTTTTAACAAAAGAATTATTAAAAAGAAAACAGTACAATCTAATATGTATATACAATATGTAAAACAAATTGTTCCAAGAAATGATTCAATTTATATTACCAAAGATTCAAATTCATATTTCATGTAAATCTTCTATATCCATAATAAATAAGTTGTTTTACCTGTGAAAATAAAACACAATTAATATGTTAACCTCAAAACCGCAAAATACTTAAACTTTTTTACATTAAAGAATTTAATGCACGCATTGTATACCTATTATATGAGTACAAAAAAAAAAAAATTCTTTTAACTGAAAAAATTTCACTTATTTTCTTTTCATTTTTTATAATAATAAAATTTTTATACCTTATAACTTAATCTTGTAATAAAAAATATTTCAAAATTTGTGATTTGTCACATATTTAAAAAAAAAGAAAACAAATTCAATTATTATAATTAACCTAAACAACTTACATTGTTTTTTTTTACATAATAATTTGTATTCAGGTCAGTTTTTATCAATTATTCACTTTATGGTACATTAAATTTTTATAAATTTTTATCCTTATTCAATCCCTTGAATAGATCTCGTCCCACACATATATTACACGTGTCTTGTCAGTTTTCGTTTTCATATTTTTCTTTCTAATCTGAACCAATTCCATTCTAATCTGTAGCGATCCATCCATGTTGACCGCATTACATTTCACATAATACAGACGTTATATTAATAAATAAAATTCAAAATAAAAAGTGAAAATAAAATAATGACCGCAAAATATTTAAATGAATTGTAGATAATTATTTCTCTAAATTTTATGAAGGTTATAATATATAGTGAAATAATATGATGTGTTGTAGAATTGCAGTAAAGATTTAATACTTTAAATTTTTAGGCTTAAATACATGTAAAAATTTTTTAAAATATGATGTCTGAAAAATTAAATAAGAAACCAGATTATGTATATATACTCAAAATACCAATCATGTTTAATTGGATAATTGGAAATCTTAAATGAAAGTAAAATTATGTAAAATTAACAAATTAGATTAGGTTAATTTTAGAATTAGATTATAATAGTTAAAAAAATCTAGTTTTTTGAGTAAACTTTTGGTTTTTTGTAAACTCAATTTTTAGTGTTAATTGCAAACATTAAAGTTTTTCCTTTAAAATTTTAATCATAAATGTAAATTACTATTGCTATGATTGATTACGTCTTAGGATAAAATATTTTGATTGTCTTTGGGTAACAATAAATCGTAAAATACTATTAAATTCATATTAGCTTTGAATCAATTTTCAACCTTTTCTAATATTAAGAAATTTTAAGTCCTTTTTTTAGTAATAGGCTCTTGACTTGGTTTTGCTTAAGCATTCTAAAAGGCACTTCAAAATAACGACCTATTGGACAGTACAGTACTATTTAAAAAATCCAGTCATTAAAAATTAAAACCACTATGCTACAATTAGATTTTACTGATAATCAATTAGGATATTTTTCAGTCCATTGATTATCAAAGATTGTGACAGAAAAAGTTTCAGACTAGTTAGACATGAAATATTTTTCTCGTTTTCGTAAAGTTCCGATAAAGTCTTTCGCACAATACAGTTAAATGCATTTTTGTATGCATTGTATGCGAAGGAAATTCTGTTTGAAAATTAATTATGAATTTATAAGATATTCTTTATTTCTGTTTCTTACTACTCTTACAATTTTAAAACTTAATTATATTTCAATATTTTTTATAACCACTGTCATGAATCTAAAACATTTTGATGCAAATCATGATTCTGTACCAAAGATTATATATTTTATAATATTTATTCGTACATAATTTGATATTACTTAAGTATTCAAGCTTGTCTGACTTATTACATATACCATTCTAAGAACTGCAGAAGCCTACTGTTGATACACGCATCAATATTTTACCCAAATACCGTGTCTATACATGACGCGGCCACATTATTAGATTGTAACCTGTTTTAGTTATTATTAGATAGAGAACCAAAAAAAAAAAACGAATTAAAAGCTATTAAATGTATACTCACATTATTAAACCCAAGTGTTAAGTTGTCGAATTATAGACCGTTTTATAAAATGTAAAAGTTTTTGGCATTCTCATTTAAAAAAAAAAAATAAATATCTAAAAATAATCTGAAATTAAAAGTTATTTTTTTACTACACAACTTTTTACTTTCTTTCTTCAAAAATATTTTTCCATTTATTTATTTATTTATGACTTTAAAATATCTTTTTTATTTACTTATATTGAATAATTCAAATGACGACATTTATTGATTTTTAAATTGATATTTTTTTTTTTCATTATTATTATTAGGCGCTATCGAACGCCATACAAAATGTTTTGAACGCTTTCATTCACTGTTCAAAACTCTTAGCTTTCATTATCGTAAGTCGTAATATGTAATATCCTAAAAATAACTTTTAACAAATTTGAGAAAATAATAATTTTCTATTAAATTATCATTTTGTATTTTTTTTTTGTTTTTTATTATTTTCAATTTAATATTTTTAATACGATTTACCAAAAGGGCATTTATCGCACCCACACTAAAAAATAAAATTATAATGCATCAAAAAAAAAGAAAAATTTGAATAAAATAATCGGAGCAATAAAGTATTAATAAGCGTGCGATATACGATAATGTAATTTTCTCCCCTGGTGGTCAAAATCAATATTATATGAAATATATTTAGTATTATTATTTTATTTTTTTTTTTTTGTGTTTTTAAATATTTTGTTATTATATTACAGAACTTAAATGAACCTAAGATTTTAAATTTTTTATATTAATTTTCATAAAGAAGGAAATAGTAATGGTATTTCCCTCTTATAGCTAGTAATGGGAACAACTTATCAAATTGATTTTTTTCAGAAAAAAAAAATTAAAAAATAAAAAATATATATCAAAAGAATTTGTAAAGTTTTATCATTTTTATAGGAAATATGGAACTTAAAAGCGTCACCATATTATGTTGTTAATCTTTTTCCTAAACATTTCGATATTTTGAAAGTTTTTTTAATTTTTATTTTGTGCTTTAAATGCGCTCTAAATGTAATATTTTTCATTAATTATGATTTTTATTATTATTTAAGATAAATATTTGTCTCCAAAATAATGTAAACTACACGTAATATGTATTTGCTTTGTATTACGACATGTGGTTAACATTTTGTGCAGAGAGATGGTATGGTAAAAAAGAGACTGTCAAAAACATACAGAACTTGTCTTGATCGATATAAAAGAAAACATTTTATTAGTGATATAAGTATATATAGCAAATGTTATTTAAGACCTTTTTATGTTTTAAAAAAGAATAAAAAGATATGGAGAATAACATTAGTTTCCAATTTTTTTTTAAGAAAACATTTAATTATAAAAAAAAGTAATCGGTGAAAAATAAAGTCAGCAATTTACTTGTTAACCTTTTTAAGTCTAAAACAAAATATATGTACATACGTATAATTGGTATGCTATAAAATATTTTACTTCTGAATAAATACATAAAATCTGTCATTGTTCATTATTATTTGCTGTCATTAATTTTACAGTCTACTAGTTGTCGATTTATTGATATTTTAGAATACAAAATAAGTTTTGTTTTTTAAAATTTTATAATAAAAATCTTTCTATATCATAGTGCAATTTCGATACCATAATATGTTCAAAATAATTCTTTATTAAATTTTGATGTTCCCTTTGACATTATCCTAAAAATTATCCTCTTAAACTTTTGCAACTACTACATTACATATTATAATTAAATGTATTAATGAAATAATTTTTGTGCTTTCACATTTACATTTTAAATCAAAATGAATTAAGAACCGATTATTTTTTTTTTTGGTATATTATATCGTCCAGATATAAATATCTGCCGATATTTTTAGGCCCCTTTTGTCTTTAGCATGTGGGCCATCTCGGTACAAGTATTCAATTATAATCATATTTAATATTTTGTTTACATTATTTTTTTATTATATTTTATATATTATTTTTGACTTGATGTGGGGTTTGAACCCGAGACCTTTCGCCTGAAAGACCGATAACTTACGGAATCGATTATAAAACTATAGAAATAATAACTATAAGACGTAACTAAAAAATGGTTTACTATCATAAAACTATATTTCATGTATTTTCATTTGACATGTATTTGCATGTATTTTCATTTGACAGTATTTTATTTAAATGAACTCTAAATTCTCGACCCAAATTATATGTTTTATATTATATTTATATACATACATTATTATTCAAACAAAAAAAAACATTTAAAGAGTGGGGGCTGTCGGCGCCAAACTCCTGCTAAACAAATGATTGGAAACCTTGATTTTGTAACCAACTTTAAAATTCCCCTAATTATATGTTTTACACACAGTTATATAAAAAAGCAGTCAAATGACAATATAGGCTACGTTTTTAAATTATGTCGTTCTCGACCGTAATTTTACGGCTCTCCCATCTTACGATCGTCTGACTCAACCAAAAATTTGACAAAAAACTAAATTTTTTAAGATTTCTCGTCGCATTTTTGAACGCTACCGTATCCTTACATATGTACATAATACATATACGTATATATATATACATATAGAAAGAGCAATTTGAAAGCTATTCAAAATTCATTGCCCTTTGTTTTCTTTAGCTGAAGTTTCATTAGAATACTCATTTTGTGTACACTTCATACCTTCTTTTTTTAGAGACTGTTTGTTGGCTGTAGTTTGTTAGTAAAACTTCACTTTTCAATTCAATTTTATTGTATCAACCGGTTAAAATAAATACAATCTAGTTTTTTTGAACGAAGTGAAAAAAAATCATACCAAACGTTTTTCTTTTATAGTGGAAAATTTATTAGATTGATTCGTTTTCTGGCAATGGATCAAATTTTCTTCTTATCATTTTTCTTTTTCTATTTCTTATTTTTGTTTCTTTTCCAACGTATATTTTATTTTTAAAATAAAAATTAAATATTTATATATTTTTTCTTCTTTTCATTTTCTTTTTAATTTTTTTTTTTTTATTGTTTTCTCTTAGCGACTTAAATAATTCAAGTTGAAAATAATTTAGAGATGAAAATAAAAATTGACTTTGTATTTTGTTGTTGTGATTGCCTTGAACATATTTACGGTATGTTTTTTTTATACTTTATTTCTGTCTCTTTTTAACAAATTCTTAAAATTTCCATATATATGTACCTACGTATTAATAATGTGTTCTGATGTCAGCTGATTCACGCATCAGAAAAATGTTTATAATCGTTTTTATTAATATGTATTATTATTTTAGTTATTTGAAATATGTGTTTGTTTGTATGTAAATGGAATCATGCTTATTTATATCAACGATGTTTTTTTCGTTTTTGTTCGTTTTGTTATGAAAAATATTTTCTATTCTACATGTGCACAAATATATAAATAAGTTAATTCCACATAAATTAAACGGTAAATTTCTCATATTAATTTGTGGGTAATCATCAGTTTCAATGAATGTCGGTAAAAATGGAATTTTTTTGTCGAAATACATGCACTTTTAGAGATCACATTATTATACAACCATTAACCGATTTTCAATTTAATAAATTTAAAACTGATACTTTAATCTTGTTTTTAAAACTCTTAGCAGATGAAATCTTGCACCTCAATGAAACTCTTGCCTATATAGAATAGATGAAACCATCAATTATGCACCTATAATGGAAGTTAACATACAAATATATATTAAGAATACTAAGTTACTATTATAATATTTGTTATAGTTCACTCAATTATTGTCATTCGACAGTTATTGCACCTAAAACTGACGTGACTTTTATTTAGTACTTTTCTTGAATTTAATTGTGAATTTTGTTTTCCTTTTTTTTGGTCCATCTCATTCCACTAGGAAGCATGTAACTTCCATTTGGCACTGCCGGTTCCCTTAAAGTTAAAGTTTTTACATTCTCCCATGTGAGGGTGTATTAGTTTCCCTGTTAATGTTTTTACATCCACTTGGCACTGACCATTCCCAGCTAATGTTTTTACATTCTTCCATGTAAGGGTGCATTAGTTTAATTCTGATATTATGGCGCATTTTCAGTTAGTTTTTGGAGACCCACCTTGAAGATAAGTTATTAGTTTATATTTAATATGAGAATGAATTTTAGTTGGCAGAAATTAATTTTCGAAAATTCTTAAAATATGACGAATGCAGCCGATTATCTAATTATATAGCTTTATTTGATATATAAAAAGTTTAGTGATTTCATTGTCTAACATAGATCAATATGTTAAACAATCGAATCACTAAACTTACTTCACTATTAAAATTACATTATTGTAATCAACTTGTATTCAAAGCATGCAGATTTGACTTCCGTTGATAACTAATGTGTGTATACAAAAATAAGTATTCATATAAAAATATGCAAGGTGTGTAAATATAAAATGTTTATAAGCATTACAAATGTATTAACACAATATTAAAAGCAAGAAGAGTAATAAAATAAAAACTTAATGTTAATCTTAATCTTAACCTTAACTCCTTAACACACCCAATGCACTATTTTTTTATTTTTAATAAAAGAAGCTGCAAATTAAAGCTTAATCTATAATATAGAAATTTTTTTGGAATAGATCTTGATCGTCAATAAACTATCGAGCTAAAGAGAAAAAATAAGTAATTTATTTATGTGGTTTTGTGTTTTGACATATTTTGTAATAGACTGATAGTAAGTGTTTTTTTATACCCTACACTTAAAGTATAGGGTATATTAACTTTGGTATGGTGTTTGTAACCATCAAAAGGAACCGAGTTAGATATGGATATGTATATATATTCTGAATCAGGATCACCTCCTGATCGCGATATCCGCCCGTCCGTCCGTTCGCACGATAACTCAAAAACTAGTGAAGCTATTTTGATGAAATTTATATAGTAGGTTACTAATTACGAAAGGAAGGCTAAGTTCGAATCTGGACAAAAGTGGTCCTTGGGTTCGGGTACCTCCCATACAACTCCCAAAACCGAATACGCATATCTTCGAAATTAATAAAGATAGAAACTTAAAATTTTGTACGAGGGTGCGTTTTCCTGAATCCCTGATATCCCTAAAATTTGAGATGAATTGGAGTGGTTGTTCGGGTACCTCCCACACAACTTCCAAAACCGAACAAGCATATATTCGAAATTAATAAAGATAGAAATTTCAAATTTGGTACTAGGGTGTTGTTTCCTAAATCCCTGATTTGAGATGAATTGGAGGAGTTGTTCGGATACCTCCCACATAACTCCCAAAACCGAACAAGCATATCTTGGAAATTAATAAAGATAGAAACTTCAAATTTGATACGAGGGTGCAGTTTCCTGAATCTCTGAAATGCCTAAGACTTGAGATGAATTGGAGGGGTTGTTCGGGTACATCCCATACAACTCCCAAAACCGAACAAGCATATCTTCAAAATTAATGTGGTTTTAATCTGGTAAATTGAGATTTTTTTTAGAATAAAAACCAAAAAAATATAAAACGAAATTGTTTAGCAAACTTGTATCACAATAAACCTTCAATATTATAATGACAATCTATAGAAGGGCACTATTATATCTCTGGTATATACGAGTTTAAATCTTTTTAAAACTGCACTTTTCATATTATTTAAACGAAAGAAATTGTTTATAAACAATATAAATAATCCATACATTTCTTCATTAATCATACATTTCTTAAGTCCGGTTTTTTTCCCTCAATAATAAAAAATGTTTGAAAGGAAATCTACGTATATTGTGATGACATTCTAATCACTAATAAATATTATATTATGTATAAACATCTATTTAAAATACACAAAAAACAAAACATAATTTTATACTATCTGAAATGTAAATGAGATCATGTTTTTACCTTTGATTATTACTTTTCAAAATTAATTAGTTTTAACACAGATTAGGCGTTCCATAAAACTTTTTGATAAATAAAGTTAATCATTTTGATTATTGGCTAATTAAAAATTTCCATAAAAGAAATATTTTTACTTATAAATAAAACATATATTTAATATATAATTATTATATAAATGAATTGAATTATGAATGCATCATTAATTAATACTATTTAGTATCATCAATAAATAAATCTGACTACAGAGAGTTAAAATGCAAAAGATACATTTTTAAATTAAAAAAGTTTCATTTAAATAAATTAAATCTATTTTTAAAATAAAAACACAAGTTTTTAATAATTTTTGATAATAAATCATCAATAGTGAAGAATAAAAGAAAATTAAATAAACATTTAAAATAAAAAAAAAATTTACAATAAAAGAATGCTAACCTTGAATTTTCTTGCGTATTAAAAAAGTACGTAATTATGCACTTGTTTATATGCTCCCTTATTTAATTATTGTGATCTCATGTGATTTTTAAATTAAAATTAAAGGACTAATCGAGTTGAACTTTTTATTTTGCAAATAAAATTTTTTTTTAAATGAACAAATAATTGAAAATTAATTCCTTTGCTTAATCTTCGTGTAAATTCTATTAATTTCTTAAATATCGTTAAAAAATTATACTCATATAGTAACCATAACTTAAACAGTATCTAAATATCTAATAAGTACTTAAATGCATTCTTAAAGTTTTTCTTTTCTCTTTGAACATTTAGCTTTTTAATTTTCTCCATTTCTCCAAACATATTAAAATCATCTTGCAATTTTATAGGTTAAATACATAATAAATTTTGTTAATTTAGTTTTAAATTTAAATTTCCAATTATTTTTAAAATTTCATTTCCTTATTAACATTGTACTCTATAATTTATTCTCTATTTGACCATAAAATGTATAACATCTAACATCACTTTTTGTGAACAGATATACGTATATACTATATACTAAGTATATACATTTTCATATTAATATAGTTTTTGAATATTCAATTCTGAATTGATGAATACGGTAGATAATTTTTTTCATAGATGAGTGTATAATATTATAATTTTCCTTTATACGTTTTACAATTGAATCCAATATATGGTCAATGGCATTAATATTACAATATTCTTTTGACTCGAAATCTATCTGTAATAAATATTCTTATTTTCCCAATTCCCAAACCAAACAGTAGATACATTTTACCATAGCTTCCGTATGCTTGGTCTAAAATCGAGGTGGCGTTTAGTTGGTTATAGTTCAAAACACTACCAAAAAGAATTTGCGCGTTGATCTTATTGGTATCTTTAAAGATTCCCACAAATCTTCCAAAATAGAAAATTAGGCCAAATTCTTTTTCCAATCTCTAAACCAAACAGTAGGTACATTGTACCATAGGTTCTAACATAATGTTTGTTTTAAAAGAAAGGTGGCGTTTAGTTGGTTATAATTCAAAACACTACGAAAAAGAATTTGCGGGTTGATCTTATTGGTGTCTTTAGAGATTCCCACAAATCTTCCAAAATAGAAAATTAGGCCAAATTCTTTTTCCAATCTCCAAACCAAACAGTAGGTACATTGTACCATAGGTTCTAACATAATGTTTGTTTTAAAGGTGGAAAGGAAAGGTGGCGTTTAATTTGGTTAAACTCTCAAACTACCATACAGAATTCGTGTTCCGATATTTTTTATGTCTTTCGAGTTTCCCATCTATCTTGAAAAAACAATTATGTTAAATTCGTGCATTTTTCGAAGAAAACAAAAATATTGGCATTTTAATTACAAAATAACCTATAGGTACTCATATATACCTATTAATTAATTTTAAAAATATTTATAACTTTAATAAGTTTTTGATGTGAAATCGTTAAATGTCTAATACTTAAAAAAAAAAATCGTTGAAAAAAATTTAAGATAAAGTTAAGTTTTCAAATTTAAAACAAGCCAATAATCATTGATTTAAAATACAGAAGTGTATAATGGAACAGAAACCTTCCAGATAAAAGAAATTCATTATTCTCCTGTATATAAAAAAATAAATAATTCGCATAATAAGAATATAAAAATGTTCTATACTCGTGTCCAACATAAGCTAATTACAAATAAACTCAAGCGATGCTTCAAAACAACCTATAAAAACAAATCCATTTAAACTGCCTTTTTTTTAAAATAAATGGATTTTTTTTATGAATCTTAAATTAAAACCTATAATTAAAAAATAAATTTAAATTATTAATGAGTTGCTGTCTGAAGTGAATCTACACTATTATGGTTGCTTCTGCTGAATTGTACATATAGATCTTTTCCTATAAAATTCTAATAGTCACAAAAAACAAAAAAAAAAAAAAACAAAAAATAAATATTCATGCTGATTTTTTACACTTCTGGAAAATAAAAAAAAAATAAAAAATTATTGAATGGACATTGAACTGTAGGAAAACTATTAAAATTTGTAATAAAATAAAAATTAAGGAATTTTTTTTTTTTTTTTTGTTAGGAATTTTTTTAATGATTAGTTAAATTTTTGCATATACTCGTATAAATATAATTTTTCCATTTTCCTTTTTTTTTTCTTTTTACAAAATTGGCACAATTTTATTTGACATTTATTTAAAAATAATTTTTTTTTTTTTTTTTTCAGCAGATTTTAAATGGTGAAAATTTTACAAATTTTCTTAAAATAAAAAATTAATTTAGTGATCGTAAAAATTTAAAAAAAAAAAAATTTATTTTTGTTAAGAATGCCGTATATCTTGAGTTATTTAAACGTGATTTTAATTTCTCTTATAAAATATTATCATAATTAAAATTAAAATTATAACTTTCACTTCAAATTGAGTAAAAAAAAAAAGTAAATAAATAGGTATTTATTTAAAAATAAAAATTTATTATTTTTTATAAAATTAAATTTCTAGCAAATTTTTATATACTTATACCAAGAATGTTTAAAGTTAAAGTGATTATTAATATTCTTAAATTCAAATACAACATTTCTCCTCTATTCAGCATTACTCCTAGATACTTTTATTGAACATTGCAGTAAATTTTTAAAGTAAATTTAGTTTTTCTTTGTAAAAAAGGCAATTTCTTAAAAGAGTAACCGCCTAATAATATTTGAATCTTCGGGTATATTTGATTATATTAAACCAAAGTAGTCTTGTACCATTGTGCATTTTTGTGGGTGACATATAAAATATTTTAACATTATTTTAAAAGATATAAACACAATATTGATAAATTTTATTAAAAAAAAAAAAAAAACATACAACAATTTACATTCAAAAAAATATTTAATTGTCTCTTACTTATTAAAATTATTACAATCTCCAGATAGTCTTAAGAAAGTGGAGCTATTCATTGAAAATAATTGTGTTACATATTATATAATACATATTAATTATTCTTTTAATTTTATATTTCTAACATTTCACTGTTTTTTTTTAAAGATGATCTTAAATAATCTCATATTTTTTTTAATTTCAAAAGATCTTAAACTAAAACTTCTTCATTCTTTTCAAGAAAAAATTATTTCGAAGATTCGGATAATATTTAAAATTCTTAGAGCTACGCTGAACTTAAAAATTATTGATTTTGAAAATTAAATATTTTAAAATATAATTTATATTCATACTCGTATATATTATGTATATAAGTCAATTATCCCATCCATCACAACTGAACTTTTACATTTATTTTAATTACCATAAAACTTTACGGGCTATATGAGTTGAACTGCACTATGTGTAAGCATCTTTGTCTATATCATCAGCAAACAACAAAAATAATAAACTTAAAGTGAAAATAACTAAATTAGTTTCACTCTGTGAACTTTTAGAATTAGTATAACTTTCCTCAGAACATTTTTTTTGAACCGTTTCCTGTTTATCAGCTATTAGGGCTCAAAAATTGAAAATTTGCTATTTTTAAACACCTGTAACTTAAGTGCTTGTACAAATTTTTTGCGGCAAAATATAAAAATAAAGCTCCAGTAATAGATTTTTGCGTGTGTTAACGGTTTCTTTTAGTTGTATAGGGTTCCTGAGTTACAGCCCCTCAAAACTGCAAAAAAATCCTATTTTCAAATTTTTTTTTTAAGTATATAAAATTTTCAAATTTTGGTGCAAGTCACAATTCTAAACAGTTTGTATTATCTTTTGGAAATGTACCGTTGGTTTACATCCTGCCTTGTTTTAATTAAAATGAAAATACTAACTAAACGATAATTAATGTTTTTTCTCGATAAGAAGTTTCCTGATCTCCCTAAGAAAGGTGGAAATCTTTAACAAATATGACAATCAGAAAATACAAATGATGTTGATGTTTTTCAACAGTTTAGATCAGTGGTTCTCAACTATTTGTCCAGACTGCAGAGGATTACATTAAATTATATGAAACGCTCTCGAAGTATCAGAACTAATAAATATTTATTTCTGTAATTTGGATTTTATTATACTTAACTGTGGAATATTAAATCAACAAACATAAATTGTTACAAATTCAAAACAACAATAATAAAAAATTCAATGGGAATATTTTGGCCTGAGCGAGTTTTACATATTTCGTTCATACTACGTCTAATATAAAATATTGCTACACATATTTTCTATCCTAGATCTGAAAATTTACACGTTTAATTTTACGTTTTCTTAGTTTTTATATTTAAGAGTATCCCAAATAAGATCTATAGATTATGAGGTGTCAAACTGTAACAAAATCGTTAGAGCGATTCTTACATAGAGATGAGTATTATTATTTTTCTTGAACGAAAATCGAAAAAAATATTCATTTGACATTTTTGTGATTTTTATTTTTGGTAAGCAATCTCTTGATAATGAAATAATTTCTTCTTTTTTATAAAGAGAATTCTGTATTCGGAGATTCAAATGAGCTCGCTTAATGGATTACGTATACCCAATCATAAGATTCTAATTTATGAGATTGAAAGTAAAACAAGATTTTTTCATCCAATATTTATAGATATTATCCAATATTCTTAAAGTATTTAACTATCTATACATAATAGTTATTAGTATTTCGTTTTATTTTAGTTTTCACGGACCTGTAACCTTTGGCAAGGTTGCGAACAACAAATATTCCGCAGAGCTCACTATATAAAAACCACTGCATTTTACAATTTCTGTTTATATATAATTTTCTTCTTTTTTTTTTGTGGTTCTATATTATTCCAAATTTATCGTATATTTATTTCTTTTATATTATTATTCTTGTAATTTCCATTGAAATTAGAAAATTTTGAACGATTATTTTCTAAAATATTATTTGTAATTTCAAAAATAATTGAAAATATTTCCAAGAAAATATTATTATTATTTTTAATATATATATTTTTTTTTTTAAAGAAAAACTCAAAATTTACTTTTGAAAATATTATAATTTTCATTTTCATTTTGTTTCACCTCCTTCTTCCTACACTTGAACAATAGCAAAACAAAAAAAAATAAACATACATTGTGAAAATATTTTTATTTTAAAAATCGTTTAAATATTTTTTTTTTTTTTTTTTTTTGCAAAGGTGCTTTCATTTATTATTATTTCATCCATTTACGATTCGTTTGTCCATTATTCAACTCCTAGTTAAAATAAATATTTCGACATGAATTTATGATAGTAGCCATAATAATAATTTTCCGCACATATGTGCAAAAAATTAAAATAAAAAAAAAAAACAAAAAATATTTAAAAATAAAACTTCAAAATAACAAATTTTTTATAAAAATTTTTTATTTTTTTTATTATATTCAATAAAATTTATGATAAATTACAAGTAAATTGTATTTGTCATTATTTTTTATCTAGAAAAAAAAAAAAAAATACATATTGTGGAATTGTCATATTTTTTTTTTTGTTTTTATGTTTTTTTTTTTCTTTAAATTATATTTGCTATCAAAATCATGATTATTGTTCTTGTCAAATACATACATATTTTAACTTTAAAACGATTATGGTTTTTAGTTCAACCAACCTTTAAAAATTAAAATAAAATTTATGAGTGTTATAGATGTCTATAATAATCAGTTATGTCATGTCTGTCTACATGTTGACTTGTTAACTGAGGTTATTTTATTTCATTGTAGGTACCTATAGAAAAATAAAATAATTGAAATTATATTTTCAGTCTTATGTTTTGTTAATTTGAAATAATAGAATAGAAGCGTTTTTTTTAAGAAAAATAAACTTTTATTAAGTAAAATTAAAAACTACCGTTATTTTAATTAATGACATAATCAGACTTTATTTGAAAATTTTTTTTTTTAATTGCTACAGTAAAGATTTCATTGTCCCGCCATATTTTTATGAATTACATTTCTTTTACTTTTTATTGTAATACGTATTAAATACAATTAAAAATAAAAATATTATTTTAGTAAAATTTTATTAAAGTATGTAAAAACGTTTTGGACTAATATTATTGAGAAATGAACAGTGCGTTTTTATGATTTTATTGATGATTGTGTAAGATTCTCCTTAAGGATAAACTCTTGTTGCTTTCCACAGGTTGTTCCGCAGGGTTATTCCACAGGAATTACAGGAGGTTGCAAACAGTTCCACAGGCCAAACAATAAGTTAAACCATAGCTCAAAAAACCAAAAAAAAAAATTTTTTTTTTCGACATTTACAACCTTTGTTGGAACTCAATAAATATTTTTGGCAAGTACTCTAAAGCGATTGATTTGATAACTTAAGCTTTGAATTTTAAAATTTTCAAGTATACACTATAACTCCAATTATTATTGATTTTCAGAAATGAAGAAATGGTAAAGAGGTTTCCGACAAACAATTAATTTTTATTAAAATTTTTCATCTTTTCATTTTACATACATATAAAAATTAATATCAAAGCTTTGAGATACGTTCATAATACGAGTACAAGTGTGTACAATTTATTTAAATAGTATTAAACGTTATTTTATGAATTTTTTATTTAAAAATTTTCTAATTTTTAAGTTATTATAGCCCATACTTTATACGACTTCTTTAGAAAATTCAAATTTTATTTTCATACATTTTATCTAAGGAAACCTCATTGATTCAAAGTGACAGATTCTCCTTTAAAACCCATTAAAAATATAAATGAAATGCTATTAAGAAAAATTATATTTTAAATTTTTAAATTAAATAGATAATTACAGACATTTTTTTAACTTGTAATTTAATAAAACAAAAGCAAATCCTATACACTTTAGAAATACCCTATACTCATATTAACCTTTCCAAAATAAAAATAAAAAAAAAAACCGAAACTAAGTTAAACAAATACCTTGTTTGGTATTACATTAACCATCCCAAATCTTTCACTTTACACAATTTCCGTAAGTCTATTATTAAAAAAAAAAAACAAAATAAGTATCTAATTTTATATCTAAACAAAAAGATACCTAAACACTTAAAAATAAACCCCTAATATAAAATACATAATTCTTTAGAATCCTATATAATGAACTTTAACACCTCCTTTCTAAAACACTTAAAAGGAATTTTTTTTTTTTTTCTTAATAGTTACCAAAAATTTCCCATTTATCATCATTATTAAATGAAACAATATTAAAATCCCTTCAAAATACTTTGTATAGTAGCAACAAAATAATAACAACACCACTATATCTAATCACTATTTAATCAAAACAACAGTTTTAATCATTAAATAGTGATATTTAATCCTAAGATTTTGACCACTTAATTTTTTTTTTTAACTTCGCCCACTATACACAAAAAAAAACAATACTATTATCAAAGTAATACCATACAATCGATCGTTTTTCTTTTCTCCTTTTTTTAAATGTTAATTTTTTTTTTTTTTTTAAATTGAATTAAAAATGTTCCCTACAAAATCCCTGTAAAAAAATAATACAAGATATAAAAAAAACAAACAAAACAAAAAGATCATTTATCAATTATGGTATTTTATAATACCCCAGATTTAAATTCAGTAGTTCCGCCTGGATTTAATACGCGTTTTGAAATGCGTTTTAAATGCACCCGCCTTTCGGAAAAAAAAACAAAGTAAAAAATAATCAAAAGAAAAGGGGAAAATTGTTACTATGTTTCAATTTTTTTTTTTTTTTCTTTACTCTTCTGTGTGTGGCATTCAACATGTTGCTTCATTGTTTATAAACAATCAATGTTTCAAAAAAAAAAAAAAAAAAATAAAATAAAAAGTAATAATTTGAAATTTGACTTTATAGAGAAAAAAAACAACAATGAGCCAGTCTTTAAAAAATTAAAATCCCTATAATTTAAGAACATATTTTTAGGATTTAAAAAAAAAAACAACTACTCCTTCTATTGAAAAAAAATTTAAGAGATTGAAAATCGAATTTAAAAAAAAAAAAAAAAAAAAATTAAATAAATAATGTATATAAATGTTTTAAAAAACCATTGTAAAAGTTATAAAATATAAAAATTCTTTTTGTTATATGATATGTGTTACAAAAAATATTATTTTGTTTTATAATTATATAAGTTATTCGGTATGAGTACGTTAATTCGAGATATTTTATGAATAAAATTTTAGTCAAAAAAAAAACAATCTCTGACTTTAAAGTCAGTATTATTTTGATTTTAAATGACTTCTGGTATTAAGTTCAGAAATGCAGTCCTAACGCTTACATATTTTTATTCGTAATAAATTATGCTGTCTCTTAAATTGATATAAAGATACATTTTAAAGTTTATAATTTTCTTATGTCATTCTTTAGTGTTACGTGTTACCCTTAAATGTGATATTTTGTTTAATGATGAATTAGTTTCAGGCAACTAGCCTTTCCCCTTAAACGCTTTGAATTTTTACTTTATCCATTTTGCCAAGGTTCGAAGATTTTAACCATATGCTATTATTGGAATTTTCAAGATTTTATATACATTCATAATATGTTAATATACGCATTCCTATAGCGAAAAATATACTTAGTTGTATAAAAATGGGAAAAGATTACGGAATCAAAAAAGGGAAGGAAAGAAAAGGGATTTGGAAGGGAAAAAATAATATTTACTTTTAACATTAATTTTTTAGTCAATCTCTTCTAAATTTGAGGCTTGAGCAAACATAATTTTTTTTAGTTAAAAGTTTCAAATGATTTATTTCGAAGCATTAAAAATCGATATGAAGCACTTTTTGGGCTTTAAAATTTTAATTAAATTAAACGAAATGAAAGTTAATTTTAATTTTGATTTTGATTTAAAACAAATTTATAATTTAAATTTTACGAGATAATACCAAAATATGTTATTGGTATAATTTTATATATTGGTATAAATAGTTTTATTGGTATAATAAAAAAATTCTATTGGATCAAAAAATGTATACTTTAAAAATACACGGTCTTAGACGGTTGTATTGTAAGATGCGTAATACTAACACAACTTAAACACGAGAAGATGTTTGGCTTTGTAAGATGATGCTGTAAGATGCATTTTCTTTATATGTATATTCGTATTTGTAGTATTTTAGAATCTATATCACTGTAATTTCTTATTTCAAGATTCAGGTTTTAGATTTAGATTTAATCTGTCATGAAACTGAAAAGCTTTCAAAGTTTATTCAGTAAAAGTGATACCATTGTGACATAAATCTAAGTAAACTTAACACCGTATCTCTGGTTAAATAGTCTCTCGTACGTTTTGAAAATACACTGAGGACCTAGGGTCTAGTAATTACTGACACGTTAGCTCTACCTTCATCAATATGAAAAGTAAATTCAATTAAACTTATTTAACTCTTATAAAAATCGGAATGTAAAAATGAATTATAAACCAATAATGAATATTCTTGTAAACAAATTAATAATGCTAAGGGATATTTTTAAAGGTTAATTTATACGAGAAAGTTAAAGAAAGTTTATTTTACTTTTTTTTCTTTTTGGTACAAATTATGGGAAAATTTTTCTTAAAAAATGATTGATGAAAGAAAAAACGTTACTGAAAACACGCAAAATTTAAAAAACAAAATCAATTTTTTTTTTTTTTTATAATTCATAATATTCTGATTTAAGTTTTTAATAATCAGTTGGAATTTTCAAGTTATGATTGTCAAGTTATGATTTATATCTTTTAATTTTAAATATATCATATAGATAGCATGTTTTCATCAGTCAGACTGTTTTTTTTTTTTTAAATAAGGAAACTTTTTTTTTCAATTTAAAAAAAAAATTAAAACTTTTTACCGTTACCACCATTTTTATAGAAAACCAATAATAAATCATATTAAAATTTATAAAATACAAAAAAAACAAAAAAAAATAAAAAATTAATATCCTGAAAATTTCAAACATTAATTTTTTCAAAATTTTATTTTAGATTAATAGCCGTTGAATGGCGAACTTGTAATCATTCGAGAAAATGTTCTTGTAAAATTTTTTTTTTGCTTCTGTGTTTGTTGGCCATAAAAGTAATAATTTTATTATACTTTTTTTTTTGTTTTATTTTTTTTTTTTGCTTTTTCTTTTTTGTTTTTTTGTTTTAATAACCCAATAAACAATATTGTATACACAATATAATGGTTTCACTATAAAATAAAAACTAAAATAACACATTTCGTTGCGTTTTTTTTTTTTTTTGTTTTTTTTTTTGTATTTGTTTTATTTCCCAAAAACAAAACTAAACTACAAAAAAAAAAAAAAATTATTATACTTGATCACAATATATACATACATGCTTTTATGTATTTATAACTTTGTACTTTTTTTTCTACATAAAAAAAATGTCGAAGTTTATAAAATCGCGTTCTAAAAATAAAAAGAAAATAAAAAAAAAAAAAATCTTAAATTTTTAAATATATGTTCATAAGTTTTTTGAAGTCATCAATAAGAAAACGTACAAAAAATTCTTTAAAAGAAAAATTGTTTTTTTTTTTTTGTTTTTTTAGTTAATGTCTTCTCCCTTTATTTCTACAATGTTTCACCCCTTTACCAACAACTTCCTTATCATTTGTAAAATTTAGTCAATTTTTTAAATATTTTCGCTGGATTTCACTTCCAGATAACAATATAATAATCAATGGCCCTTTGATATGAAAATTTTTATTTGCTTTTTTGTTTTTTTGTTTTTAATATTTTTTATTATTTAGAAAAATCGAGTTCCAAAACGTAAAAACTCATGAGAATATAACAATTGTTTTTATTGTTAATATTTTGACACAAATGCACTATGTTTACTTGTAAATTTTACTATAGATACATTTATAAGCCTTAATAAATGTATGTATACACTTTTAATATAAAATAATAATATGAATTCATGTTTATAAACAATGTGTACAAATAATTTATAAAAAATAATACTGATTACTAAGGATAGATATAGATTATTATGGTCAGTATGTTGGTCCATATAGTTTGGAACAGAAAAAAAAGTAATATACTCGCACAAAAAACGATTATTATTATAGTGATTTGATTACATTGTTTGCAAAATGATGATGCTTTTCTTTACAAAATAAAATAAAAAACAGAGTGTTTCAAAAATTAAAAAATTTGAAAATTTCTTTTTTCTTTAGAAAATCAGGAACATTCCAAAAGTAAATAAAAGCAAGTATTTTTTAAATTCTTATCTTTCATCGTATACGAGGCTTTAATTTGATGCAAACAAGTCTCTTGTGAAAGTCTTTAAAAGACTGAGATAGAATATCCATTACAAAGTACTGATACAAAGCACATAAAAATGTAACTGTAATTGTTTGTAACAAAGATACGTAACAATAATACTATAACAAGCTCATTGTATAGTTAATGGTAATTAGTAATTAAAAACTGCTGTATTAAATTACCAAATTATATAAGTAATGTATGTAATGTATGGCAATATACAGTATTACAGTACAGTAATACGAACAAAAATAAGTGATCCTCAAACCTTGCTTACTTAGTTAACTTACAAAAAATTAATTTGAATTATGTCGAATTAAAATATATGATTCATATTATGCAATATACATATAAGTATATATGTGTATGTGCATGAATACATTTTAACTATATCACAGCTTTTAAAGAATTCTTACCTTTAGAGAAAAATTTCGGGTATAGCGCAGTTGACCTTAACTCACATTGCAAACATCACGTTACAAAAATGCACTTGGCAAAGAACTCATTTCGCAAAAACGCGTTTTTCAAAAAGGGTAGATGTCAAATTTTTGCTTTGCAATCATCCGTTTGACAAATTTTAAAATAACATATTATATGTTATAAGTACATATTATATGTTAATGTAGGACATTTTAGTATACATGTTCGTAAAACTCTGATTTTGAAACCAACTAAAATCTCCTCTAATTATTTTTGTAAACCCCGCTGAACAAATTATTGAAACCCTGATTTTGAAATTATTCCTAATTATTTTGTATATACGTATTTCAACAACATTGTGATTAAAATAGTGGGAACTGTCGCCTACTAATTTTACTATTTATAAAGTCTTTGCTAAAGATACATTTTCTTTCTGTGTACTCTGTACCATGACTTTTTAATTTTTTGAAAAATTATTATTTACGAATTACAAAATTTATTAAGTGAGAAATTTGCTACTTGATATTTTGTGAGTTTTTTGATAAGTGAACTTAGAAGAAATGTATATTTGTCATCTGAGTTTTGCCAAGGGATACGCCTCCCAAAATTTCTTGTTCTGTCAATTGTCCCTCCATCTGATTGCACTTTCACTAAAATGCATTAAATACAGAATTATCAAATATTAAACTGCAAACGGCCAGCTTTAGATGACTCTATACAGAATTTAAATAAACATGACAGTACATAGTGCGCCATCTTTATTTTCTTTAAAAAAAAAAGGGACCTCGGTGATGTTAGACGGTGTTAAATACGCTGTAAACACCGAGGGAATTATTGTGAGATCAATAGCATTACATTCTTTTATATATACAGTATACAGTATTAGGTACAGTACACAGTATTATCATATATAGGCAGTATACAGTATTACAGTATTCGCTTTTCGAACCCCACACACGTCGTAAGAGTTATTCCCCCTTACGACATTTACAAAGGCTGTGTAATTTCCCGCTCACATTTATGTGGCAGAGAAATGCACTAAAAAAAAAAAAAAAGGTTTTCTTTCTGTGTACTCTGTACCATATGCATACATTTTCAATTTAAGAAACTTTAAAATAAGAAAAAGGCAAAAAAAAAATCATTACTTTTGATCTGAATATATGTTCCAAAATGTAAGTTTCACAAAAAAAGAATAAAAATAAATAAAATTAAAATAAAAAAACAAAAACGTAACACATAAATCAACTAAAACAGAAAAACTAAGGGCTTTAGACTTCATCAAAATGATAGCCTTTGGGGAAAGAGACAAGCGTATAAAGAAAAATCATAAAAGTAGAAAAATAAAAATTAAAATAAAAAACAATAACTAGTGAATTTATGACTCGTTTGTTTAAAATAAATAAAAGAAAAAAAAAAGTTAAAACACACGATTTCAGTTTTTTTAGTATTATATATGAATATATATATACATATACACATAATTGAGTTTAGTGTAGTTAATTTATTTTTTTTTTTTTTGTAAATTTTTTTATATTTTCGGACCTCAAAAAAAAAACCAAAAAAAAACAAATATAAAATAAAAATTTTGTTCAGCTTTTAAAGATTTAATAAGAACTAAAACGATTGTAGGGAAAACAAACTAAAATAATAAAAAAAAAACAACAACAACAACAAAATCTTCAATAAATCTCAAGATTCCATTTAAAGTAAAAAGAAAAAAAAAAAAAAAAAAAGAACAAAAAGAAAAATTTACTTACTTACATCCAATTATTCTATTAAGTACAGAATATAAAGAAATTGTTGTAGAATGAAAATGGAATTTGGTCAATAAGATTTTCTTATTATTATTTATATATTGTTGTTGTTGTTGTTTTTATTTCATTGTTTTTGTTTGTTCCTCTCCTCTTTAAAACATACTTTTTTATTTAAAAAAAAATAAATGACTTTAGATGCGCTCAAATCAAATCAAACTGTATTAACAGCGGCAGCAGCAAAAACGGATTACTTTAAAACCATTTAGGGTATTTGTATAATATAATATATTCGATTCTAATCGTATATAGGTATATCTTAAATAAACGAACTTATAGTAACTATGGGGTGAATAAATATATCAGGAGGGTAGAGGTGATATGATTTATATACATTAACTGAAATATGAAAACAAAAACATTAAAACTTTGACCACAACTTATAAATATAAAAAAAAAAAGAAAAAAAAAACAACAAATAAAACAAAACAAAAACAAAATTATATAAAAAAGAGATTCATTTTAATCATAGCCCTATAAAATCTTAAGACTGACAATTTATTGTACTGATATAAAATAAATGATAAAATGTATGTTGTACACAATAATAATAATTGAAATTGTTTTTTTTTTTATTGCATATTGAGACAATCCAATTCGATTCAATCTATACGGACTGGGGAGTGTGTGACTGTAAATTGTTTTTTTTTTGTTTTTTTTTTTAAATCTTTTAAATCAAAAGATGATTTTAGAGTACATATAGTAAAAGATGATGATTGTCTATGATTCCCTCCTTAATTTTTTTTTTTTTTGTTTTTTTTTTTTATTAAATTGTAAACTAGATTACAATTTACATAATATAACACTATATGTATATGTATGTTAATATAGAGAAGTAAAATTGACTAGAGCAGAGAGAATGCGTAAATTAACATATGTATATAGGGGGTTGTGTACGAATGCTCGTTTCTAAGAAGTTCCTTTTATTAAAATCTCGTTTTTTAAAATCTTATTTCTTAAAATCTCGTTTTATCGAAACCTCATTTTATCAAAATCTCGTTCTTTTCTTGTTTTTTTTATACCCGTATGAACTATGTTCAAGGGTATAATAAATTTGCCATTACGTTTGTGACACCTTAAAGGAGTCGAGCTAGATATAGTGTCAAAGGTATGGATCGGCTCAGAATCGAATTCTGAGTCGATTAAGCCATGTACGTCCGTCCGTCCGTCCGTCCGTCTGCACGATAACTCAAAAAATAAAGGAAGAAAGAAATTTTTTTTACGGCACTTTTGCAAAATTGTTAGTTTTGCTATTTAAATCCAACATTTTCGGTCGGCGGATTCGAGTAGCTGCCATACAACTTCTATCTTTATATAGAAATAACTCAGTATCTATTCAAGCTAGGTTTCTGAAATTTTGCAAATGATGATCAAGTTTTATGGCAACAACTTCTGTAAAATTTGGTTATGGTGGTGCGGCGGGTTCGGGTAGCTGCCATACAACTTCTCCGTTTAAATGAGAATAACTCAGTGTCTATTGAAGGTAGCAACCTGAAATTTAGTAAAGAGGTGTCGAGTTATAGGCCAACAACTTTTGTAAAATTTGGTTGGTCTAGAGCAGCCGGTTCAGGCTTCTTGCACCTCTTGGAACTTAATGAAGCTAGGCGCAATAGATTCAGGTAGCTGTCATACAACTCCACAATTTACATAAATATATCTCTGTAGTTCGGTACTAAAACATCTGAATGTTTTTAAAAGATAATCAAGTTTTATAGAAACATGATATATTACGTTCATACGGGTATCCCAGAGTTGACACAGTCTACTCTACTGCACTCTTTCTCGTTTTTTTTTATTTTTAGTACATTTTTAAAAAGAAAGATATACCTAGATATCAGAGATCGGATATTTAAACTCTAAAATACTTCCTAATTGTTTTTTCTTCTCACATATAACAGGATCAAAGCCTTTCAAGTAGTGGGAGCTGCCGCCTCTAAACCCCCGCTAAACAAATTATTGAAACCCTGCATCTCATTATTTTAAATCCAACTCTACATATATGTACTATATGTACATAATATATAAATATTCTGGCAAAACCCTTAAAACACTGATTTTGAACCCAATTCTAAAATGTCTCTCCTATTATTATTCGATAAAAATTAAATTTTCTTATTTTTCTGGATTTTCTGAAAGATTTTTTTAAAAAACGAGATTTTAATAAAACGACTTTTTGAGATACGAGCGTTCGTAGCGCTCCCATATATACATTGTATATGTATTATTAGTTTGAATGAAACTTTTGATTAAATCAAAAATTTTTTCTAAAGACAAAACATAATAAAATTTACTCAACAAAAGAGATATTTATATTTTTTTACAAAGATTCAATATATGTAATGATAATAATAATGATTATTATAAGATTGATTATATATATATATATATATATATATATACACAACAATTTAAATTAATCTATATCTATTAAAAAAAAAATTAAATATAAGTTGATAAACAAAAAAAAAGAATCAAAATAACTAAAAACCTACTTATGAATATTTACAAAATAATAAAATAAGAGGGTTAAACAAACCAACCAAAATAATATCATCAAGAAGAAAAACAAATAATTTCTACATAATATATGAACGTATAAATAGAAATTCACTTTATAAGATTTAAATTATTGCAAAATCTGCTCCACATTAATCAATTAAATGATCTACATATTAAATGTTTAAGGGGTATAGGGTGAAGGACAATTTTGTGCCAACGAAAAATATTAAACAACATTTAAAAAAACTACCGAAATTCTTTATGTAATCGTTTATAAAAATAAAGGAAATTTCCTAAATATTTTTGAGATAATAAAAGATTTTTATCATCATTAAATCATTGATCTAATTAAAAAAATTAAAAATAAGGGTACGTTCACATGGGATACATGCCTCTGGATGCAAAACATATTTGGGTCAGACACAAAAAAAATAATATTTGACGATTTGACGTTTGAATAATATACTTCTTGTTTACATCTTACAAGTTACAGCAGATACAAAAATGTTTGCTTCTTAAATGGACTAAAGGCATGAAATGACTACGATGAATATTTTCAACCAATCAAAATCTTGCATTCAGAGGCATGCATCCATGTGAACTTACTTAGTTTAATTTTTTTTTTTTTGTTTTCTTCACGTTTCGTATTGTAATCATCAAAAGAAAAATAAAGTGATTCCTTTGTATAAGAATGCCTTATCTTTTATTCATCTATACAGGAACTTTAATCTAGTAAACACCGCCTACCTAATAGTAGATTGGGCTAAATTTTCAACCTTCATAAAGTATATCTCCTTCCGCAGATTACCCACAGTAATACATTTTTGCATGGAAATAAATTAGGGAAGGGATTTCAGATTGAAAGAGATGTTGTGAACAAATGTATTCTTTGTGTGGTATTTATAGTAATACTACTATACTACTGTTTTTTTTTTCTGGAGCAGATTGAAGTTATCAAAAGGACGTAAAAAGGAGTGGTATATAACCACAATTTTTGGCAAGAATGAATTTTCTGTTATGGAGTAAAAATAGGTTTAAGGGTTGCGGATGAACGAATGTATTGACATTCTCCTTAAAGCTATGTGTAAATTGAAAAATATAATCATCATTTTAGGGAACACGTGTGGTGGTAAATGTTTCCAGATTCGCGATGTTCAAGTCACAAAACGAACTGCCATAATATGTTAAAATCTTCCAATTTTTTTTTAACAAATGGAATAGAAAGTTATTTCGTTACCTAAATTTTCTTATTTTGAAAATTTTAATGTAATTTTCTTCAAATTCTTTGCATGATGCACCTTTTTAAGGTGCATTCAAAATGACATCTCTTGTATAAACTTTTTATATAACCACAATTTTCGGCAAAAATGAATCTTCTGTTATGGAGTAAAAATAGGTTTAAGGGTTGCGGATGAACGAATCTAATGACATTCTCCTTAAAGCTATGTGTAAATTGAAAAATATAATCATCATTTTAGGGAACACGTGTGGTGGTAAATGTTTCCAGATTCACGATGTTCAAGTCACAAAACGAACTCACATAATATGTTAAAATCTTCCAATTTTTTTTTTTTAAATCGAATAGAAAGTTATTTCATTACTTAAATTTTCTTATTTTGAAAATTTTAATGTAATTTTCTTCAAATTCTTTGCATGATGCACCTTTTTAAGGTGCATTCAAAATTGACATCTCTTGTATAAACTTTTTAATGAAGATTTCATATGCCATCATCCTGCATTAGTGTATATATATTAGCATTCAATAGGTATCGTAATAAATGGAGTCTTGAAAGAACACTTTTTCATTCCATAAAAACTATATTACATATAGAAAAGTTAAACCTATAATCTATAACCATATTAAATTTATTAATAAAATAAAAGAGAAATAATTTTTTTTATATCTCTTTTAAAGTTAAATACATTATTGTGGAAAAGAAATGGAAAAAATAAATTTTATTGTGAATTTGCAAAATTTTTTTTTCCAATATAACCAACTATTAGAGATTATCTTAAAATGATTAATATTAGAATGACAGCTACTTGACTATAAAAATTAAATTAAATTGTAATGTTTTTATTTAAATCTTGTATATTTAATCTTCTAAGAGGTTTATAAATGTTTTACTAAGTATATATTGTATACAAACATATATCTAATATCTAACATAGAGATTTGAAATATCGTAAAAAAAATATTTCAATGGACAAAAAAAAAAAATAATCAGAAGATTACTATCTTTTAATAAGATTATATTGAAATGTTTCATTTAAAATTTAAAAAAAAAAGAAATAAATTTATATTTAAAAATTTATTGATCGCAGATATTTAAATATAAGATAGGTATATTAAAGATAGATTAATTAGTTTTTTTTTTTTTTTTGGAATTATTATGAGACAATTTTATGTGTGTCATTTTATGAATCAGAGAAACGTATAATATAAGATTTATTTTTTTTATTAAATTTAATCTTATAATTTTTAACACATAAATCAATTTTTTTTTTTTTTTTTAAATACAAATGGACAAATTTTTTTAAAAGAAAGTACAGCTTTAAAATTGGAGTTAAAATAATAAATCATATTTTTACACAAAGGTATTTATAATAGGTTTTGTATAAAAATATCAACTGAAATGGCAATGAATTTCGAATCTATGTTTGAAAGATTTGATCCCTAAATACCTTACTTTTATCTAATACTAAATAAAATAGAATAGCCAAAAGCTTAAATCAAGCCTATTTAAAATATTTCCGTTTAAATGTTATTTTCCAGATAAACTGGTACTTTGTTTTAAAAACTATGTTTTTTTTTTCCTTAATCAAAAGGAACTAATAAATAATTAAGACGAATAATCATAATATACGGATTGTTTCATTTAGTGCAAATTAGTGCAAATGTAGCAAAAATTAATTCCCTTCTATATAATAAAAATATTATGTTAAATTTATTATCCATTTACTATATACATTTTTTATGCTTCATTATAACTAAAGTCTATCAATTTTAATTATAAAAATTTTACTTCGAATTCTTTATTTACTTAGCCGTTATAGACATCACTATGTACATATGTACATACTTCATTATTACTTACAAAAAAGTGACACTTCAGAGATATATCTTTATTTTCTTTAAAAAATAAATAGTGATGTCTAACCGCTAATACCGATTCTAAAAAAAAAAAAATAACAAAATCGTGGCAAATATGGATTGAAAACATGGGAAGTCTAACTTGTGAAGTTTTTTTATACCCCTGTACATAAACGTGTCAAGCCTTTTACACAGCCAGCCTTTTCTTTTCAGACGTCACTGTAAATGTCGTAAGGGAGAATTGTTTTTGTAATGCGTGTGGAATTGAAACCCTAACTGCCTCGGTGTTTACAGTGTATTTCATACGCTCATACCAACTAGGCCACCAAGGACCCTAACTGCGGAGTAAAATTTAATTTAAAAAAAATTTACTTCATTTTTTTAATGTCTAATGAATCTTTTAGATATAGATAAAATTTTAACTTAAAACTTTACATTCTTAGGTATCTATTTACTTGTTTATCAAAATAATATAATCAACGTCATTTGGAAATTAAAAAATTTCAGAAGCTTAAAATCATTCCTACTCAGAAGTTTAATAGTCAGACTTTTGCACAATTTAAGACATTTCATGTTTAGTTAATTACTTACAATTATGTATTTTTTATTTAAATTGCAGCTCCCTAACATTTTTCAAACTTAGAGATTTCCTTATTTATAATAATTTTATTACTTAACATTATTTTAACTAATAAAATTAACTTTTGCACAAAAATAAAAATAATTAAATAGCAAGTATAATTTTTTTCAACCTGCATTAATCTTCTAAATAAATTATCGTCTTAAATCTCGTTAAAATCAACCTTCAAAACTTCATATGACTGACTAATCATTTTTTTTTAATTTTCTTTTTTTTTTAATTTAAATTTCACCTATTATGAAATCAACTCACTATATAATACATAAAATAAAATATCACCTTCATCCATCCATTCATCAGAGTAAAAAAAAAAAAAAAACAAAAAAAAAATCGAAAACCTATTCATGTGTGTTACATATTCAATTACAATAACAGTAAAAAGTAAATGGCGCGAAAATATATACAAATAATTATTATATTTACTATTCAATAGCGTAACTTTGAAAATTTGGCGCGAAAAATAAATAAAAAATAAAAGGAAAAATAATACTAAAAGTTTACCTTTTCTTTAAAAAAGAAAATAAAGTACCTAAAACATATTATAAAAAAAAACGAGGAAAAATACAGTTGACTTTGTCAACTCTTAGATACGCGTACGAACCGTTGGTATGTTCACAGCCTGTCACTCTGCTTACAATATTATTTTTTTAATATTTTAGTATTTTAAAATAATTTGGGTGAATTTTATAATTTCTAGTACTATGGGTTGTAGATATATTCAAACTATATGTTTACACATTCTTCAAAAGCAAATTCCAACCTTCCACATAACGATTATCAATCCAAAACTTTTTCAAATATTCTATAGTACCATTTAATACTAAGCGGTAAATGTATATTAAATTTACTAAGTACAAAACAGTAAATATAATTTTAAATATTATATTATATTATATTTAAATATTCCATTGACAGAATAATTTCTTATAAGTACAATAAAATACATATATGTATGTAAATACGGCGCTATATAATATACATCTATACTCTTATCATTCACTCAATAGTGGCATATACGATATGTAAATAAACATGATATTATATAAGTATGTATATCAATATCATATAAATAAAAATTCTTCAAGCAACCGTTATGTTGTTTATTTATTTACATTTTTTTGTACTACGCATTATATCCTCAACAATTTCAAATTATCGAGTAAAACAAATGCAAAAAATTTGTTGAAGAAATTTGTTAGAAAATTTGAAAAAATCAAGTAACACTTTCGTCAATTATAAAGTAACCCTATATTATTAAAAAAAGTTGTTAACAGAAATAAAAGTACAATGTTGGAGCTTTAATTTTTGTGTATTACTTCAAAAAAATTTTAACAGGTGTTCAAGTTACAGGTGTTTAATAATAGGAAATTTTCAGTTTTTGACCCCTTACAGCTCCTAAACGGGGGGTGATACAAAAAAAATTTTTGAAATGACTCATACTTATTTTCAAAGATCTAACTTCTGTCAAAATTTCAAGTTTCCAACTTAAACCGTTTAGAAGATAGAAGGGTTAAAGGATTTTGCAAAATTTGAGTTTCGCATAACGGTAAATTAAGACACCGTATGCCACAAATATATATTTATTGTTATTTGCTATAAAAGTAGTAATCGTTTGGCGTTTTCAAAATGAAGATATACCTTATACAACTTGTGCTATAATAATTTAAATATAGAGCTTTTTTGAACCTTTGGGGAGCTGTAACTCCGTAACGGGTGGGGCTACAAAAAAAAGTTATTAAAAATAAAATTAATATTTTTGTGAGTTCTATCAGCAGTTAAAATTTCATTTTTCAATTATATTCAAAAAATAAATTTTTATTTTATTCAAAAAATAAAATTTCAAATTTGAGCAGTTAAATTTTCTATTTCAAAAAAAATGTGAGGATCTAAAAGTTAGGTGTTCGAGAGCTACCCTAAGTTTTGGTCCAAACTCAACCAAAAAAATAGGGAACCTACAAATTACTCCCAGAATATTTTGTGTAAATTTCAAGATTCTAGGTTTCTTAGTTTTTGAGTTAGCGTGCTGATGGACGGACGGACATGGCTCAATCGTCTTAGAATTTTTTTCTGATCCGATCCATACCTTTGAAGGTATATCTAGCTCGCTTATTTCGAGGTGTTACAAACGGAGGAGTAATTTTATTATACCCGATCCTATCGTACGGGTATAAAAATATCAAAAATGCACATCGTTTAGTCACTTAGAGCAAAAAAAAAAATAAAACAAAAATTAAAATTGTAAATTAGTAATTTTTTAAGATAGTTTTTCAGCATAACGATATGGAAATTTGAAAATTTATTGGAAAAAAAAATAAAGGTGATAAATGGTATTTATTAACATATACATACTATTATTGTTTTTTTTTTTATTTTATACATATGTAATTTAAATGTTAACATTTTTTATGGAATATGAAAATTAAATAAAATATCTATTTAAAATGTTAAATAAAAACTAATCATTAAATATTAGTAATGTTCAAAAATTATGAGCTTAAATAAATTTTAAAGATATAAGGTATAAGAAAAAAAATTAATGGTTTATAAACAAATCATTATTTTTTGTAAAAAAAAACTCTTTAACTGTTACACAAGATATTAACAAGAGATGAAATTACCTAAACAAAATTAAAATTTTTATTAAAAACTTCCTTATTACTTAAATTTATATAGATTTTATGATTTTTATTTTTCTCTAAACCTTTCTACTTCAAATCAATAGAAGATTAAAGATTATAATAAGTTTAATATGATAAACCGACAGCAGCCGTAAATGAAAATGATGTCAAGGGATTGTAAAGCAAAGTAGAGGTTTTTATTAGTTTTTTCACTTTAAATAAAAAATAAAACTGAAATCAGTGGCATCGGTGTTCTAGTGGGTATAAGGGCATATAAAATACGCTGTAATTCACCTTTACGACATGTACAGCCACTCCTGAAAAGGACAGACTGTGTAATTTCCTTTTTACATTTATCTGGCAGGGAAATGTACTAAAAAAAAAAAAACTGAAATCCATTGGAAGATTTCCACTTCCCTTAGGAAAAAAAAACATATAATACTTTGACCAGATCTATGGAGTTTGAGTCCCAAATCTATCGTCTGAAAGACCAGAGACTGCAACATACGCACTTCACCATTGTTCAGAAATATGAATTAATTATTGTTGGTTCAATTTCTAAGAAAATTAGACTATAGATAACATCAATATTACATTATTATTTTTTATTTAAGAATACCAATACCAATCTTCTTAATGGATTAAAATAATTAAAGACCTCTATATATAATCACCTTAATATGTCATCAATTCATTAGAATATATAAACTTACCTTGAATTCAAATCAATCTTCTTCAAAACCACAAGTTCAATGGGAGTTTTTCTTTAAAATAAACTGAGATTTCAGTTTAGACAGTTTTACTCATATTTGATCTTATAGCGTCGAAAGCATAAAACTGAGCTTGAACTTTAATATCACTTTTTCAAATAAATCTACAAGTTCAAGCGTAGTTTTTTATTTGAGAAAAATTAAATTTGAGTTCAAGGTCAATTTTATGCATTTAGTTCATTATATCTTTTCAAAACTCAATAGAATTCTATTTAAAATCCATTACATTCTCTTTTTTAATTTCTTTCTTTATTCCTATAAGAAGCATAGTACATCCAGAAAGTTCCATATTATTCATTTTAGATTAGGCTTCAGTTTCGAAGTCTTCACGAAGTTTCATGGAGGCTGCATTAGCTATTGTACATGATTAGAGTTATACAAATATTCTATATCAACTACTGGCTTTTGAATATTACCTGACCGAGGTTTGAATTCAAAACCTTTTGATTGCAATTTCGGCAAGTTAGGCATTTCACAAATTGGTTAGATTATAGGTGCAATATTAAAAAGACATTATTAAAATAACAAAATCGGTTATAAATTTTATTTTTTTATTTCTTTCTATGAATTATTTATTTAAAAAAAAAAAATTTTTTTTTTAATTCGTAGAATAATTTTTATATACTAGACATAACTTAAAAACATATGTATATAATTTTTTTTACATATCTAGTTAAAAGTAGGTACATGAATAATCGCATTAAATATGATTTTAATATATTAATTTTCCAAGCTTTTTTTTTTTAGTACTATTTTTGTATTGTTGTTGCTTGTTTTTTTTTTACTTTATTTACATTTCACTCATCTTAAATTGTTTCGTTGTTCAGGTCAATTTAAGAAACAAATTGTTAAAAAAAAAAAAACAAAAAAAAAATAGAACACAAAAATCTATTCAAATCCATTAAGAATTTTTTTAAAATTTACATATACTACAATATAGATAATAAAACTTTTTTATATAGGTATTATATACATATATTGTACTACAAACGACTTATAGATACATATATGAAATTAAAATACATATGTTTATGTTTTGAAGCTCCTCAAATAGAAAAAAAAAAAACTTCAGATGCAACTTAAGATTTGTATGAGAAAGAATTTTTTTTTTTTGTGTTATTCTTAAAAAGAAAGCCGATTATTTGTAATAATATAAAAATGTATTGACTAAAAGCTACTTTCATAAATACTATCAGCAAAGATACATATGTATATATTGTATCTATTATATAAAATTTAAAAATAGTAGAAATTTTTTTTTTTCTGAAATGAAATTTTCTAATTTTCTATAGAAAATTTTTATTTAATAAATGACAAAATAAATATCTAATTTGTCCTATCAATAAATTAATCATATTAAAATATGTATCTATTGTTGTTAGTTTTTTTTTTTTGTTGTATTCACCACACTATACATAATCCGATTTAAATTACATTTTAAAATATGATAATTAAAAAATGAATATATTATATACGTATACATATAGTTTTACAAAATAGTATATAGTTAATGAAAAGCAAAAAAAAAAATTAATTAATAAATTATGGTATTCTTAAATAATAATTTAATACTGATGTTATCTAATCTAATCTTCATCAAATATTAAACTTCTTAGAAGTTGAATTAATGACCAATGACGCAGTGCGTAAGCCTCTGTCCTTTCAGCCCATAGATTTTGGATTCAAATTTCAGATCAAGTCAAAATATTGTATTTTTTTTTTCTAAGCGAGGTGAGAATCTTCCAAAGAAACCAAGAATTTGCCCTTGTTAGTGTCAGATTCTTAATGAATAAACTCATCTCCTCTTTAGTCAATATAATGGGATTAAACCGCTAATTGCTAATGTATTATATTGGCTAGGGAGTAGAGATAGAAAAGGATAGAACAAAGATGCAAAAATAATTCAATTCAATTGTTACTCTAAGGGAACAATGAATCCACCTATTATTATTACTATTTTGATGTCAGTGACTATAGCCGTCAACAGTTACAACATGCAGTAGTATATAAAAGCTTCCTGCATGAGATAATAATTAAAGACTATCCCACACTGTCACTGTAGGAGCTATATATTATTAGAATTGGTATTAATTATTAATATTATTATCATTTAGTATAGAGTCAGAGCCATCAGTGGATTACAACGTGCAGTAGTATATAACAATGTCCTTCATTGATATAACCAAAGGTAGCTTCACTGTAGCTCCAATTATATATAATTATAATTTAATACTTGCATATGTACCGCAACTACACTTGAAAAGGAGAGATTAATTTATTTCTTCATCACATTGTGTCGAAGAATCATCAGTGGAGGAACCAAAATAAATATAGTACTAAAATAAGTTAAATAAAAATATTAGTATAACGTTAATGTAATATTATGCAATTGAAACTTAAAACAAAGCTAACTCTAAAGCATTTTCGAAGCAAAATTCTTCCAATAGGCATTTTAATACAGTGTAAAAATAAAAGAAAATAAAACACATGGTTAAATATTTTGATTCAGTATACTGTTTCAAACCCTGTTTAAATATAAACTTTGAAGATGTTCTTAAACTTTTTCTCCCTACACATTTTCTTTGAGTTCAAATTAATTAAGAACTTTTTTTTTAAATTTTTACATTACATCTATTTTATTGTATACATAACAATGCCTTTTAAAACAATTTTTAAATAAATAAAAATTAAGTAACTTTAAATTAGGTAATTATTTACAAAAAAATTTATATTTAAAATTGAAATATTAAAAAATAAAATTCATTAATCCTAAAGAAGTTGGGAAATAATTAAACAAAGTGTTGAGTAGAATAATTTAAAAAATATGATTTATTTTCTTTCTTTTTTCAAATAAAAGCAAGACAACTAAATAAGCACTTTCCTTTTAATGACAGCATAGATTTTATCACGCTCTTAGCAGAGCATGTACAGACTCTCTTCTTTGACTCTGTAAAAATTTTCAGATTTCAAATGAAAGATACAATTTCAAAAAAACTGTCATGTTTTATTTTGACTAAACTAATATTGATTGAAATTTTTCGACTTTTTCCTTTTACAAACGTTTTATTCCTGTTTCTAGACAAACATTAAACTGTACTTGTCAATTTATTATGTTCAGCTGTACTCGAAACATTGTCTGAGCAGACTCTGACTTAATAAAAAAAAAACACAAATTACAAGCTCTAGGCACCCAAACCAAAAAAAAACACGAATTTATTTAAAAAAATTACTCTCTTCCTTGATTTAAAAAAAAAACGGTTTATTAGCCTAGTCAACACTAAATTTTTTAAAGATTACTTTATATGGGAGCATTCCAGTTTATCCAAATCCAGCTCGCAAAAAGACATTTTGCCTAATGCCATTTGCCAAAAAAGACTTTCAATAAAAGAGACAACTCAGAATTTTTTTTGTATCTTCAAAAAGTCTTTTTGCTAAGTGTACCTTTTGTTAGAAGTCTTTTTGTGAAAGCGCATTTTACAGTAAGTTTTTTGCGAAATGTCTGTCATAGACCCACATGGCTAACTGTCATATACCCACTTTCTATATTATATGTTAATATAAATTGGGATATATATATATATATTATTAGAACAAAACAAATTAAATTTTTAGGGATATGTTGGGAATAGTTTAGGTAAGCAATGTTTATAATATAAATTAGAATATAAATTAAATATTTCCTAATAATTTCCATACATCTTTCTTCGAATTAAACTACTGTTTGTGTAAATTTTACTATAGGTATACAATTTTTTTTTTTTATTTTTTGGTAGAGCATATGGTTAATATTAAATTTTCTTTAAAATTTTAAAACTATAATAACAAATTCTGAATTATTATTTAAGAGATATAAGTAACACTGTGACCTTTTGATATAGATCTATTGTGCTCCTCCTTAACTACGATTTTTGCCTTCACTAATAGTACTGTTCTCAGCGCTAATGCTTAAAGGGGGAACAAGAACTGATTGTTAGTTTATTAATAAATTCAGAGCAAAACAGAGAGGCTTGAAAAGCTGTTTCGAAATATGCTAAGTACCCCTAATACAGGGTGTTTCAAAAGAAAATTGAGTTTGAAACACAATTTTTTAATTTTAAATCATTTTGAACCTTCATAACTTTGTAACTGTTATGATATGGGAATCATTAGTACACAAAAACTAAAGCTGACAACTTACTCTATTAAATGCATTTTTTTTATCTCTCTATAGCAAGTTATAGATATTTTTATGAAAAGTCGCTCACATCTTTAACCTCTCATATCTCGAAAACGGTCCAGAATAGACCTCCCCTCCAATACAATTTTTTGTTCCTCATCGAGTCGTAAACACTCTGTATATATTATAATAAACTAATATAAAAATTATTCTTGTACAAGATAATATATGGCGCAGAAATTAAAATAATTGAAATTCAGTTTTATGCAATAACTATAGAACCGATTAATCAACGGATTAGTGAAATTAATAATTACAAAAACTAAAGCTTAGTCCAATATGAAGCTTAGTCCAATAAATAACGTATAGTTAATGCTCCTTGCACTCCTTATAGGAAAAGAAAAGAGAGAAACAAAAACAGAAAAATCTGAGCCAAATTAATGTATATAAAATACAAACAATACAACTTGCTATACTTCTAAAATGAAACCCTTTTTAACTTTTTTAATCATACCGTTATCGTTCTTTTTTTATTGACATTTTTCTATTATTTTAACTTAAATATTCAAATGCGAAATCTTTCTTTTTAGAGTAGTATAATAAATTGAACAATAACTATACATTTTATTGCAAATTTTTTTTTCTTCATAAACAAAGCAATTTAATTATTAAAATCACATTTTATATTTTGAAAAAAAAAAAAAAAATTTATTCTAAATATTTCAATTAACACTTGACTTTTATTACATTTGAAATGAAATTGAAATGTATAGCGTAATTTTTTTTTTTATTGAAATAAACTAAATTGTTACATCAAATCTAATGAAAAGTTGTTCTTGACATGAGACGAACAAATTTAAATAGTTACCTTTAAAAAATTTTTAAATAATCTATTTTTAATATTTTTTGCCTTTATTTTTGTTTTGATTTCTTTTAAAACTAAAAAATAGAAGCTAATTACTTAAAAAGGGTTAACCGACGTCTGGTATATACTAAGAATACTATTTTAAAGTTTCTATTAGCTTTGCAACCCTTAATTATGCTTAAAACCTTAAATTATAGGTTTAAAGTTGCTTTACTAAAGACGAACTTAATTATTTGGGAGATTGAACAGAAATAATATATTACGTAATAAATAATGATGAATGGGGCCTCGATGGTCTAGTGGGTAAGAGCGTATAAAATACGTTGTAAATACCGAGGGAGTGTGGGTTCGAATCCCGCCACGTCATTTACAGCCACGCCAGAAAAGGAAAGGCATCGTAATTTCCTGATCACATTTATGTGGCAGAGAAATGTCCATTTACATACAGCCACGCCTTAAAAGGAAAGGCTGCGGAATTTCTTGTTCACGTTTATGTAGCAGAGAAATACACTAAAAAAAAAATTATGAAATCAAAATCAATTAACTGGTACTTAATTTACAAACAAAATATACTTATTAAAAAAAATAAAATTAATTAACGATATATATGCCAGCATTTCTCAAAAATCTTATCTAATTAACTGACAATTTCTAAAATTAATTTTAAGGGTGTAAGAAACACAGTGCATTGTGTTATTGTGTTTAGGGAAAAATTAATGTGACAACTTCTGTCAACTTCTGTTTTTTTTTCAACGTCTTAAAAATTTCATTTTTTCTTATAAATATAATAACAAATAATAATGGAAAAACAAAAAAAATAAATAAATAAAATATTGAAATATAACTAATAAAACATTTAATGTGAAACAATATGAATGAATAATGACAATTTAATTTACTCATATATTGTTACAATACAAACGAATCTTATAAATTTATTGAAGAACAGAGAGGTTAATAAGAAAAATTTTTTAAATTAATTTTCTACTACATGATATATAAATTCTACATAAATATTCTACTACTTTCTTATACGACATTTTCAGAACTATTCCATTTCTTAAGTTCATGAAATCATTTAAATTCTTAAGGTGATGATCCAATGCTCTCATCGCTTCTAGCGTCGCTTTGACATTTAAGTAGAATACATTGATATAAATGGGCCTTGACCAAATAGAAAGGCGACGCTAGAAGCGCCGCACGAAGCGACGCTAGAGTAGAGCAACTTTTTACTTTTACTCGCGTTGACAATAAATTTGTTTGGTTTTTTTTTTTTATTTATTATTTTATATTGGTTAAAATTTTGCGTTAAATGATAAGGTACTACAAGCTCTGATAAATAATCCACTAAGTTCAACTAATATTACCAGTTAGGAACAATTTAAAAAAAAGTTTTTTTTGCTTTCTAAGAAATTAAGAAATTCTTAAGGAACAAGGAAATAAAATACTTTTTTACAAAAAGTTTAACTTATTTCTGCCATACCTTAAAGGAAAGGAATTTTTTGTAATACAAAATTATTTAATTTGAAATTTTGTGTCCTTAACAATCGATTTATTTGTTTTATCTTATAACTTTTTATTACATAGTTTGTTCAATTTGATTCGAAATAATTGACCAATTTTCAGAATCTTCTCAAATTTTTATTCCATTTTTAAATGCTACCGAATTATTTACAATAAGATCACATCTCTGATGCGATGATGAAAAAAAACAAAAAATTTATTTAGTTTAGGAAAAAAGCTCTTCAATTTTATTACCGTAATATTTTAAGTGTTTTTGTTTTTCTCTTTTTTTTGTTTTTATATTTCAACAGACACTTTAGTAGAGTGAAATTCTCTTGTGTAAAAGATTTAACGACATAAAATTGAAGACTCCTTACAAAATAAAACATTAAGAGAAAAATTTGTAAAATATTTATTTAAATATATACATAAATATTTTGTTTTTTTATGAATAAATTATAATAAATGCACATCTTTTTTTTTTATTTAATTTTATTTTTATTTTTTTATTTGTAAAATAGTTAGAAAAATAAAAAAAAAAAAAGAATGATTGGAATGGAATGGACAAAATAAATAAAACTAATGTTTTCCAATTTAACCATTACCATTTGGTAAAAAACGTAAAAAAAAAAAAATACCTAATTCATTTGCACTCCTCTGCTATATTTCAACTGAAGCTAAATCTTAAGCTAAACTGAATTGATTGATAGTACTTAAGACTAGAATAGCAATACAATAACAAGAGTAATAAGAAATAAAAAAATATAATAAAAAAAAAAAAAAATAGAAAGAAAATAAAATTATAATTGAAAGAAAAACTATTTGTTGAAGTGAATTTCAAGATCAAATAGAGTCAGTCAGTAGCTAAAATATGTCAAATCAAGTTACACAAATATGGCAATATGAATTTAAATATACAAATATACATAAAATTATATATTAAAATATACATTTTAATATACTTACATTATATGATGAAATAGAGGAACAACCGTTATTATTTAACTTAAAAGAAGTACAATAAAATTGAAAATAATTTTTTGATGACAAATACTTTTTTATAGTAGGTATATTCAATCCACTTGTAAATTTTTTTTAATTATCTAGTAAAATTTCAAATTTATTGCAATTTATGAAATTTTATTTTCAATAATTTAAAAATAAACGTACACGTATATTTAAATAGGTATAGTAAAAAAATATTGATAAAATTTAAAAATTAAAATAAAATATTTTTATTTTAATATAGTTTGTTTTGAACAAATAATATTAGAAAACAAATCTCAATGAACTTTATAGTGGGGGAAAAATGTTAGGGATAAAAATTCAAAACTGCATAATTATGTTAGATATTTTGTAATTACTGCTTTTGTACTATGTTTCATTTTGATCTATTAAAAAATGACTCCTTTTTATCAGTAATAGTTGTTCTGTACTTTTTATACTTTTTGCCATTATAAAATTTTTTTCGTATTAATAACCAAGCTAGATATATACTACGACTATAAGTTTTAATTTATCAGAATTCTAGCACCTATTCACATTGCACAAAACAAACTGATCCGAAAAGAGTTCAGTTTGTTGTTGTCTCAGTTGTTTATTCCCCTGCCAAATTACACAGCCGTTCCATTTCAGGCGTGACTGTAAATGTCGTAAGGGGGAATTATTCTTACGACGTGTGAACTTCCTCGATGTTTGTAGCATACTTTATACGCTTTTACCCACTAAGCCACCCGAGGTTCCTCTTGATTATGAGATTTGAAAATTATGAGTTTTTTTTTTAAAATGAAACAGATTCGAAATTGAATTATGAATCTAATAATTTATATATATAATTTTTTTTTCCTTCACATTCCTATTAGTTAGTTTATAGTTAGGGCAACTACGCACTAACTTATTTATTATTCATATTTGACTAAACTTCAATTTCTGGAGTCATTTATTTCTCTAAACCGTTACTAACTCGCGGTTGTAACAATTGTAATCCTTAATTAGGACTTAAATGTTTCTTTATTTCAACGCCATCTGTTATCTTATACAAGATTTATTTTAATATATGTATATTACAATATGATATTAATTATAATTTATACATACTTATTTTTTAATTAATTATATTATACTAATTATACATATATTATAAGAAAAATTTATATTACATTTTTATTAATCTATATAGCCCAGCTAACGTTTGAACCAGAAACTTTCGAATGAAAGACCGTTGTCTTAAACACTACACCATTGGTTGGAGAATCCACATAATATACTGTATTACTTAATCACTTTATTTATGTACTATATACATATGTTGAACTCTTTTCACTTGAACTGAACTATCAATTTTCCAAAAAATATTTTCAATTTACTTTTTTCTTTAACATACATATTTATTTAATTTTTTTTTTAAGTTTCTTTAAACTTTCATTTGTTTCCCAATAAATTTTCACAAAAAAAAACAAACATAATATTATATATATTTATAGTTTTTGTTTTTCTATACATATATTTTTAACCAAATATTTTTATTACTACTGGCACATTAAGTGGCTCTGACAGTTCACACCTTCATGAGGATTAAAATTTCAGTAAAAAAATCATTTAAATTTGTTTTTTTTTTTGTGTTCTTGCTAAAGAACTGTTCCAATTAATAAACAATTATCTGAATATATATCACTACAACTAAATATAATTAAGAATACATATATAATATACATATATTAAAAGAAAAATAAATTTTTAAAATTAAAAAATGAAATGTTTATGTTCTATTTTAATTGCTCCCAGAATGTGCCAAAAAAATACTACAAAAAAAAAAAAGAATTCTCCTAGAAAATTATCTTTAATTACTTTACAAATTATTATACCTATATACATACATATATTTTTTTTTTTTGTGAGTTTTTTTTTTATTTATTTATTTATTTATTTTATTTTATTTTTAAAAGTAAAGAAAATTTCATAAAAGTTAACCAGAAAAAAAATAAATAATAAACAAAAAATCATTTAGTTCAATGCCAAAAATTTTCTTATTATGTTAAAGAAAAAAAAAAAACGCATTCCATATCACCAGATTAATTACTGAACTGACGTCAAAAGTCAAAATTATCAAATTTGACAATATTGATGACTGATTCAAAACATTACCAACTTTCATAATTATAATAAAAGATCTTTATTCCGCTCAATAATATCAGGTTCCGTTTAGTTCTCAGTTTACAATCAATAGATTTTTGTTCTTCTAATTTTCTTTAAAAAGAAAATGCGGAACTGATTTTAATTTTCATAAAAGTGACATAATTAAAATTGTTATATGGAACTGTACTGTTTAGTTTTCAATATTTTTATTTTCTTCTTTTCACTCCTATAAGAGCATAGGATATCCAATAAATATTTATTATTCATATTTAACTATAAGCTTCATATATTATCTTAAGTATCTTGAATGATTCTAATCATTCTTCATAAGTATCTTGAATGATTAGTTTAACTAAGCCTTTAATTACTCGGCTGTAGTCATTGTACAAGATTAAACGCAAACATTGTGTGTTTGTGCGCCATCTATTATCTTAAACAAAAATTATTTAAATTTTATTTTTATATAATATTTCCAGATATTACGATATGATATTAAAGATAAAATATACATTATATTTATCTACTAATTAATATATACATATATATATATATATATATATATTATCAAAACAATGTATATTATTTTTTATTAATGTATAGGGCCCTATCCCTCCCTATATATAGGGCGCTGGTGCTTCCCAGTGGAGGTTTAAATCCTAGGGCTTTTCAATGAAAAGCTGATGTCTTAATTACCATACAATTAGCTGGATGTTTAATCGCCATATATGCCATATACAAATATTCCAGTTTTTTTTTTTGCAATTAATCTTAATTTAAAAATATTTGCAGCATTTCTAAAACATTATTTTTTTTCATTAAATTTAAAAAATATGTTCTTAGAATATTCATAATATTAGGATTTTTCTCACCAAAATTAATAAAGACTATATTAATCAGTGACACCTCACCTTCTTTCTAATTTCAGCTTTAATTAATAAACTCCTTTTTTGCAAATATTTCAAATTGTTTTATTTTGAATTACATTTATAAATGACATCTGATTGAATAAAAAAATCAAATCTTATTGTAATCAAGAACAACTTGACAAAACCATTTTCGTATTAAATTGCAATAAACACACATAAAATACTTCAAGGGCATACACGGCGTCATCGATTATACAAAATAGTCTATCATAATAGCTGAGTTGTATACAGCTATTGAAATGAAATAAATTCACGTAATTTTAATGAAATTGTACAAAGAATAGTAATAGTTATATTAAAAATAATAATAATAATAATTAATTGAATTAAAATTGTTATATTGCAAAATTTATTTTTATAACATGTTATTGAAATGTAATAAAACCTAAAAATTTAAAAAAAATATATTTCTACACCAAGAACATGGCGATTATAAATGTTATAAGACAACAGACAACAACGGTAGTTAAACAAGTATATTGTGTATGTAAAGTAAATTATTGTTGAAGGCGAACATTTGCAAACTACATATTATGTAGTTATTAATATAATCGTATAAGTATTTTAAAAAAAATTAAAAATAATTTTATATTTTCTTGTAAAATAAAATTGAAATTTAATTCCAAAAAATCATTCCAAGATTCCAAAAATCATTTTTTTAAAATTCATTGAAACCATCCATCGACTTAGAATTCAAATGAAGCAAACAACAGTTAAAATGGAAATAATTGAATTTGAAGTTTCAATGACTCTAGATTATTACATTATTGTTGTTTAAGGAATGCCAGTAATATTGCAATCTTTTAATACACATTTATTGTGCTGCCCCTGTTATTACGTGTTGTGGATTTTGCGTCCATTTATAATACTTCTGTCAGCTCTACTCTCTCTAAGAAATTAAAGCTCTGATGTAGAGGAATTATCTTCCCTAGAGGTCCTAGATGCACATACATATCTTGCTCGAAGTAAATCTCCGCAATTTTTGAGTGTGTGTCGTGAAGTCTCTTCTTCTCCTTAGACTTCACTGACAGTATATGAATTACCGTAATTCTCTGTTTTAGGTTTCTTTGGCTGCCCATATAGAGATAGTATCCGGACTCTAACATCTTTTAAGAATTTTCGTAACATTTTTTTCAAATCGAATATTGTCCTAATCGAAAACCTTTAGTTCAAATAAATAATGATTTTGTGACAACATTTAAATTAATTTTTATATTATGCACTTAAAATTTTTATTCATTAGATTTTGTAGTTTCCCTATATAAAATTCGATGCACTTATTCATTGAAAAAATCAGAAGAATATTATGTTGTGGTAATCGAACGCAATGTTACAGGAACTACAATAATATTTCGATTTTTGATAAGTTAATATCTCTTACCTATGCTCTTACTGAACAAATGTATTTCAGTTTGTAATAACTTCTTTTACGGCAATGTTTGTCGAAATAATATGGTTATAATAGAAAAACAATTTTTTGCCGATTTTAGAAACCGTGTTACTGTTAGGATATGATGATGTTTAATTAACAAAATATTCGGATATTACAACATTACACCAATTTTGATTGTTATAATCAGATATAACTACATATATTTATGGAATTTCTGTTAACTTAACTGATATCCATACCTCGCAATCAAATTACATTTACAACAATATTTGTGCATTATTTTCTTCACAAAATTGCCAAATGACTTGTCAAACTTTTCTATGAAAAAAGATACTTCCATTTTAAATTCAAAAATGAAAAGATGAAATCGTTTTTTTAGTTTGAAGCCTGATAATAACTCACAACAATGACAAAAATACGTATGCAATATTTAAATTCTGAGCCGATAGAATGTGCGAAAGTTCACAACATTTTTGAACCCTTTAAGATAAATTAAAATGAAATTTTAATAATTTTTTGTGTAGATCTATCCAAATTTTGAAAAAACCCCAAAATACTAAAGTAGTTCGAAATCAACATTTGCTAGACATTTTTTTTAATTTGAAAATGTCTAACAGTTTTATAAATCAAGACAGAATATTTTTAATTCAATAAAATACAATATAATTTTTTGTATTTCAATATGTAAAATTTACGGTTATATTATGCAAAATTTTGCAAGCTTTAAGACTGCTATATTTTCCAAACGTCCTAAAAGACATTTCGTAAGGAGGAAAATTTTTGAGAAAAAGTATAGGTTTACTCATAAAATATTTTTATAATTCCCTTGTATAAAAATTATAAAAGTATACAAAAATATAACTCCACAAACTCTCAAATTTAATATTAAGAAAAGTTTCCTTGAGTTGACCATATTATAGTAGTGGCTAATAGTGGCAACTTGTAGTACAACGAGAACTTTGTGACCAGATTTGAATTTAAAAAAGTCCAAATGCATGCTTATCTCTCTAGACCTAAAATAAGACAATTGGTTGGTGTAATTACAAGCCATTATCTTTTCGGTAGGCATGCTTGAAAATTAGATATGCATGTGAATCTTACCTGTACATTTTCCATATAGTTATTGATGAGATAGAGAGCGCGGAGCACTTTCTCTACACTTATCCTAATCTGTCAAGAAAAAGACTATAGTAGTAAAATATCTCAGCAGTTTCTTTTCCAAGATTATGATGAACTCTCTGAGAAGAATCTGCAGAGGAGCTTGGAAAGCTTCTCCTGTCAGAGTGGTATTATCGTGGAATAAATTTTGGAAACTTCACACCAACTCTGACCAAATAGGTTCTTCTACGTTTTGAAGGTACACTATAGACCTAGGGTCTAGTAATTACTGACCCGTCAATATAATATAAAAATACAATCACAATTCTAGAATGCTTTGTAATTAGCACTTAATTTATTTGCACTTTTTAAAACATTTGATTTTACACACTGATTTTTTTTTTGTTTCTTTAAGTGCATCTTTAAGGTTACATCTAACATATCCAATCACTTAACATTAAATTTAAAATTCAATAAAGAAAATTTTTCCACTAAATTAACGGCAAATAATTTACAAAGTGTAAAAAAGTGCAAGCAAATGTGAGTATATACTGAAAGTACACATAATATACTGTAAGTGTCATTTAATTGTGGTTAACAAGATTTTTTGAATACAAAGAGAATAACTATTAATGAATTGCAATGTAATTTTATTTTATTTTATTTTTATTTTTTTTGAAGAGGAACAATATGATAATTGAAAATTTAATTCAATTTTCACACGGAAAGTATAAATAGTATTTACTTTTTTGGTTAAAAAATCATTTAAAATTGTGACATACAAATAATGAGTTTTTTTTTCGTCTTTAATTTTCCTTATAAAGTTAAGCCGGAATTGATTTGAAAAGTACAAAAATTATATTTATTTTAAAACTAGTTTTATATCATTTGAAATATCCATAAATAAAATAGTAAAATTTGCAAAATAAAATTTAAAATTTCATTATAAGAAATTAATGAAAGAGGAAATATTTTGTTATCCATTATTGTTTTTTAACTCATATTGTATATTAAAATTATCTACTTACCCTACTTATCGGTTAATTGACGTTAATAGATATTATCAGTTATTGGTTTACTTTACTTATAATCATAAGCGTATGTCATTGATATCTATTACAATTGACGTCATAGGAAAATCTTATCAGTATAGAAAATTGACCACACAGAAAATCTTATTTTATAATATACATTACATTTTTAACTTTCTGCTTACTAATATAAAACAAAATAATTCAGTAAGTTAGACTATTTCTATAAAATACACCTAAGAATAACTATAGGTGCTTCACATTTGATTGTTTTCGTATTCGTTTTTTTTTATTTATGTAACTAGTTTTAATGCATTAGTGAGTTGCATCACGCCATCACCATAAATATAACTTGCTTTGTTGAAAATTTCTTTCCAAAAAGAAGATAGAGTACGGTGTACAGATCACTCTTATCCATTCAATTTATCTTATTTTGTCCATTGCTAAAAACTTCTGGTTCGGAAAATTCGGAAAACATTTTCGTTGAGAATATATATGTCTAACTTGCGTGAATGACATTATATGGCATACTAATACGAAAAATTCAGGAAAAGAGATTTTCGAAGACAAGTGCGCAATAGCGATTTGGTGATACAAAAGTTTTGTCTTCATATGTATACTAATTTGTTTAAGACATGACTTGTGGTAACTTTATTTTTCATAAAATTAGAGAAGATATAAAAACCGATTGAAAGACATGTACTTTCCAAGGTAAGGCCAATATTGTTAACCATTAGATGATTAACAAATATCATAGTAAGAGATAGCTGTACGTTTTTTTTAAAGTCGCTTTATTGCTTTAAAACATATTATTTTAAATGGTATTATATAATTTGAACGTACATGTTTCACACTTGTCTTACCCCAAATTATAAATAAAAAAAAAAAAATTATTGAAAAATTAATTCAAAAGTAAATATACCTAATAATAATTGAATTTGAACGTGAAAAAGATAATAATATATTATTAATTTAGTCAATTGGTATAAGCTCTAAATTTAATTTTCCTAATTCAATTTATTTACTCATTATTTTTATTATTAATTAATAACATACGACCTTTAATAATTATATTAACAATAGTATACGGCCTTTAAAGATTACTTATCAGCTACTTACTAACAACATAATATCCACTATTTTTTTTACAGTATTACTCGAGTGTTCTATATAATAAGTATACATCAACTATTTCATAATTTTTACCTTTGTTAACGATTACGAATATAATAAATTAACAAATTAACGTAAACTTAAGTACACTGTGTACATATATATATACAAAGTGATTCAGTAATGAATGCCTTCAAATATACCATCATGTAGGGAATAATGTGCGGAGACAAAACTTTTGTATCATCAAATCTCCTTTAAGGGTTAGTTTTAAAACTATTGAGCCCACAATCTAACCCCCATACAAAAGTCTTGTCTCTAATTTTTTTTCCTATAGGGTGATCCTTCACGTATACTACTCTGTAGGGGACAATGTGAAGACAAAAGTTTTGTATCACCAAATCTTCTTTAAGGGTTCGTATAGCTCCAAAACTATTGAACCCACAATCTAGCCCCAATACAAAAGTTTTGTCTCCAAATTTTTGATTATAGAGCGGTATATGTGAAGGCACACTTTTATGAATCATCCTGTATTTATTATATATATATATAATCATAGTCACTAACCAACTGTTTAAAAAAAAAATAATATTTATTTATTAAAACGATTATAAAATTACTTAACAATTTATTTACAGAAATTAATTTATTCTTTCTTTTTTTTTTTACAGGTATAATCTATTGGATGAACAGGTGATTTTATGCCAAACCCATTTTAAAATTGAAAAAGGCTGGAAAAAAAAAAAAATATTTTTTTTTATTATTAGGGAGCGGATGCAAAACAATTAGAAATATTATTTTAAAATTATTTACTATTTATAAATATTTTTATTCAAGTTTAATGCTTAAAATTTTATCTTTTAAAAAGATTTTAAATGTATTTAAAACAAACAGCATCTAATCGTCTAGAATATAATCTTGTGTAATGTGTAATCTTCAATATTGATATGTTATCTATATTCGGCTAAAGAACAATTTTATTTTAAAAAAATCTAAATCTAATAGACGATCAAACTTTCTTCAGCTGAAGTTTGCTTTAATTCAAAATTATTTTCGTTCCGTAAAATTTTTATTCTTCTTTAACTGCAAATTTCACAAATTTGAATTCGAACGCATTAAAACGAGTCTTAATGAAAGGATATATTGAGGCAATTGGAAATGTTGGATAAATTGCGATTTATTTATATGAAAAACGAAAAAAAGTGACTGATATAATACTATATGCTATTCCATAACATTCAATTAACTTTTAGAAAATGTAAGATATTTAACTTTATTATAGGTATACTGCAGAAAAAATATGTAACTTATGCAAATTTCCGAGTTATATTACAGCTACTAGATTCCGTTGCGCGAAACAAACCAAATTTTACAAAAATTTTTGCCACTAATCTTAATCATATTTTACAAAATTTCAAATATTAGATTCAAAATGCATCTATCCTTGGAACTTAAAAAGCTAAATAAATACGTCAGTTAACCGAACTTGAATTCCTAGGCTCTATAGAACAATTAAATTTTGCAGTGATCGTTGTTATAAAACTTAACTTCTTTTGACAAAATATTAGAAATTACATGGTCAAAATTTCAGAATAGCTAAATGAACTCAAAAATTTAATCCTGAGTAAGAATATAATATATACTTTGTGATATCTAACTGATTTTTTTTAAGGTATCACCAAAGTAATGGCAAATTTATTATACTTTTGACCTATGCTCGTATACGGGTATATTAATTTAAAAAAAAAAAACAAAGATTTTTAAAATAATAATTAGGCGGAAATGCTAAACTTTTAATAGCTAATTATTTTTTTCGAAACAAGAAACACTCTTGTAGAAAGTGTTATAAATCACTTAAAGATATCATTGTTTGTTTGTTGCTTTAAAATAATATATACATAAATTACGTTCATTCTTTGTTACTATTTTATCGTTATAAAGAAATATTTCCAAAATTTTTGATTATGTCGTTTTTGATTCCGATTAAATTTATATTTATAATAATAAATACTAATACTAAAGCGAACGTAAAAAGAACGAAAAAAATCCTCAAACTTAACAGAAAAAACTTCAGACTTTATATCAGAAACAAAACAGGCGATCTGATGCTAAGGACCCCGGTTAAAAGAATAAACAAAGCCGGCACAAGAATGTGTAAAGGTTTTGCGCTGGTGAGCAATAACGTTATTTTATCAAATGTACTTTATCAAAACCTGACGTTGAAATCGCAAAAAAGAAGAAACGTGGAAGAGGGACCCTGCGAAGATATCTCCGAAGTGAAAACGCTACACCAGAACACTATCAATCGCATAATTAGATGGATTGATTAGCTCGATGAGCCGCTTTGAAACACAAATGTCTCAAATAGTTGAGTTACAAAAAATAATGGTCACAGCGACTAGGTTCAAGGATAGTTATCTATAGCTCTCTACCCTAACAAACTACAATAATAAGCACCTATCATATTTTTATTTTGAAGAAATTCAATATAACAATGAAAATCACATAATATAATTTCACAAAAAAGAAAAATTTATAGAAATAATTGTATCTTTAAATTACTTTTAAAAGTTTATATATCAATACAAATAAAATTAAAGTATTTATAAATAACGAAAACATTTTATATGTCATTTTTTAAACAAAAAATTCTATTGTAATTTATTTATTTTATGAAAGAATTTTCTTTTAAAGGTTTTGCTTTTTAACTAATTAAGTCTTATTTACATTTTTTTTTTTTTTTTTTAAAACAAAATAAATAGATTTTCATAATAAAAATACAAAATAAATAGATTTCATTTTTTTTGCTTTTTTCAAATCGATCTATTTTTATATTCCTTTGTTAAGTAGGTAACTGCTATAACAATTTTTGGAAAGAAAACCATTTAAAATTCATATGAGCTATACAATGGTATGAGAAAAATTTATATTCTTTGACTGACTGTTTGGACAACTAAAATTTAAAACTATTCAAACAAATATCTTTATGTATAAGCCAAAAAGATAATAATATTTTTTACCTTTTAACTCTTAAGTCTTTTTATAACTTTTTTTTTTAACATTTGTCCTATTATGGAATTGTGTACCTATATTATTGTCAGCTGGTCATGAAGTTCATTGGTATGAACTTGAAACAAAAAAAAAATAAAATAAAATAAAATAAAATAAAAAATATCTATTCAATAAAATTTATTGATATTTATATTTTGTTTGGATTGAAATAAACAGATTACAGATACTTTATATTATAATGTAAACGAATACATTTTATACAAGCAAAAATTGATCAATTTAGCCTACACAAAAAAGAGTTGATTAATAAATTTTGAATAAATCGAGATATTTGCGATTATTGTGTAAACTGTAAACTGTGAAGTGTGGTGTATACAGAACATATTTGGCCATTTGATCATTCCATTATAATAATGTTAAATGTTACCAAGAATTATTTTTGGACATAAATGATAATAATAAGTTTTAAACTTATAATAAATATTTTCGAAATCATTGATTATGATAATATATAACATACAGATATTTAACATTTTGACTTTTGACAGATTTAAAATAATAATAAGGAAATGTAAAAAATAAAATTATTATATCTGGAATATTTTATGTCCAATAAATTTAAAAAAAAATGTATTTTGAAATGTTGAACTTTTGACAGACTGATTTTACTCAATAAATCTATTCATTACGATCAATCAATTGCGAAGAAATGAAGAATGCAAAAGATTAGAAGATATATCTAAATACAATTATCTAAGCTGCACAATCACAACTTGGGGCCGTTGTATATGAAGATGCAGAAGACAAAATCAAAAAAGCAAAAGCGATGTTTGCAAGACTATGAAAAGTATGATTATCATCACAAATTAATTGCGCGGCAAAACTAAAAATATTCGAAGCATATATTAAATAGATCTTGCTGTACTGCAGTGAAACATGACAAGTCACAGAGAGAATAATCCAAAAATTGCCAAGTCTTCCTCAACAGATGTTTGTGCAGAATATTCTGCCCGTTTCAAACAATGTTTTGTGGACTATGAGCAAAAAAAATCCATAAACCTGGTTATTAGGGAGAGGAAGTACAAATGGATTGGCCATGCTCTTAAGAAAAATTCTTTGATAGCCAGAAGGGGTTTTGATTGGAACCCTCAGAGAAGAAGAAAAGTCGAAAACCACGTGCAGGAGGACAGTAATAATAAAAATATATTTAATAATATAATGTTATATTTAATAATATAATATAGTTAATAAATACATCCAATTTTAGTATTATTGTCTTAGACCCAAACCATTTTTTTTTTTTTTGAATTGGCTGGAAATTAACTTTGACCCAGTATTACTATTTTGTTTCTAATACGGAATGTCGATCACTTTTGTGTATAATACGAATTGTCAAATTACAATCAGTGTGTTGTAAGTTGAATTTTTTCTATCAACATGTTTTATTTAAATTCTTTTAAATTAAAAAAACACTATACAACATATTATATCAAAAAAAAAAAAAATATGAAATGAAGGTTCAGGATTATTTTTTTAATTTTTCGCAATTTTAAAGTGTAGGAAATGTCAAATTACTACAGCTGAATTACCGTCTAAGAAAATATCCAACTAGTAGAGAAGATATAGTTGTAAAAATCTAATTGTATTGTTGAAAATGTTCATATATTTGGGAACTAACCAGACACTGTCGAACTGACAAGAACTGTCATGCGCACGTTGTGTTTATGGAATCTTATGCCAGCACATGTGTCCCCAAAAGTTTCTAATTCATTTGTGTACGATGTAACAAAATTCAAAAAGAACATTAACATCCTTCTTCAAAATAACTATCCAAATTTTTCTCTTTATCCTCCATAATCCTATAATTATCCCAAATCGAATCGAATCCTATGATTGACCAAAACACTTTTATTTCTTTTTGTTATCAAAATGATTAAAATGCTATTACAATTATTATACGTATCTTTGATTTTTAATTCGAAAAGAAAAATTATTTCAAGTATATTTATTTTTAGCGATTGCATAAATTATTATTATGTTCTTTCTTTTTATACCCGTACGATAGGATCGGGTATAATAAAATTACTCCTCCGTTTGTAACACCTCGAAATAAGCGAGCTAGATATACCTTCAAAGGTATGGATCGGATCAGAAAAAAATTCTAAGACTTTTGAGCCATGTCCGTCCGTCCGTCCGTCCGTCAGCACGCTAACTCAAAAACTAAGAAAGCTAGAATCTTGAAATTTACACAAAATATTTTTGGAGTAATTTGTAGGTTCCCTATTTTTTTTGGTTGAGTTTGGAGCAAGCCTTAGGGTAGCTCTCGAACACCTAACTCTTAGATCCCCACATTTTTTTTGCAATAGAGCTATGAAATTTTAATCACTGATAGATCTCACAAAAATATTAATTTTATTTTTAATAACTTTTTTTTTGTAGCCCCACCCGTTACGGAGCTACAGCTCCCCAAAGGTTCCAAAAAGCTCCATATTTAAATTATTATAGCACAAGTTGTATAAGGTATATCTTCATTTTGAAAACGCCAAATGATTACTACTTTCATTAGCTTTAAAAGTATATATACAATAAATATATAATTTTGGCATACGGTGTCTTAATTTACCGTTATGCAAAACTCAAATTTTGCAAAATTCTTTAACCCTTCCATCTTCTAAACGGTTAAAGTTGGAAATTTTTTTTTGACCGAATTTTGACAGAAGTTAGATCTTTGAAAATTAGTATGAGTCATTTCAGAAATTTTTTTTGTATCACCCCCCGTTTAGGAGCTGTAAGGGGTCAAAAACTGAAAATTTCCTATTTTTAAACACCTGCAACTTGAACACCTGTTAAAATTTTTTTGAAGTAATACACAAAAATTAAAGCTCCAACATTGTACTTTTATTTCTGTTAACAACTTTTTTTAATAATATAGGGTTACTTTATAATTGACGAAAGTGTTACTTGATTTTTTCAAATTTTCTAACAAATTTCTTTAACGAATTTTTTCCATTTTATTTTACTCGATAATTTGAAATTGTTGAGGATATAATGCGTAGTACATAAAAATGTAAATAAATAAACAACATAACGGTTGCTTGAAGAATTTTTATTTATATGATATTAATATATATACATACTTATATAATATCATGTTTATTTACATATCGTATATGTCACTAGTGAATGAATGATAAGAGTATAGATGTATATTATATAGCGCCGTATTTACATACATATTTATTTTATTGTACTTATAAGAAATTTTTCTGTCAATGGAATATTTAAATATAATATAATATAATATTTAAAATTATATTTACTGTTTTGTACTTAGTAAATTTAATATACATTTACCGCTTAGTATTAAATGGTACTATAGAATATTTGAAAATGTTTTGGATTGATAATCGTTGTGTGAAAGGTTAGAATCTGCTTTTGGAGAATGTACATATAAACATATAGTTTGAATATATGTACAACCCATAGTTCTAGAAATTATAAAATTCACCCAAATTATTTTAAAATACTAAAATATTAAAAAAATAATATTGTAAGCAGAGTGACAGGCTGTGAACATACTAACGGTTCGTACGGGTATCTAAGAGTTGACAAAGTCAACTGTATTCTTCCTCGTTTTTTTATCAAAATAATAAAACCAAAATACATTTTTAATAACTGAATTTAAAACAACACAAAATTTTCTTTCTCATCGAAATTCCACAGTACAAAGTTCTGCTAAAAATTTGCAATTTAATTTTTTTTTTTTGGAATACAAAAACTTGAAAAGTCAATTATAAAGCTATAATGATAAGATATGATGGAATGAATATCTTATACGATGGGAATAATGCATGTTTATTTTTTACATTTTTTGAGAAAAAAAAAATTTCTGTTCCATTACAATGCAACTGTCAAAAAAAAAAAATAATCTTAAGAAATTTGCATAGATATATGTAAGTTATATTTCAAGATTCCAAATTAATTAAAGCAGATACCAAGACAAATGACTTCCACCAAAAAACGAAATGCTTATTTTTTTCTTTTTTGTCATTAAGATTTAAGTTGTGTCATTAATATTGGTTATCATTTCTTTTTCAAGTTTAATTTTTTTACTACAACTTTAGTAAAACCTGAAATACCATTTTTTTTGTTTAAATTCTGATTTACTTAACCAGTCAATATTTTTAATTTTATATTTAGACTTTATCCTATGGTTTGTAGAAACAAAATCCTTTTAAAGGCGACTGAAAATTATAAATAATTAACGGGAGAAATGTGATTTTTAATAAAAAAAAATAAGGAAGGATGAAAACAAAGGGTTTTTAAAGGCGCATATTTTCCAATAGAAAATACAAACAGTTAAGAATTGTGACTTGTACCAAAATTTGTAAATTTCCTTAGAATTCCATATGAAAAAATAAAATTGACAAAAATCAAATGACATTTTCTTCAATTTTAAGGCAATCCTACATAATTACTAGAAGCTTCTTATATGTTACATAATCTTGGAGCTGGAAATTTTTACTTTTACTTAAGTGAAATTTGTACGGTGAAATTGGAAATTTGGTGCGTAAGTTATATTAGGCGTATTAAAATTTCAAATTTTCAATTTTTCAGCCCCAATATTTCTTAGTCTAAAAAATTTTCTGAGGTAACTTATAATTACCTAATAAATTCTGAAATTCTGAAAAATCTTTCTTCTTTTAAAATTTCAAGGTTCTAACTAAAAGCGTACCGGAGTTCAAAAATCATGCAAAATTTCGTCTTCATATAACAGTAAATTTAAAATCTTAATTGCAAAAAATTGTATATTAATTTTTTTTTTTTTAGTGCATTTAACAGAAAATTATGCAGCTTTCCCTTTTCAAGCGTGGCTGTAAATGTCGTAAGGGGGAATAATTCTTACGACGTGTGTGTGATTCCAACCCACACTCCCTCGGTGTTTACAGCGTATTTTATACGATCTTACCCACAGGCCACCGAGGCCGATTTTAATATTGATAATTGATAAAGATTAAAAACAGTCCTACGAATTTTTAGACTACAAAAATATTAAAAATAACCTGTGATATAAACTTTTCAAAAAAACGCTTTTCAAATTTTGAAGGGCTGTATTTTTGTAATGGATGGCGCTATACATAAAAAAGTTGTGCTATAATTTTAATATTTTTATAATTTATTGTTTTGTTGTTCTATCTTAAACGGTGTAGATGTTATGTAAGCAAGCGGACGAACGGATGGTAAGTATGAAAGTAATAAGAAACCTTTTTTTTTATTACTTGTTAAAAATGTTCTAAAAACCGTTGTAGTAAAATTTCAATTGATGAACTCATTACAAATATGACTCTTTCTTATAATCACTATATATGTATATGTTGAAACTTTATTAAATGTATTTAAGTAGGTTAACATTTAATTACTAAAGTACTATGTTAATATTTTATCGGAACCTTTCTGATCTTTATCAGTATCTTATTCACTTATAAATTGTACATCAGCATCCAAGTTTAACTCTTTGAAAACGAACACAACATTTTTTTATAATAAAAAAGGTCAAACCTTATTTAAAATTTCAAAACTTGTTCATAATTTTTATACAGATTAGTGATTACTAACAATTTGAATAAAAGACCTATTTTATGCCTTGATATATGTACTTATAAACTAAAATTTTGTTGTTTGCTTGCTTCATTCAAAAAGAACCACGATGACTGTATAATGAAAGCAAAATGTACGAAAATGATATTAAAATGTTTTTTTTTTTTCAAATTTAATAACTTTCATTATCTTTTTCATTATACAAAAAAAAAACTTTCTTTTTAATCGGTTATCAAAATTTTGGTTAATTTATCAATTTCATAATAAAATAGCTATAAAAACAGGCTATCACAAAATACTGCGACTGATTTTATTTTAGAAATGACTTTTAGCACAAATATTATTTAGAATTTTATAATTAGTAACAATGATTCCAAATCAGTATTTCAAAAAACAAAAAAAACAAGAAATTTTCATCGATAAGTACTACAAATTTATTGAATTGTAATCTAAATCTAATTACCTAGAATACAATAATATAAGAAGTCATAAAAAAACGTAGTAAAAGAAGGTTTAATCAGTAATCACATAGAATATCTAACCGGAGCGTATCGAAAGATCGCGTCTTAAAATCTTGTGTTTTAAAATCTATATAAAAAATTTTTTTTGTGAAAAAGCTAAATTCTATTTCCCCACTATTTAAATTCTCTGATGATTAAATATGAATATGTAAAAAAAATAATTAGGAGAGATTTTAAAGCTGTTTGCAAAATCAGAGTTTCAATAATTTGTTTAATAGGGGTTTGAAAGCGACATCTCCCGCTAATTCTATGTCAGACTCAATATTACGCAAAAGTTTGAAAAGTAAGGTAGAATGTAAACCAACGGTTTTTAAAAGCGCACATTTCCAAAACTCAATACAAACTGTTTAGAAGTGTGACTTACACAAAAATTTGAAAATTTCATGTAATAAGAAAAAATGTGAAAATAGGACATTTTTGAAATTTTGAGGGGCCGTAATTCCGGAATCCTATATAACTAAGAAAAGCCGTTAACACACGTAAAAATATATTATTTTTAATTTTTATGTCTTGTCTTTGTTGTTTTATGTCTTGAACCTTTAATTTTCATGTCTTGTCGAAGAAAAATGTGTACAGGTGCCTAAGTTACAGGTGTCTAAAAATAGCAAATTTTCAATTTTTGAGGCGTAATAACTCTTAAAGAGGGGATGCTACCAATAAATTTTCTGAGGAAAAGTTCTTTCTTGTCTCAAAATTTCAAGCCTCTATCTAGAAGCGTGCCGGAGTTATGAAAGTAGAAAAATCATGCAAAATTTGGTTTTCACATAACGGTAAATTTAAATACTAAATTTAAAAAAAATTGTATAATTTTGATATTAATTTACAAAGATAAAAGAAATACCTGTCGAATGACGTCTTAATCTTAAGCACTGATTAGTATAAAAATATTGTCAATGTAATTTATATTGGAAAAATTATAAATATGTAACAGAAAAATAGTATTCCCCTTTCACCAAAATTTTTATTAAAATTTAATACTATGGAGATTTTAAGAAGCGAGATTTAATGACATGAGATTTATAGAGGTAAACTTTCCTAACCCCACCCATATCTAAGAATATAGTATAAATCCCAAATAATTTTGCCTAATAAAATTCCGAAAATTAAAATATTATATATAAAACTTTGTGTAATTTTGAAAATATTTATCTATATATCTATTAATTTATTAATAAAATTAAAAAAAAAAAAGAAAAATTATACGATAATCTTAAAAATTTTATTAACAATTAAGAAATTTAAAAACAAATGTATCTAAATTAATACTTAGGCTACCTACTCATTACACAAACGTTTAATTTCTATACTTTAAAAATAAGTGAAGATATATTTGAAAATTTATCGTCATTTTGTCTAGTGACAAAAAAAAAAGTAAAAACAAAAAACAAACAGATAAAATAAAATTAATTTTATTATATTTTGTAAATAATTTTCTTAATTATTTCTCATTAATTTCTTCAATAAACATTCCGTCTTGAATATTCCCGTCTGTGTCCCTTCTCTTTTCAATTCTATCTAAATGAAATAATTAATTGATCAGCACAGCAAAGAAAAAATGTGACATTGAACTTTTTTTTTTACTTGCAACGTACAGGTAAAAAAAAAACTAAATCTGTCACATTTTGTTTTTATTAGAACGACGAATTTTGTAGCGAAATGATACAGAGTCACTATACTGAGATACCTATGTAGTGTTCAGAAACAAAAAACTCAATCTTTGAAACATTTTTTTTTTTCGAAATCTTGAAGTTAATGATGTACAATGATGCTCAATAGTAGTGCTGTCAAATTAGATGATATTATTTATCTTGCTGTTACTCTTAAGAACATAGTCATATTGATAGTCTTTTTTGGTACTGGTATCACTTCGCATTACCTGTAAAACCGTATATGTATATGTTTTCATAATTCAAAATAATTGTATTGAATACCGTTCTTTTAATCTGCAAATTTTTCTAAATTAATATGTAGTGTACACATTTATATAAGGTTTTGATACTTTACTTTATCATAATGAGTTGTGAGTTGAAAGAATGATCCTCGTAACTAATAAACTTACACGCTCATATAATATATAAATATACTAACATACTAGCACCTGTAACGATTGACTCCATAAGTTAGTGATAATTTTTTAATTGAATATTCAACTGATGCTTGTTATAACATCTATATAGTATCTAATAAAATAATATTTTGAAGCCGACTTTCCTGAATTTTTCAATTCAAAAGAATGCCTTTTTTCTCTACTATTTTAAAAAGAAAACTAAAGCTTAATACCAAGATGACAAGTTTCATTAACCTGATAATCAGCCGGCTTAAAACAAATTGTACATCTCAAGGCGCATGAAATTGAAAGTTTTTTTTTTTGTTTTTTTTATAAATTATATAAAGATGAGAATAACCAGATTTTCTTAAGATTTCTGTTGCTCAATTAAAATTTACTTATATTTAAGTAAGGTTAGTTGTGTACTTTGCTTTAAAGATTTAAAAATCTTAAAACAACTTTCAAAAAAAAAAAACAAACAAATTTTGAAAAAATTTAGAAAAATACTAAAATTTCAACGAATACAAAAATAAAATGGAAACATCATTTTACATTTAAAAGATTCACTTCGTTTCATTTTTCAAAGATCAAAGGAAAATCGAAAGAAACAGAATTAATTTTTATTTTTATTTCTAGTTTTTAATTTTTTTTTTGCATTCTATTTTCAAACAAAAATAAAACCAACCAGGTGGTGTAAATATTTTTTTGGTGTGCTGATGTTTTCTTTTTTTGATGATCACATTAGACAACGACATCACCTTTTTTTTTTTTTTTGCCTTTTTACAAAATTTTGTTTTAGATATTCTTATTTTATTCCTTTATAATAAAAATAAAAAAATTTCAAAGAAAATGTAGAAAATCTAAATGAGGATGGTTCATTATTGTGTTGGTGATCATTGGTGATCTTATTTGTCTTGTGCTATATTTATTGTTGCTATTGAATAATTCTTAAAAGATTAACGAAAAGAATAAATAAATTTAAATTGGCAAAAATTCACACGAGTTTTATCAAGTGATTTTCTTTTTTATTAAGTGGGAGGATATATTGGATGTAAAAAAAAATTTTTTTTATGTAACTTAAAAGAAAATATAAAAAAAAAATAAAAGGAAAAGAAAAAGAAAAAATAATTAAACGGGAACTTATCACAATATTTTCGCCCTTTTTTTGCTTTGAAAAATATCAAAGATCAAATTATTGTTCTATTACACCTATAAAAAATGAAATTTTAAAAAGGTAAATTAATGCATTTTTATTAATTTAGAACATTTAAACTGAATGTTATTAATATGAAATTTTAATATATTTTTAATTTTTTAAATTTAAGAATCAGTGTTACTTCAAATGTACTGAAATTACAGAAAAATTCCATCTTTTATAAAAAACAAAAACGATATCAATCAACAATATTATAACTTGGAAACCGAAATCGACTTTTATAGAAAATGTAAATCGAAATATTTTTATAAATAATAACTAAGCTTATCAGTTTTAAAAGAGATATTTTTCTCCACTTCTTATCCCTAGCGAATAAAAATATAATGTATATTAACTTCATGCCGTACGACCAAGAAAATTTGGCTCATTGTACTATTATAAAAGAACAGAAAATCTTATGAAACTATCTCGGCGAGGCATAACCAAAACAATAGGTATATTCACGGGACACTGACACGGGACAATTGACGAACATACGGCCAGACTAGGTATCCAATCTATTCAATCTATGATGCCACAGTTGTATAGTAAACAGAATGAAAAGAAACCATTATACATTTCATCTATAAATGCCCAGTGCTGAGTAAAGGCAGAAGAGTAATTCTGCTATCCAACGAATAAATTTAATGATCTTAGCGATCTAGCGATTAAACAACCCGCAGAAATGGTAAGATTCCTGAATGAATCCAAAATTAAATTCAATATAGCCTTAATATAAGCCTTTTGGTCACGATAATAGTAGCCAAACGGTATTAAAGCGCTACTTGAGGTCTTTGTAACGAACAACGGGATCTGTCACTTATACCAACCAATCAACCAATCTGAGTGTTCAAAAACTTGTGCATCAAAACAAATTGCATGTAAGTGAGTACAATATGCAGGAAATTAAAAAAAACTATCCAGTTATGTCACATAATAATTAGTATAGATAGCTTTACATCTTTTCTTTATAATTTTCGTATTTGTCGCACTTCTTAGAAATTACCATTAAATGAAAAAAGATTAGCTTAAAGTTCTTTTTTCATAAGTTAAATTCTATCTGGTGAATTAATTGCACAATTAGGTTCCACTCGAATGTGTATATAAATAACATCATTTCATAATATTCTACTATTTAAAAATCTTTACTCTTTAGTGATATTCAATAATAAACCGATTATTACTCTTTGATAAAATTAAAAGACACGAGAATTTATCGAAACTCCTCATTGCAATCACATGTTGCTCTAAAAATTAATAAACAAAATTTATTTGCAATGTGCTCAAATAAATCTTAATTCAACATACAAATTATGTAAATAAGAAAATGTACATAATATATATTTTAGCAAATTAAAAAAAAAATTTTGTACTTGACCTGTTTCAGGGTATAGGATATACAATTATGAGAATGTGATAATTTATTTCTTTGAAAACACACGTATAAAAATAAAAAATAATACATAACTTCGAATACACTTAAAGTTTTGACAGTTTTATAAATTAATTCAAACGAAGTCATATATCGAATATATCGAATATATATATATATGTATATATTGTTTGTACATATATCGAAACGAATATAACCTATTAATACAACTTTCAAATAAATTTTCTTTTAAAATTCCAAAAAATTAATAATTTACAATTATTTTAATTGTAATCTTTTTTTTCCGTGAATTATTTTCTGTAGTTTATTTAAATCATAAAAATTTTAATTTATTTAGCTTTAAAAAAAAAACGTAAAATCTAAATGAAAATTGCCTATAATGTCAATATTATATTTTTAAATCTTATATTTCAAATTTTGAACACCTTCACAAATAAAATTTTATTTAAATTTATTAAAATTTACCGTTACTCTATTTTTATAACTTTGGCCAGTTATTTTCTCTCCAACCTCTTAGACTTTTAATTGTTTTGTTTCCCAATCATAAGTATTTCGGATCTCGTTAGTCGTACCTTTAAACTTTACCACTCGTACCACTAACCTTTAAAGATAAAAAATCGAATGCCAATAATTTAAACTGTTTGAAAGTTAATTTTAAATTTAAGTGCATACACAATAAATTTGCTAACACTACAAATCCAAAGATCAATGTCAATAGATTTTTTATTAGATTTAATTTTTTAAGTGAATATTTTTATTAGTCATATTGTCATTTTTTTCGATTAATATACCAGTATACCATACGAACTGAAAGTTACAAAAAGGTAAAACAATATTCTTTTTATTTATACAAATTATATTATTTATACAAAATCGATTTGTTCCGCTTTGATTATGCAATATTAATAATGAAAGGGATATGATACTATATCGTATGCATATTATTACCCCAATAATGCAGAAATACAAAATACACTTTTTTAAACTCAATATTAAATAAAATAAAAAATGTGGAAACACAAAGCATACATATTAATAAATTTAGGCTTGCCAAAAGTTTTAAATCTTTATAACTGTAAATAAATTAATAAGTGATAAAAATCAAGAATTGTGATTAAGGCTTAAATTCATCAATATAGTACTAATTCTTTTCGGTGAGGATACGGATACTCTTGTATGTGAGGATACGGATAATCTTGTAAAAAAGAAAAATACCCATCATATCCACCTCTTTTTAAAATTAATCTCTTTTACTTATTTTTTTTTTTTTGTAATTTCATTTTAAAATCATTTTATCATACCAGACAATCATTAATTACAAACAATTGAAATTTACAGATGGCAAAATTATGTTATTTTATTTTCATTATAAAAATTATATAGCTATACACAAAAAACAAAAAAAAACAAAAAAAATATTGTTTTAAGAACAAATTACTTCGATTACTCCCAATTATACCATAACCATACAAAATATATCGACCTAATTAATTTTCTTTACAAAAAAAACAAAAAAAAACCAAACTAAAGAAAATTCATTTTTTTTTTTTTTGTATTATAAAAATTTTTTGCATAACATAAATGCAAATTGATTTTCATAAATCTTTTCAGTAAAATCATCAATAATTTTTTTTTTTTCTTATTATCCTTTGTATTTTTTTTTTTCTTGTTTTATCGAACGAACATCGAACAGTCCAAAAAACCAAAAAAAAAAAAAGACTGAAACATTTATAACGAATTTCATCGTGTTCGTATGTAGTTTTTGTTTTTGCACACAAAATATTATTTTCTTTTTTAATTTGAATATTTGGCACCAGGAGGAAAAAAGAAAATAATTTCAGAATTTTTTTTTTCTTATTCAAAATTATTATTTTTTTTTTTTTTTTTACTATATTTACGCTGTAAAATGCAAAAAAAAATTTATTTTATTTTAAAAGAAAAATCATATATTTTGTTTCAAGTATCAATTTTTTAATTTTGAAAAATTTTACGATTTTCAACGTAGCGCAAAAAAAAAATGTAATAGAACAATTTTTATTTTTGACGGATGAAAATAGGTTTAATTATTTCTCCACTTCGTTTTTTTTTTTGATTTTGAATTGTTTGGTTTATCATTTTTAATTGTCTTTTTTTTGCCTTATAGACTTACATAGGTTAAATATATTTTCTTTAAATTTACTTTTTAATAAGCTTATAATAATTATTTAAAAAAATATATAATAAATTAAATATTTTTATAATAAGTTTTTTTTTTACAAAAAAAATTTCGGAAACGGTTTTTTTTTTTTACCAAAACGATCTTTAAAATATACATAACATACAATTTATGTATTTATATATTGTATTTCTCAATCAATGTCGAAACGAATGTATTTAAGGGGCCCGCCTTAAGTTATATTATATTATTTTTCTATGTTATTTTCTTAGAGTAATGTAAAATTATATTTTTATTACAAAGTATATAGAGATATTTTTGAATGCTGTGTAAACTACTCATAATTAAAAATATATATACAAATTTGTTTTAAACTTTTGTCTAATTTAATGTTATTTATTTATTTATTTATGTATTTTTTTAACTATAGGTATAAATAACGTACCATCATTTTTCTATAGGAAGTGATGCTAAACCTTATATGCATTTAAAAATATTGAAGTTTTCTAATATATATGTATGTATATAGATTTTATCTTTTGTTTGAGGATTCATATTTGGCATCAAATATTGAAAATAAATTGAGCATTTGAGCACATTGAGCAAAATGATATGAGCATTTTGTCTTTTTAGATTCCTAAAAAATATATTTTAATCACTATAAAGAATAATATTTGCAAAACCAGCTCTGATTATTTCTTTTTAATTATTATACCCGTACGATAGGATCGGGTATAATAAAATTACTCCTCCGTTTGTAACACCTCGAAATAAGCGAGCTAGATATACCTTCAAAGGTATGGATCGGATCAGAAAAAAATTCTAAGACTTTTGAGCCATGTCCGTCCGTCCGTCAGCACACTAGCTCAAAAACTAAGAAAGCTAGAATCTTGAAATTTACACAAAATATTCAGGGAGTAATTTGTAGGTTCCCCATTTTTTTTGGTTGAGTTTGGAACAAAACTTAGGGTAGCTCTCGAACACCTAACTTTTAGATCCTCACATTTTTTTTGAAATAGAGCTATGAAATTTTAACTGCTGGTAGATCTCACAAAAATATTAATTTTATTTTTAATAACTTTTTTTTTAACCCCACCCGTTACGGAGCTACAGCTCCCCAAAGGTTCAAAAAAGCTCTATATTTAAATTGTTATAGCACAAGTTGTATAAGGTATATCTTCATTTTGAAAACGCCAAACGATTACTACTTTTATTAGCTTTAAAAGTATATATACAATTAATATATATTTGTGGCACACGGTGTCTTAATTCGAGACATTTGGCCGGTGGCCGGTGTCTTAACAACTACACCATTGGCTAGACATTGTAATCAAATCAAATGTACTTTTTACATTTATAAAAAAAATAATGTAAATTATACCTAGTTTCATTTAAAAAAACATAAATGTAATAAACATCTTTAACAACTTTTTGAAAAATAAATTTTGATCATCATATTTGATGTCCTAAATTGTCTAAAATTAACGGAAATAAAAATAAAACTATAAAGAATTAAATATTCGGTGGGATCTTATTTATTTTAGTACCAATAATAGTAAGTACTAAATCATTTTTAAGAAATTTTTTTTTTAAATCATATATTATTTAATTTTAAAATATTGTTAAAATATAAGATTTTGAATTTCAAAAATACTTATTTAAATGGAAAGAAAAAAGTTAAACCAAAGGAAACATTTTCAAGGTAAATTAAACGCGACAGAACGCTCTGAAACAGAAGAAATTTCAGAATTGATTTTATAATACTGCGATATTCAATCCATAATATTGTAAATTTTTTTAAAATTTTTTAATTAATTAAAAATATACTTGGATTAATTTAATTATATATATGTATGTATAGACGAAAAATATCACCGATATTAAAAATTATTTCTCATCTCTCACATGTTAAAAAAAAATTTCAATAAAAAAATATGATTTTTGCAAAATATTTTGACTTTTATTAAGATAATAATGTTTTATTTTAACAGATCAAATAAATGATTTATATGTAAAAAGATACATATACCGAATGTATGTATGTACATATTATATTTGTATATTATTTATATAATTTATAATATAAAAATAAAAATATTTATTTAAATTAAAAATAAGAAAAAAATCTTTTTAAAAATAATTTTTTATTTGTTTTTAAGCTGTCATTTTAAAATTAGGTTAATAAATCTATATAAAATTTTGTCTTTGTTGTTATTTTTTTTAAGAATTTTACAGTTTATTTTTTTGACATAATTATTTTGACATTTTGGAAATTTAAATGTTTATGAATATTGTGAATTTTAGAAATTTTGACAATGACATAATAAATTATAAAAATTTATATGATTTGTTATAGTGTCTTAATACGGGACACTTCCGTAATCGATTAAAATATTATTAAAGATTATTTTATTAAAAAAAAAACAAAAAATTTTTAGATAAAAACAAATTTTTCTAAAAAAAAAAATGCCTATTTGAAAAAGAAAAAAGTTTTTATCATTATCATTATCATTGAATTTATTTTAAATTAAAAAAAAAGAAAAACATGTTATAAAATTTTCTTATTCAAAATTTTTAAACTCATCTACATATTAATTGAAAAAATTTTAAAACTGTCAATTATATTCAAAAGTAAAGCAATAAAAGTTCCAATTGATTTAAAATCTATTAATTGATTCTATTATTTTTTTTTTTTAATTTATTTAAAAGTTAATGATATTTTTTTTTGTATGTCCTTATTGATATATATTTAGTTTGGTTAAAGAGATTTGGATAATTAGTTGTAGAATATTTGCATTAATTATAGTTGTAAAAATGTCAAAATAAAAAGACATTATCAATAAACATATCTAATAAAAATGACAGATTTTAAAATATTTTATAATTAAATAAACCTGTTGCATTTTTTTCGCCATACTATAAAAATAAAATTAAAAAGAAAAAATAAAATAAAAAACAATATTAAAAGCATAATATAGAGATTGCGTAATAGATTATTTTATTATTAAAACACATTTTAATTAAAAGAAAAATTTTTTTATACTCGGTTGTTCAATAATTATTGTGGGTATTCTTTTTTTTTAAAAAATGATACAGAATGGTTAACATGATGAAAAAAATCTATTCTGGAATGTGGTTTATTTAAAAAGATTTTCCGAAAATCATCATCCCAAGATTAGTTTTAAAAAAATAAGATACATATAACTTGTTTACCTTACATTTTCAAAAGTACTTACATACATAAGTACGTACATACAAGTACATATGTGGTTATTTTAATATCAGTTATTTTTCTCATATAAACAGAGAATCTGTATTTCCAATTATTCCCAAAGCTTATCTTCTTTTATCATTAAGAAATGACTTAATGACAAAGTTAAGTTTGTTTGTCCTTTATAATTATTATTATTTTTTTTTTTTATTACTGTTATAATATTGTCAATATATTCTTTTAATTTCTAGAATTTCAGCACAGTACAGTATAATACTAGCTTAAACAGTCCTACGCTCTATGAAGACCATCCGTAACGTAGTAAATTAATTCGCACATATGAAATTTTGTAAAATTATAAAGTTTCAAGCATTAAGTACGAGTATCTTAAATTTTCTATAAGATAATTAAATTTAATGGAAATCACATACATATATTGTATTTTTGCAGGTATGCTAGATCTGAGATTTAAAAATTTAAATTTCTGCTAATTTTATTATCATATTGATAATTGATCCTATTAAATTGTTTCAGACCATTAAAATTCGATTATATATTTTCTATGTAGAAAATAATAAACTCCAAAGGGAACCTAAAGCTCATTTTAAAATTGTTCAGACTAAATTTTTAAAAGCATTTCTATTTTTGATAACTTCGCAGGATTTTTCGCTATAAATGGTACATCATTTTATATGATGCCTATAATGTATATTCGGAACTCAAACGTCCCGAATAACGGAGGTGATAAAGAAATTTATAACAAGCAAAAAATTGTTCTGGAGGGGGGGTCTATTATTAATGCTGCCCATACACGGCGGACTTGATAAGTTGAATCGTGTATGGGCAAGTTGTAAAACCATTTTAATGGTTGAAAAGTTGGTTGGAAGAATATTAAAAAATTTTGATTTTTGTGAGCGGAGTCTTTGGATTGTAGTTGAGTTGTATCGTGTATGGGCAAGTGGTACAACTTAAATGGATGAGTGTGTGGTATGGTTCTTAAACCTGTCCGCGTACCAAGTTTACAACATAGTCCGCCATGTATGGGCAGCATAACGGTTTCCGAGATAACAGTCTTCAAAGTAATTTCATTAACTTTTTAAAGAAGTAACAATATCTTCTAGTACAGTAGAGTACAGCTACTAAAGTACTTATATAATTCTCTTAATTAATAAAAAAAATTGATAACATTGATACTATCAAAATTAACTATGTAAGTAATCTAAAAAAAAGTTTATGACATAATAAAATCATAATAATTCTATTCATAATTTTAAAAAATTGCGTCTTGTTTAAATTGGACTGCATCTTTTTTAAATGAAAAAAATATTAAAGACTCGTTAAATGATATATAGAATTAGTAGAAATAAAATGATTAAATTCTAAAGCGGTTTAAAAACGAAATGATATTAAAAATAGCAAAAAATAATTCAAATATGTTCAAGGACAAGAAAAGATAACAGAAAAAAGCAAAAAATCATTATCTATTTATAAGATTGCTTTAAATTAATTCATTTCATTATTGACATATATACTATATTAAATAAATATACTAGTCAAAGAAATCATTTGTGGTTAATTCTTATGAACTTATGAACTTAAATTTACTGTATTAAGGTGAAAGCATATTCAGGTCGGCGTAATTTCGTTGATGAAACAAACAACACGGTCGAAAATTTCGCAGCAGCGAAATATCTGCAAAGGTCAAAATTTTTTTAAAACTAAAAATTGCGAAAATTACTAAAATAATTTCGATTGTTGATATTGTTTCAAATGTAAAAAAAAACATTATTTAAAATACCTTTATTAAAATTCGCTCCTGCAAAAATAGAAAATATAAATTTTTCAGCGGGACGTAAAAATTGTGGGCGATTTTTCGTTATTGTGGTGGACACTCTAATTGTAATAGATATGTTTTAAACAGATTTTTAATATATCGCCACGAAAAATCGCCCTGAATATGTTTTCATTTTAAATTAAAAAAAGAAATTCCAAGATCAAATTTTAAAAATTCAATTCGAAAAATTGATTTTTTTATAGAAATAAAATTTTTGAGCTATGAAAACCAATGAAAACTTAAAAATCTTTAAATGACAAAAAAACAATTAGTAAAGTGTTTTATTCCCGAACTACTTATTTAAAAAAAAAAATTTTTTAATCCAATTAATTAATTAAAATTAATAAAATAAATTTTTTTATATAATATGTAAATGAAATAAATGAATCTAAACAATCCTTAAAAAAAAAAATGCATTATTTATATTAAAAGTAAACATTAGTATTTAATTCGTTTTTCTTTTTGTTTTTTTTTGTTTTTTAATTTTCCGGCTTTTTTATCTTTAATTATGCATCAAAATGCAACAAAAATATTAATAAAATCGCATCGATTTATATGAATTAAATAAAAACTTGAAATGAATGCGATCAATTATGATCAACTGATAACGTAAATTTAATTCCATTAAAAATGTCAATATGAATAAGAAAAAAAAACAAAAAAATTGTGATTTTGTGTCATCTCTTCGTGTAAATAAAAATAAAAAAAAAAACAAAAAAAAATAAAAAACATACTTTGCGATCTTTTTAATTAGATTTTGAAGTTTACGATAACGACAACGTACTTAAAGAAAAACAAACTCTTGACATAAGCGTGAGCGTTCGTGTGTTTTAATGTCATTTTTAATCCTAATACAAATTTTTCATATATTAATGAACATAGAATTGATTTAATATTTATTATCCATGTTAATATATTTAAAATACATTTTAGAAAAACAGTACATATATAAGTAAAATATTCAATTAAATAAATGACAATTCATTTTCTAATAGGATTTATAGGTACTTAAAATGTATGTACCTTTAATATATTTTGACATACTATTACGCGCATTCTTTGACACTTTGATCAACAGGAAAAATAAATTATTATTTTTTGTAATTAGATTGACTTGGATTGACTTTAACATAAATTGCTTTCAAATACATGAACATGAACATTTATAATATGAATAAAATAAAAAATAATAATTAAGTGTCAATTGAAATTTTTCAAATCATTTTAAAAAAGAAAAAGTTTTGTACATGAAGAGAAATGTTGGAGTTTATTACATTACGTTTATTAATATTTTAATCGATATTTACGTTATTCAGTCTTAATACTTAAATGTCTACAAATTATACCTACATACATACATACATAGATATTTTAGCAAAAGATCTAAATGATACAAGATAATTTTTAGACAATTTGAACAAAATATTTCGGCAAAGAAATAAATGGAGATATTTTATATTGAGCTTGATAAATATGAATAGAAATATTATATTACGTTCATTACGATTGCATTGAGATTCAGAGCCAAGTCACTAGAACTTTTAAATATATACATATAACTTAACCTTAGATCTTGTTTACATTTGGAGAAAAACGTACCTTTTGCCACTCCTTTTTCAACCTTCATGTTTACAACAGAGTGAAAAAAGTGTTTTTTTTTGGCAAAATCATGTCAGAAGTAACATTGGTACATTAGAAATGAAAGGATGATTTCTTTGAATTTCTTTTTCATTTTGTTCCGACACGTATGAAATTTTTTTTTTCGTACGTGTTTTTCTTTTACCATCCCGCTTTCCTCCCTTGCCTAAAAATTTTGGAGCAACGTACGTTTTTCCCCCAAATGAAAATAAGGTCTTACAAGGTGCATCAAGTAAAAAAAAAACAATTCGAAATGAATAGAATTTAATGGCAACAAAGCAAATTACATTAGAATATACATACATAATACAATTTTATGTACATATACATATCTATTACTCATAGTATAAAATACTGTATGGTGTTGTGATGGGTTTCCAAAAAAAAAAAGGAGATTTCGCTGAAATTTATTTGCTGGACGTTTTTAAGGATGTATAGAATCCAAAAAAAAAATTTTATTTTGAAAATTCCTCGTCCGCGTCCACGTTCACGTCCGCAGAAACTTCTTTTTTTTTTTTGACACAAAATTTCAAGCAACATTAAATTAATCTACTTTTACACTATACCGACATCGCCCACTTTAGTTCTACCTAACTATAACGGTTTTAAGACGTTTTAAAAACATGTAAGATTTTGTACCAATGTATAAAATGACATGTTGACAACTACAATAAATAATCTTAAGCAATTTCGTTATATTAATGAGCCTTTCATCAGGTGTTGAGGTGTACGAACTGAGTTGTACAAAATCTTAAGCAACTTTAATAAAGTTTGACGTTTGTCTTTAAATTATGTTTTTTAACGTTTTTTAAATCTCATTCATTAAGACTGCCTAAGAATAATTATTATAGTTGGGCTTGATATTCGTTCAATTTGGAACACAGTATTTCAAGCAATCTTAATCAAATTAGATAGCTGATCTTAAGATATCTTAAGACCATTATAGTAAAGGCTATTCGTATACTTACTATACAAATATTGTTTGCATTACAAACCTTAATTTCTGAAAATAGAACGTAAATCTTAGAAAATTTAATTTAAAATATTTTTCTTCATTTTCTTTTTTGTCGCTCTTCCTCCCTATTTTTTCCATCTATATTTCCATCTCTACTTCTATTTTCACTCTTACTAAAGAAACTCATTCTTACTATGTAGGTACATTTTTTTTATATCCTTCATTTAATTTATTTAAATTTAATTTCAATTTAATCTCATCACGACAATTCGATTAATAAACATAAGGTGACCATTAACTTTTCAAAAAAATTAATTCAATTTTTCATTTAAAAAACACAACAAAAAAAAAAAATAACCAAAAAAAAATTACAAAATTAAAAATCAAAATAATTAATAATGGAAATTGAAATTACTAATATACTAGAGAAAAAAAAATGAAAAGGATCAATAAATTATCTTTTATAAAAGAAAAGGCGTAAAATGCAAAATAATAGAAAACAAAAAAAAAAACAGAAATGAATAAATAAAAAATATAAAACAAAATAATTTGTTACGTTTATAAAAATACAAATTATGCTGGTCTTCTTATAGGTTGGTTAACAAAAGGGCAACATAAATTAATAATATATAATATAAAAATGGAATTTATTTGTAGATATTAAAGAATTTAAATAAGAAACCTGATCGTATTTACATTCATCTTTTTTTTTCTTTTTTTTATTTGTGATGTATAACGATAAAAACAAATTGAAACATCAATTAAATGAAATGTAATGATGTTGAATTATCATAAAAAAAAAAAAACAAAAATAAAAAAAAAAATTCAAATTCAAAATGTATGTAATTTTCTACATCATTTAAACCATAATAAATAAATATTATATGTATGTTGGTATATGTAATGTATGTATAGAGAATGGAAATCATGTATAAAGGTTTTAGTTTAGGTTTTTGTTAAGCGAAAAGACATGAAATTAATTTAACGCCTTCTGAAGATGTACCCATCCATTTTTTTTTTTTTAGGTTTTTTTTTTTTTGTCTTTTTTTTTTTTTTTTTTTGTAATATTCATGTTCACAACTTGTTTTTTTTTTTTAATTTTTCTTTTATATTAATTGTATAATGATTTTATTTTTATTTTCTTTTATTCTTTAATTTTTTCTTTTCGTCATTTTTTTTTTTTTTTCTTATTAAAAAAAGATTAAAAAAGAATAAAATATGCTAAAAGACGCCGGACAACCAGGTTAAACGTGAATAATTAAATTTAATTAGGCGTTGTAAATTTATATTTTTGTATCTTTCAGATTTTATTATATTTTTTGTTAAATCTATTATATTATATTATCCATAATATTGTAATTTGACACTTAATTTAATTTTGTTTTTTTTTTTATATTTTTTTTTTGTTTCAAAGTGTGACTAATTTATTGAAAATAATTATAATTTAAATTGATTTAAATAATTTTTAATATAATAAATAAATAAAAAAAAAGAAAAAAAAATTATTCATTAAGAATATTGTTTTGTTTTGATTTTATTTTTGGTTAAATTTTGGAAACTGAAAAAAATAAATAAAACAGTTGAATGAACATTTTAAGAATTGTAATAAAAAACAATAATTTATTACAAAGGTGACCATTGTATTAAATTTATATTTTATATAATATTTATTATATAGCATACAACATACGGTGCTAGTAATTTTTCCTACAGGAATTAATGTCATATAACTTCAACATGTCTGTTAATGCCACAATGAACCTATAATCTTATTAAACATTTCAAAGTCCGTTAAAACCATATAATATAAAGAAATTTTTATGGTCACAACTCACATGGATTTATTTAAGTATGGTATTATTACATTTTCTAAAAGTCTAATAGTGCCACAATAAATGTATCTTTATTGAACTGGAGATATTTTAGAGTTTGTCACAAAATTAATGATTTCCTTCTTTTTCACATATAAATTGTTCCGAATAGTTCCGAATAGTATGCGGAACTTAGCTTGATGGGTTCCAGTTACATCAACCACAGCCTATGATATCTCCACGCCAAGTTTTACCTTCAGGAGGTCCTCCCTGTTACGCTGAGCAACTCAGTCGAAAGACCAGGTAACCAACCCTGGTGGTGTAGGTGAGTCAGCAACAAACAAAACTGGCGGTTTCTTTTGGGCCACTTCTACATTTAGATTTAAGGGTCAAGAAATAAAATATAGCAGCGTCTGTTCCTATAGTAGGCGGCTGCAAACAGCGTCTGTACTCTTAAAGAGCGGCTGATGAACAAAAGAAGGAAAACTACCGGAAACACTCCAGAAGGCAATGGGAAACCACTGGAGTAATAATCCCTAGAAATATCATATGAATACCAGCTCATCATGCAGGGGAAGATTGAAGGAGGGAGGGGAGTTGGTAGAAAGCAACTGTCTTGGCTCCGAAATATTAGAAATTGGACTGGCATATCGGTAATTGGTGCACTGATAGAGTCAGCAAGGGACAGGGAACGATACAAGCAAATCACACAAACTATCATATGACGCTAAAATTCTGTTAAGAATAGGCAACACAAGAAGAAGAAGTTTTATATGTTGTGTGTTTCGTAGTGGGACTTATAAGTGCCTTTAGACCTAGATTCTACTATCCGTTGTGCTCTTCTGCTCAATGATTCACTCGCCTCTTACAGTGTATCATCGAGCCTATCCGACATTTTTTTATTAGCCATCAGTTTTTATAAAAATTCTAGCTATTGTTACCGATAATATATCATCGGGATTTATTACTCTTAAATCTGATTTGAGACTTTTAAATTTCTCCAATATTATACACCACACAATCAAATTATTTTAATAATTATGAAAATATTTAACTGAAACAATTAATACGAGATTTTATTTGTTCTAGGTATACACATTTATGAATTTTGATTGACAAAAAATTTGTAATTTATACTAAGATTGTTTTTTCACAATGAAATTCCATGAAAAAATCTGTTTTAATAAGTGCTAAAACTCTGTTCAAATGAGTAACGGAGATTCAATATTTTATTTTAACGAAGAAATTATTAAAAGTGTATATTGGGACTTTTATGTTTTTTTTGTTTTACATTAAGTATTAATTGCCGAATAACTCTCTACCCAGATGCTCCACAAAACGTTACTTAATCTTGTTTGAAACCTAATTTTTTAAGTTTTCATCTTCAAATTCTTTAAGTTAAAGGATTTATTGCCTTGCCTAATTAATTTTTTAATTAGAGCTAAAGAACATATGAAATTTTTATGTTTTTACATATTTTTTTTTTTAAAAGTAACGTCTTTTCCCTCAAAAATGCCCTATTAAGATAATAAAAATTTTTATAAAATTTGGGAGCCGAAAACGAAATTTGAGAGCCGGGGAACGAAATTCACTTTTACAAAATCCATTTTTTCAAACATACATATCTATTATTTATACATTTATACATATATACATATATTTTTTAAAGTAATTTTGTTTAGCAAGGATTTTGTACAAGCATGCACTTTTCCCACTGTCGGAAAATGTAAGTTTTGGATTTAATACGCGATTTCAGATTTTTTCATACTAAGAAAAATTTTATTTTTCGCTTTTTCGAAACTAAATAAATATTAATTTTTTAGCAGTGAACAAAATAAATTTTTAATTTCTTATTCTGTGAGAAGAAAATGAATTTTTTTTTTATTTCTTCTAAAAGGGAAATTTTAAAAAAGTTAATTTTGAAAAAAAATTTTAAATAGAAATTTTGTAGTAGACCGACATAAAAATGACCCGGATAAAAAATTCTTTATTAATATTTAATTAATTTAATACTTTATATTTGATCCAGCGTTATATATAATTTACATATATATCTTTTCAATTATAATCTTATATTTGGTTCTTATTTAAAAATGAACAAAATTATTATAAGAAATAAATATTGCTTTTAAATTTCCCAATAGATTTTCATTTTTCATGAATTCATAATTTATTATTATTATAATAAATAAATTATTGGATCATTATTTTTTTTTTCGGATGTTCTCCATTTAATATTTTGTTAATTAAATAATAATTATATTATATAAAAAATATTAATATTTTTTTTTTTTTTAAATATTTCCTTATCAAATTTTAATTAAAAACTTTAAAAATAAATCGAAAATTAAACAACACTTTAATTCGCTTTAAATGTACATACATATGTATGTATTATGTATGCATGTAGATTTTGTTTGTTAAAAACACAATTATTTGATTATAACCTTGACATTTTAAGGTCAAAAATATGATGATTATAATATAAATATAATAAATAATATTTATAATTTGTCTACAATTTTAAAATAAACATTTAATATTCCCTTCTTAGAATTATTATTTTAATCAAAACAATTTTTTAAATATTAAAATAAAAACAAGAAAATTTTTCTTAAGATTAAAACAATAATTTTATTATTATCAACATTTTAATAATTACATCTAAACATTTTCTTTTTATTTATAAACATTTTATATTAAAATTAAATTTTGTTAAAAATGTTATTTTTATTACAATTCTTTCGAAAATTATATATGTATGTGTATGTACATATAAATGTATGTATGTACTTATAAATTAATTTAGTATCTATTTAAAATAATTATAAACACTTACAGGAAAAAAAAAAAAAAACAAAAATAAATTTTAATTTTTCTCTATTAAAAAAAAATAAAATTTCAGTAGCGCAAAAAAAAAAAAAAAATTAAATAAAAACAAATCGGCATCCTTTGTTTCCTGAATTTCGCTTTGATCTTATTTTATTTTGTATTAGTTGAGTTGAGTTGAGCTCTTTATTTTATACATAATTTTTAAAGTAGTAAGTAATAAGCGGAAAATGTAGTACTAGTTTAACATATTATAGATTTATTTGCTTTGCAATAAACCGATTTTTATGTTTTTATTTTTTTTTTTGTGTTTTTTTGCTTTTTGCTTTAAGTTTCTCAACTTTCAAAGTTGTATACACGTTTTTTGTTTACAAAACAATTTGTCGTTTTTTCTTTTAAAAAAAGAAGATTTGATTTTTTTTTTTTAGAAAAATAATTAAAAAAACAAGAAATGAAAATTAAAAAAAAAAAAAGAAAAACACAAAAGAAAAACAATTTCTTTTTTGAAGGATAATTTAAAACAAAAAAATAAACTATTGTAAATAAAAATAAAAGTTTAGATATATATAGGGTTAAACAGACATCACACATTAAGGAAATGTTTATGTATGTAGGTGATTCAATGACATGAAAATTTAATGGAGTGTTTTCTTTTTCTTTAAAAATCTAGCACAGAGTTAATAAATTTTTTTTAATATATTCTATTTTTTTTAGAAATATATACAAAATATATACAATATAACGGAAATTTATTGAAAAAAAGATTAACAGAAATTTATCATCACTATAAAAATAATGTTCCAAGAATCCATACAGACAGTACATATGAATACATACATACATAATATAATATAATAACTCGGAAAATGGGAACTGAATGTTTACATTCAAAATAAAGTGGTGTTGTTTTTTTTAAATCTTTTATTTTTGAATGATTCTGAATATTCTGTTGAATTGAAACCATTTCAAATTTTAGTTTTTTTTTTTTTTTTTATGAAATATAACACCATATTTCTATAAATTGTATAATTTTTTTACTGTGCTTAAGAATAAATCACAAAATAATTTTCAAAAAAAAAAAAAAAGATCTGTTGATAATAAAATTATAAAATTGTTTAAGAAATTTACAGCAATACATTGCATATGTTTGTTTTTTTGTAAGGGTAGGTGGAAATCATTGAAAGACACTTTTATAGGTGTGGAACGACCACAAAATCCTATATGAGTATTAGAGACTTTAGCCCATATAGGACTCATATAGGTTATAAATTATATAATTATATGAATATGTCCTTTTAGTATACTAATGTCCTGCTTGGTCAAGTGAAATTAATTTTAAAAAATGAAATAAATGTTGAAATGTGTTAATTCAAATTAATTTATTGAACCGATTATTTTGAATTATCATATTATTGCCTAAGATTATAAAAAAAGATATTTAGAGCAATTTTGAATTATTTGATGATGACCAATGACTTAAAGTGACTCTTCTCTAACAAAAACTTTCCAAGTAAAAAGTTGCCTTAAGTTGAAGTGTTTATAGGTTTTAGGTACCTACACCCAATCTCAATTTTTTTATAACTATAAATAAATCTTTTAAACTCGTATCAATTTTTTTTTGCCTAAGGAATATTTCTTATATTTTTTATTTGATTAAGTACAAATTGATAACAAAATCTATGTCTTCGAAATGACAAGATTTTGTATAATATGCTCTTTATATAATTGTTGTAATTTTATATGAATTAATGTTTAATAGTATAGTTAAAAGTTCTAATTCCAAAAAAAAATAGAAAATTTTTAGCAGTCTCATTTCATTTTTTTTTTTTTTGCTTTTCAGTTTTCATTATGCATGCCTATTATAAAATATACAGGTGTTTATATAAATCTTAGTTTTAAGTTTACCAAATTTTAAACAAACATTTCTGTTTTTAAATTAATTGATAAACAAACATTTTCAAAATAAATAAATTAATAAATTTATTTAAAAATTAAAATAATTGAAGAATTTTGCAAAGGATAAATATTAAAATTAAAAAAAAAAAAAAAAAAAAACAATATAAGAATTCTATTTGCAATATAACGAAAATTCCGAAAGTTTTTTTTTTTTTTAATCATATAAAATAAATAAAATAATCATATAAAATAAAACATTCCATTCTGGAATCTAGCCTTGATCTTAAGTAATTTATCGCTAAACAATTGTTTGCAAAAAATTCATTAACAAGAACGTCAACCAATTAATCGCCATAGTCAATCATCAAAAAGTAAATACATAATAATGAATATGAATAATTCATATAATTTGTTTGCAATAAACTTTGCAGTGAAAAGTTTTATCGAAAATGATATAATTGCGAAAGTCTGCAATGAATTTTTCTGCAATTAATTTTTCCTTTCAATGAATTGCTAACGCCGAACTTTATTGCATGATGAATTTGTTATTGCCATAAAAATTAACCAAATATCAAAATTCATTTATACATAATATGTAGAGTATCTACTTTGTTTTGTAGCCTATAATGCTGGATTCACCGCTTCTGATATTTTAGCTGCAATCATGCGTGCAGATTTTTTTTATTTTTTGTATATGAAAATTTGAATTCTCTTCCATTTTTCAAATTTAGTTCGGAAGTTTTTCTCTCTCCGGAAAAAAACTTTATTTAACTTTAACTTTTTGTGCAGAACTCTTTTTCATCTCATCACATTAACAATAATTTAAATGTCATTTTCAAATTTCAGATGTCTAAATTTTTTTTCTTCTGCAGAAAAATTGTTCTAAAGCGGTGAATCGTTGTTGAGAAAATTCTCTTTTTTTTTCCAATATTTCGGAAGAAATATGCCGAAAGAGTGAATTAAGCATAAATATAACCTTAAAGAATATTTAGAAAATGAATCATTATGTAAGATATTTGTACAAATACATATGAAGATAAACTTTATAAAAAAAAATATTTTTTTTAAATAATTATGTATTTTATAAAAAGGTGTTTTAAAAAAACAAAGAAAAATATTCAAATGTTTATACCTGTGGATTTTAAAATTTTATTATTTTGAAAGATTTTTTTCAATTTACTTTAATTTTAATATAAACAACATTATCCAGATGATGTCTTAGATATCAATAACAATATATTAAACTACATATTGTACAAAATGTATAATATCATAATATACACATATTTGTATTAATAGGTATGTTAGCAAAATTGATTTGAAAAACCACGTATATACATATATACATATGATTTATTGATCTGGAACAAGATGTTCTAAAAATATATCTTATTTGTTTTTAATTAAACGGATGCTGCTAAACAACAAAAATCATATATGAAATTCTAATTAAATACAATAAATTTTATTAACCAGAAATAAACAAAATTAAAAAAGAAAAAAAAATAAATAAATTCAATTAAATAGATTGGTAAAGTAGAATGGCATTTCCGAGAAATTTATTAGAGGCATTATTTTAGGTTAAAAAATCAAAAAAAAATTAAAGTATGTAATTAAATATGTGTATTGAAAATTAATTAATTTAAATTTAGTACAAAATATAAATGAAAATTTTCCCATTTTTATCGAATTAAATTCTAACATTATTAATTTTAGATTATCCTGACTTTTGGCACAATATATACTTCTCTAAACAAAAAAAAAAAAAATTTTTAACTTAATACTATAATGAATACTTCAAAAGTCTAATAATGATTTCTAAATAACAAATGATCACTTTGAACTTTCTCTTTCCTTCAAATTTAAAAGCGAAACAATTTATGCATTTATAAGGAGTAAATGTTCCTGTTAGGCGGCTAAGGCCAAGTAAATAGAGCGTTGAGGTGACATTGGAATCGTTTATTCAACAAATTGCTCTGAATTGCTTTGAAATAATAGATGTTAATATAAAATTTTTCAATAAATTGTAAATATTCTTCATGTACTGTATTGTATTGTATATAATTCTATAATTCTTTGTAAATTGTTTGTGAAGTACTATATATTAAATAAATAAATAAACAATTCATAAAGATTTGTATTAAAGGTTTGTATCATATTAGGTTTGTTTATTAGATTTAGAACAGAAGAGAACAGGACAGAACAGCGTATAATTAAACGTCAAACACTTTAGAACAATTTAGAACAGAAAAACTAATGAACACTTTTTTGTACTTTTTTGTTCTACTTTTTCAGTTGTCAAAAAAATTTTATTATTATTGTTTAATATTTTTAATGTCTAATCTTTAATGTTTAAATTTCTTTTCAATTTTTGTAAATTCACTTTTTCCACCATTTTTCACCAAAAGGAATTTTTAATAAACATTCACATACATGCATCTGTAAAAATTAAAAACAAAAACACAACAACAAAAAAATTCTGTCCAAAATAATTCTTAAAAAAATTTAGAACAGAAAAGTACAATCTAGAACACTTTCAGACAACTTAATGAACACAAATCAAAAACACTTTCAGACAAAAAAAAAAAACACAGTTCTGAAACTAATGAACGAAAAAACCTGTTCTAGGTTGTTCTAGATCGTTCTAGGACAGACTAATAAACACACCTTTGTTTAAAAAGTATATGTAACTCTAATTATTTTTTCAAATTCTTCGAAAACATATAATACTTATATCGAAGTCGCAAATTGAAATAATTTCAATTGTTTTTTACTTTTAATGTTATATTAGGTATACGAACACTTTTGTGATTCACAGTACCTATTATAGTATTAAATTCATTATTTAAAATTACTTCGAAACTAATAATTATCGATAGCTGTGATTTCAAATTAGAAAGCAGAAGGTATATTGAAAATGATTTTAATTTTGGTTATATTATAAACCTAATCTAACTTATGATTTTATATTAATTTTTTTTTTTTCCTTGCCACCCCTATAAGAAGCATAGGGCATCCACTAAGTCATTTATTATTCATATTTGACTAAGTTTTCAGTTTCTGCAATCATTAATTTCACTATGCTGTTGATTACTCGGCTGTAGCTATTGTACAAGACAAATGTTTCTTTTATTTATACGCCATCTATTATCTTATACAAGAATTATGGTTTTATTATTATTTTATTATATAGCTATTACAATATGATATTTATTATAATCTATAGAACATACATATGTATATACTTATTTTTAATTTAATTATATTCTACTAATTATATATATTACAAGAAAAATGTCTATTATTTTTAATTAATTTATATGACTAGGCCGGGTTTGAATCCGAAACCTTTCGTATGAAAGGGCGGTTTCTTAACAACTATTCCATTGGCTGGATGTGGTCTTATATTTAGTTCAAAAAAAATGTTGGGTGTAACTTAAAAAAAAATATTTAAATTATGACATAAAAAAGACAATTATTACCTTACCACTTCATTAAATTATTTTCACTTTAAACCAAATTTTGTGATTATAATAATTCATTACACATTAAATTTTTTTTAGTGATGATCAACCTAAAAATTATTAGATTCTCTAAATACAATTTTATTAAATTTATTAAAAATTTGTATTTTTATATTGAAACCATTATTTTTTTTATCGTCGCATAACAAACTGCTTAAAATAAAATGCTTCAGTACACAAAGTTGTATATGTATATGTAATACTCTATTCTATACTCTAGGGAAAATTTCAATAAAAGTGAAATGGTATCAAAATTTAAAACTCATAGACCAAAAAAAAAACTGCCCTTTAAAATAAATTATATTATAAAAGCTTATAATTTTTGTGTAATACTATTTACCTATGTATTTAAAAAAAAAAAAATTGGTAATAAAATAAAAAGTATTGTATTCGCGGAGAAATTTTACTATACTAGATACTAGTATATCTAATATCTGAATCTCATTGAGGTCAACTTTTCTAAATGGAGTTACATAAAATTTGTGAAATAAAAATTCAAAGCGGCCAATAAATCAAAATAAATAAACGATTATATATTTAAATTATATATATTTTTTTTTTTGAATTAAGTGCAAAAAATGGAAGTATAAGCATAGGAAGTATAAGCATAATAATAGTCATACTTTTTTAAGAAAATTCTTCAAGAAAATAACTCAAAAATAAAATAAAAAGTCTATTTCTGACAATTCACACTACATCAATTTTCGAACACTGTAAGTTCGGTTTTCAGTCACTAATTATAAGTTTTTATAGTATTCAAAGCATAATATTCTTCATAAAAATTACCATATTATGTTACTTTACTTAAAAAATAAATACACAAGAAAGTCAAAAGTAAAACTTTTCCGATTCCTTTTCATTCAATTTCTGAGTAGTTTTACTATTTTTTTTTTTTTTTTGTTCTTTTAACATTAAACCACATTAAATGTTGAAACAAAAATATCATCTTAATAAATCAGCTATATAATTTAATCAATAAAACAATTTTAATTTATTTAAAAAAAAAAAAAAAAATTATTTATATTTTAATCAGATTATACCAAATACTAAATATTTATTCAGAATATAAATGTGTACATTCCATTTCCATGCATTGTAACTTCCTGTTCTACTTGCATTAAAAATCAAAATTTAAAATATACAGAACACACGTGTTACCCCTAAATAAAATTAAAAAAAAAAAAATATAAAATATGTAGTTTATAGAATCAAAAGTTTTTAAAGGTGGACATTTTCAAAGTTTTAGCAATGCAAATTTTTGAATTTTCGATCCTTCATAGCTCCTAAATGGAGGATTATATCAAAAATTTTGTGATGTGCCTCTTTTTGCTCTCTAAATTTTCAGTATTTAACTTTGATCATGTGGGAAATATGGGTGCCTAAAATTTTTCAAAATTTTGTTTTCACATAACGTTAGATATATAAAAACCGAATAGAAGGAAAATATATTTCGGTATCCATGGTTATTATCTATATATATAAATTTGGTTAAAATTTCATTGCTTTTACTCAAACGATGTACAAGTTTTTTAAACAGATGGACGGACAAAGTAAAACTAATAATTTGTAAATTTTTCACAATATTTAGAAAAATATATAAATGTATGCATATTTATTTCGAAAATTCGGAATTTTTAATAGATTTTTATATATATAATATTTTTTTTATTTTATATTATATTATTTATTCAATCTTAAATTACCACTTAATTTATAATCGCTATAATTAGTTGGAAAATTAAATAATTTTTTTTTTTATTTTTTTTCATTAAGATTTTGTTAAATTTTTTTCTATTTCATAAGAACGAAATAAAATTAAAAAATTTTTATTAAATTCATTCATTTTATTTTCTATTTTCAGATATTAATAGGAAAAATTATTGGAAAAAAGGAAAGTGCCATGCAAAAAATTAAAAATTAACAAAAAAAAAAGAATCCTATAAGAAAAACTGAAATTTTTTAAAATTATTTCGCTTTTCAAACGGAAGTTTAAAAGGAAATTTTCTTCAAATTTTATTTTTTTTTATAAATAAAGGAAATATGGAATTATTTTTAAAAACAATATTAGGAATACTTTTATAATATTATTGAAAATTTAAATTTCAACAACTTTGCAATAATAATTTAAACGTTACTGTTACTATTTAAAATTTCCGAAATAAATTTTTTTGAACTTAAATTTTTCCCAAAAAACTTAATTTTTTTTTATTATAAAATTTAAAAAAAAAAAAAAAAGACTGAACAATAAAAATCAAAATATTATTAAAAAATAAATTATTTTAGAAACTATACAAACGTCATTTTCAAAATGACAGCAAAATGTCAGAATTGTAATAGTAATATAAATTTTAGGTCAATAGATGAAAATAGAATGAAAACAGTAAAAATGTCAAATAATAAAAATTTTAAATGTATTAAAATATTTTCATCATTACCATCAATAACAAATGATAAAGAAAAACATTTAAATGTCAAAACAACAGAACCGATAACAACAATAAACACAAAAACAACAACAAGCATTGCGGCAGCGACCTCATCATCAAATGATACAATAAGAAAAGAAACAACAATGTTTCAAAAAACAAAATATTATAGTTTTGTATCATTAATAACGGTATTTTTAGTTTTAAATATAAATTTGATCTCATCATCATTTATAATTGTTGTGGATGCAAGAAGACTGCCATCCACAACAACGTTACCAACAACATTTGTTCCACATTTTTATAAAACAGAGGATACAAAAGCTATAACAATTGTTTTGGGTAAGTGTGTTAAAAAATAATATTTTTTTTTTTTGTGTAAATTTTTTTTTTTTTTTTTTTAATTATCATATTATTTTTAAATAATATTACTACATACCATATTTCTTACTATATATTTTAAGAGAAAACAATGATAGAAAACAAAAAAAAAAAAAAAATTTTAAATTTTCCATAATATTTTCAAAGTTTTTCACGTTTTTTGTTTAATTTTTGTATACATATTTTAAAATTATTACAATTTTTATGACCTGTAAAAGGTGTCTCTTCATTTATTATTATGAATTATGACTTTTTCTGTTTTTTTGTTTTTTTTTTTTGGTTTTTTAACATCAGACTCCAAAATAGAAAATTTTGTGAATGGTAATAGAAATGGTTTTTTTTTTTTTTAAGAAGTCTTTAAGATTCACTTAAATAAATGGTCTTTGGAGCAAAATAAATTTCATTTCTAGATTTTTTTTTTTTTTTTTTAATATATTTTTTGAGTTTTTCGTTTTTATTTTCAAATTTTTAAAAATATGTATTCCATTTAAAGTGTACACATGATGTCTTCTGTTTTTGATAATAAAACATTTAATAATAGTAGGTGGAGATGCTCAATTATATGAGCAAAAGAACAACCAAAACTATATTTTATAATTTTTTTTTTTTCTTTTTAAGGAGGACTAATACACTTGTTTTATGTTTGAAAAGCATAATTTACTTCAAATTTTGATATATTTTTTAAAAAGAAATGCATGAAGAGATATTTATATATATATATATAGATTTTAAAATGGATGCCTCTTTTAGAATAATATTATTTAAAGGAATTTAAATACATATATGTATACAAATATCAATTTTTTATATTATGTACTTTATTCTGAGATTCTATTATGTCCCACTTTTGATAATATGTATGTACATATATATAAATTTGTTATACATGAAAACTAATTGTGCCGATTGAACTCTTCAAGTTGATTATAAAACATATTTGACAACCAAAAATACGAAGGAATGGTATAAAAACGGTACCTTATCTGAGTGCTAATTGGGCTCTCGTGATATATTTCTAGACAGCAGCCATGTAAATCAGTAAACCAACTGTGCTAAAGTACTACAAAAAAAAAAACAATTTAATTTAATTTTTTGTCTCTCTTATATAACTGTCTTTTTTTATGGTTTACTGTGATATTTAGTACCTATTTTTTTAATTCATTTCAATCTAAAAATTCAACAGCTGTTTTCAATGAAAATTTGAATTGTGCATAATAAAAACAGAAACCATCAAGTGTATGGTAAGAGTACAGCGTCGTAGTGAAAACTTCTGTATCATTATATTAATAAATTAAACCTAACAAAATAATAATAGAACAAGGCACACATATATATATACATACATATCTTTTAAAGTAGAAACAAAAAAACTCTTTCAAGGATCCAAAAATTAAAATAAAAGAATTTTAATCATTCTTCAATAAATTGTTATTGGTGCTATGACTAGGGAATGATTTTAAAATGGTTTTTTTTTTTTAAATTTAAATAAAAAAACGAAAAAAAAATCAAATACCTACACATTCTATAATCGTATGGCCAGTACTAAAATCTAAACCTCAAAAATAAAAATTTAATCATAAAAATCTTTTATATTTATTTTTTTTTTTTCACTTTTCATTTTATGCTTAAAAACAAAAAATTTTTAAACCGAATCTAATTTTATTATTTTAACAAATTGCATATCGATTGTTCTATTTTTATTGATTTGTGCATTTCGATTATTGCAAAAAAAAAAATAAAAAACATGCCTATACTACATGATTTTATGTATGTACATATGTATATTTTACATATTTTCTTATTTTAAAAAAAACTATTTTTAATTTTCTATTTCAAATTTACTCTAAAATCAACAAAAAAAATTTGTAATTTCTTTAAAAAAAAAAAACCTATATTGAAACTATTTATAGAAAGTTTTCATTTTATAATTTTATTTCAGTATACATACATTTTAAAAAAAAAAGTCCTAAGAAATTATTATTCCATTTACAATATGTACCTATATACACTCTTTAAATTATTGTAAAATATTATAGTCCTAATAATAACTTATAAGTAGAGTATACTTACATATACTTACATATTTATTGAAAATCGAAAATCATAAGTTCAACTTCTATAGTGATTTTTCTACAGTTTTACGTTCTGAAATAAAATATAAAATGGCGAACTCTCCAATGTCACTCCTAGAATAAATTTTCAATTAAATCATAATATCTACAATGAAACTAAGAACTTAAAAAGAAAACCCTAAAAGGAAGGACATCGAAACTATAATTGACAAATTATTGTTATTTGAACAGTTATATAAACATTTTGATAGATACACATAATAAAATATCTTAAGGTTAAGTTAAACAACCTTAATTTTTGATTATTTAATACTTTAAAAAGTACTTATTTTCATGGTATGTTGAAATAAGTGATTCTTAAAAATAGCAAAAAAAAAAAATGTTATTATTTCCAAATGAAAAAAAAATAAAAATATTTTTTTAACTTTGTTGCAATTCAAAAAAAAAATAAAAAAACGAGAAAAAAATGTACTTTTGCAATTTATGCAGCTGCCAATATTATCGAACGCTATTCATATGTTTATGATTCTGTCTGATTCTTCTGCAAAAGAATTCACATAATTGGTTTTTATATATTAAATTTTTTTTTTTTATTATTTTTTTATAAAAAATGTTTCTTTTTTATAATTTTGTTAAAAGTTTAAAAAATTTTAAAATTAATTTTTTGTTTAAAAAATCTGTTAAAAAAAAACCAATATCTTTTGTTTTAATATTCACAAACATTTGAAAAATTTTGTTTTAACACCTTTAATTATGCCTAATGCAAATTTTCAAAATTGATGTTCTGTTCAATTTTAAATATACATACCTACCATAATAAAATGAATTTAAATGTCGTCAGATCATCAAAATGAAAATTTTGCAAATTAAAAAATTTATTTTGTTTTATTTCTGTTCTCTATTTTTAGAACACCATTTTAATTTGACATTAGACAGAAAATTTTTTTTCTCGAATGAATCAATTAAAAGAATCAATAAAACTTTCGATGGTTTAAACGTCATTGGTGGTCGTCGTTTTTTTTTTTTTTTTAATTTTAGAAAAAAAAAACTTTTAATTTTTTGTGATTTAAAATAAAAAAATAAAAATGAAAAAACTTTTTTAATTAGGTATGAATAATCGAAGTTGAATTAAATATATAACGGAATGGTTGCAGAAATCGTAATGAATCATTTCAGTTCATATGTGAACATTTAATTATATTTAAATACGAATAACCAAATGTTTTGATTTTTATTTGGTAATATAGATTAAAAATTCTTATTTAATTAAAATTATTGGATTTATTATCATTTAATATTTCTGAATCCTTGATTCTATCATCATATACCATTCTTACTTTATTATTTTTGTTTAACTTAACTTTAATTAATTTTATGTCTTGAGTCTTTTTTGTTTTTTTGAATGAAGTGTCAGTATTGATTTAAATTATATGTTAATTTTTTACCCATGTTGGATCTATTAGTAAACAAAAAAAATTTCGAATCTTTAAAACACTTTAAAAACAAAATATAACAACATTTTACTTATGCAATTTATACTATATTTCGCCATAGCTTCACGATCGCTTATCGTAAAACCTTGATTATTTATTTTATCACTAAAATAATTAAGTATTTTCTATGTATAATACTTAATTAAATTTCCTATGTGTAATTTGTAATAAATAATTAAGTATTTCCTAATAAGTTTCTAAATATGTATTATAAAAATATAATTAATCATATATAATATAAAATGTAGGACATGTCTCGTACTTCAACAATACTCAACACTTCATTTATTGTTGAATTGCCTAGACAACTCCTAAATTTTAAATTTTTCGACTAGCCCTATATGTAAAAATTACAAAAATCATCTGTGAGTTAATAGAAGTAGACTGAAAATTTTTTTCCGGGTTCTTCAACAATACTGAAGGACGTGTTCTTGAACAACATTTTAGTAGGCATATGTATTGTTGAATTGCCTAGACAGCTCCCAAATTTTGTTTAAATTCTTCGACTAGCCCTATATGTAAAAATTACAAAAATCTGCTGTTAGTTAATAGAACCATAGACTGAAATTTTTTTTCCGCGTTCTTCAACTATACTGTACACTTCAGTAGGCATGTATTGTTGAATTGCCTAGCCTAGATTACTCCCAAATTTTATTTAAATTCTTCGACTAGTCCTATATATAAAAATTTACCGAAATCTTCTGTAAGTTAATAAAACTGAAACAAAACTTTCGGTAATCATATATAAAATGTGAAATTAAATTTCGAAATTTGTTAAAAGGAATATAACTTTATGCTTATCAAAGATGTATTGCACATTTATCTACAAAGAACTGCAACACATACCCAAAATTTTCAAATATTTTTTAAATCTTTATCATTATATATGTCATAGTTACTTAAGAGAAACTCATTCCATTTAAATTCGTATAAAATTCTACATTAAAATGATTATAAATTTAATATTTATATATTTTTTCAATTAATTATTTTTTTAAACTAATAAAAATTAGTAATACAAATTAGTAAATACTAATAAAATATTATAAAATATTTATAGTAAAAACTATAAATTAAATAATTATAAATGGCTACTGAACATTTTTTTTTATTTTTTTTACTATCACATAAACTAATTTTTATTTTTTTTATTTTATATTTTTATTAATTAAATTTATCACAAATTAGCACAATTTTTATTTTTTTTTAAGCTTCTTATACATTTTTTTTTTATTAAAATCGTTTTACCATTTTTAATTCTATATTTTTTTTAATATAAAAAATAAAAAATGTTATACATATACAGATATACAAATATAAACGTTTATATATACTTAAATGTAGTATTTTTATTATTAATTGTCAAAATAATCGGTCGAACCTTACATACATAATTCTCAAAAGAATTTATAAACTGGCAAAGTTCTCCTTTTAACTTTGTCGTATTCATGGTAGGTAGGTAGGGGCTGCAGATGTATATTTAGTTTAGACGCGTTGTGATACCTTGGATAAGTGTTTCTCATAATTAAACCATTGAGAACTTCTTACAAAGCGATGTAAATTTGTTAAGACGACCTACGGCAGATCGAAAAGGTTGTGTTAAGAAATTTTTTTTCTTTTCTTTAGAGCAAGAAAACTATGTTCTCTTTAGAGCAAGAGCCGGAGCCATTCAGACAGCAGGTAAAAAATTGAATCCTCTTCCTCTTGATTTTTGCAACTTCTGCAAAAAGCATATAAGAGAAGTCCTACCCTTATGGCATTTCTGCCGATAGGACAATGACCTGTTAAACTCCCATTACGTTATCGATATTGCGGCGATTTAGGGATAAGAGTTTAGTTGACCGTTTGAGATTTAATTTAGACCAGGTGCCTTACCGCGTAGTGCTACTTTCGCTAAACGAAAATTTGGAACTTTGGAAATCGAAAATCATAGGGTTGCGAATGGGAAATTAAAATTTTGGTACTAGTGTCTAACTGTGAAGCATCATATAGTATAAAAAAAATTTAATTTTGCACTCGCAATGCTGCGATTTTCAATTTTCAAAGTTCCAAATTTTCGAATGAGATTTTCGTTTAACGAAAGTAGCAGTTCGTCGTAAGGCACCAGATTTGTTTGGTCGCAGTGAAAGTGTTAATAGGAAATCACCTGCGGTTTGGGAGTGTATTGGCTTTTTGTTCAGAAAAATATTTGATTCGTATTCATATCGTTATGAAATTCAATATTACATCACAATTTTTATATTTTAATATGCATACGAATAAAACCATGAATACCCATGAAACACTTCTTTTGAAGTTCGAAAATAGACATTTCAAACGGTAAAAGTAGCAGCTCAACCTCTTTTTTTTCCTCTGACTACAATTCTTATTTTTTAACTAAGTATAATTATTTTAATATTGTTATTCTAATTTTCTGAATTGCTTGGAATTTAATTAATCTTAGAATGTTGAGTAAAAAATTTAATGCAACCCACTGATTCAATTCTATCTACAGTTCCAATATTATTATCTATATATACTACATATACCAATATGAAGTATATATTATTTAGTATGGCATGTGCCAAAGTATGCTTTTTAAAGTAGTGATGATGAGCACAATAAAAATTTATTAAATATTATGTTATATTGTATAATGTTAGAAAGAGAAAAAAAATATTTCTTTTAATTAAGAGATTATGTTGTGATTTAAATTTTAGCTCTACATTAATGAGCCACAAACTAGAATTTTTTTTTCTCCTTTCTATTTTTTTTTTTTGTTGTTATTCTGTATATTCATTCTATAATGATTATGTTTAATTATCATCCAAGATAATGGCTTAAAAACATAAAAAAAGCAAAGATTTTGATAACTGTATATGTATAGATGTATGTATAATATGTCAGTGGTTTTTTTTTTTTTATACTTTAAGGAATAGTATAGGAAGAAGTATAAAAAAAAGTTTAAATTAGAAAATCGTTATTAATTTAATATAATTTTTGTAACATGTATAAAATTTTATTTTCATTATCAATAATCACAATTAGTTTCTATGTAGTTTTAGTTCTATAAGACTTAAATTCTGAAGCCCCTCATCCTTTGGATTACCCTATTGTTATAAAGTTATTAATTAAAAAACTGTTGAGATAAATGTCTTTGATCATCTTTTCCCTTAACATTTTTTTACAAAATTTCAAATGCCTACCTTCAATATAGACACTGAGTTATTTCCGCATATAAAGAAAAAAGTTGTATGGCAGCTACTCAAAAAACCGTCCCACAAAAAATCGGAAAAGACAATCTTAATAGGAGAAGGTCACAATATATAAAAAAACAAAAAGGGATAACTAATTAAAAAAATGTATTTATAATAATTCACGGAATTTTTGTATTATAGACAGAAGCTAACTACATATGTTCTTCTTCTGCTTTCTTTAATCGCTATTGGGGAATACAGTATTCACAAATTCTTTCCATAGATCCCAATCATTGGCCAAACGTTAATTTGTGGCAATGTTTTATTTAGTGATATTGCCTCAGAACTGACTTAATACGTTTATTCTCCAAGTTTTCTTAGATCTTCCAACAAAATAAACATAAATTAAAACTAAATTCTAAAAAAATTTTAAAATTTGTAATCAAAATTATATTTTATGTATTTTTAAGGTACTTTTTATGAAATATTTTATAACTACATAACAAAAAAAAAAAAAAATTACTATTATTTAATTGGATGTGATATGGACCAGGGTTTGAACGCGAGACAAGATTAATGACAAACCCATTATTCGTCAAATAAAAATTAAAAATGCAATGTAAAAATGTTTATTTTTCTTTAGAATAATCAAATTACAAATTTTTCGATTTTTTTTTTTAAATTTAAGTGCGCTAATAACGTCATGTGGTATGAAATTTTTTTTTTCCAAAAATTCTAAATGAGATAAAAACTAATCCAAACGGTAACAACTTGTATACATACATATATACAAATTTCAACTAAATGTAAAATATTAGAAAAATAATTGGATTTAAATACAAAATATTTCCTATTTGATTTTTTTTTTTTTAAATATTTTCATATATTTATTTCCGATTAATTTATTTATTTTTTTTTTTACTGTTTTCCTATCATTTTGATCTGATTTCAATTTTGTAGGCGATCTTATTATTTGAACTTTCATTTTAATTTTAATTTTCATTTTCATTTTGAAAATGATGACATAAACAGATTTTGGAATATCATAAATATGTTTTGTGCTACTTTATTAATTTGAAATCAAATCAAATTGACTTAATGGTAGATAATGAAGAGTGAGAGAATACGAAAGAAAATTTAAAAGCATGAAACATAATTTCTACAACAAAAATTAAGATTTTTGTTATTATTTTATGTTTACTTTTTTTTTTTTTGGTTATTGATGAACAGATTATCAAAAAATTGTTGATAATATAAACCGGCCGGTTATTATAAATAATATGTTTTAAATAAAAATAAATACCTATACATACTTACGTACAATTTATCAAGGTTGCCAGATATTACCAGAAAATAAATGAATATAAAATCTAGTCAAATTAATGTATGTATGTATGTATACATTATGATTTTGATGATTTTTTTTAGATTCGCAGATTTATTTCTTAAAATCTTTAACAATCATTTTTTTTTACCTTCTGTAATAGCTTAAGAATTTTAGTGATTAAATTGTTGTCTTTCGGTCTTTGAACCGAAAGATTTTCGGCTCAAACGCTGGATATCATTATATCTAATAGTAATTTATATTACATTTATTTATGTCATCATTGTTTTTATCATTCACATTTTTATGAATATATCAATCACCAATTAACTGTCAAAAATAGTTGCCATTGTGCACTGTATTTTACATGTAAAAAACCTTGGTGTCATCAATCAAAAAAAATGAATGACACGCATCATTCTGCATCATTTAAATATTTTGAAAAAAAGTGATAAAAATTAGTTTAAATATAAAAATTTTGAAAATAGAATTCCAGAAAATAATAGTTTTTGTCAAATTTTGTTTTCATAATCATATTTATTAATTAGTTTTAAAATAAAATGAAAGCTGTGCATTTTTAAACAACTTAAAAACAAAAATACTTCTCAACAGTTACTTAAACACTAAAATGACAGATCAGCTTATTCATTCATTTTTTAAAAATGGAAAGTTCGTTCATTTAATGATATTCATGACACCGAATAGTCTTCTTCATTCATTTTCACTTTCATTCACTTTTTAGTGATAGTGGTTGATAGTGGTGACAGGGGCCGTCATTGTAATAATTTATTTCTTAATATAAAATAAATAAAATGAATATTTCTTGTATGAGATAATTGATAGCGCACAAATTTGGATTTTATAATCTTGTACAATAGCTACAGCCTATTAATCAAAAACTTAATTAACTAAAACTGAAACATAATTGATATATAGTTGAAACATAGTTGACAGCATGCTGCATTCCCTGTGTTCCACTGTGAAAAGAGTGCTTTATGTTACAAAGAAGTTGTAGTTTTAGTCGAAAACCGACTAATAGTATTCGGTAAGTTTACTATTATATCAATCACAATTCATAATAATTAATATTAAAAGGATGTATGTATAAATTTGAATATATTTTTCTATAATTTGGCAACTCTAATACAAATGATCCGTATATGAACAAGATTTATTATTTGTTCCGCTAATGTTGCTGTTATACTTACGCAATTTTTTTTTTTCCATTCTCCGTTATTATATTAATTTTTATTTTAATTCATTTGTTATTGTGTTGTTCTTTTTGTTGTCTTATATTTAAAACAATCGAAATCAGTTTCAGATTGTGGGCGAATGAACCAAACGAATGTTATAATATGTTTTTTATTTTATTTTTTTTTTGTTTTTGGTTTTTTTAGTTCATTATTTATAGCCGTTTCATAATGGTTTCTCTTATATTATTTTTTATATTTAGTTTTTTAAAAAAAAATATTTTAGTCTGATTTTTTTTTTTTTTGCTGAAAATTGCGCGTCAAACATTTAATAATTTTTAACAAAACAAAAGGCAAAAAATAAACAATGATTTTTTTTAATGTTTTAAATATTATGTTGAAAAGTCCAACAAACAAAATTAGTGTGTTGCCATTTCAACAAATTAACTCTTCAAAAAAAAAATTAGGTATTTTAAACAAAGTTGATATCTAATAAATTTTTTTTTTTTTTTTATTTTTGTTTTTTATTTTTGTTGCAATAACAATTTGTCACAACATAAATTATCACAGCTAACAACAGCAACAAAATTAAAGAATTTATAGAAAAAATAATGAAGAATTTGATTTTGAACATTTTTTTAGCAATACAAATTTGTAATGCCCTCTATTAGGTGTGTAATAAATAAGTTGTTTTTTTTTTTTATTTTATTTAGTTTTAGCTTTTTCTAATTTTGTCAGATTTTGTCAAAAAATAAAATCTAGGACGCACACCTTTTAAATCTTTGTACTAATTGGTACGATCAATGTTCCATTTATTTATTCAAAATTTTTTGGAATTTTTTAGAATAATTGTTTCTGTTTTGTATAATTTTCTACGAAATTTATTTTTTTGGGTTAAACATTGAAGACATTAAAAAAATTATTAAATATTTAGCAAAAATTATGTAAAAAAAAAGCATTTTCGTTCGTTCAAAAACATCAGTTTGTCTATTTTAATTGTCAGTACATGCACAAGTTTTAAAAATAATAAATTTTCTTGATTTTGATTATATGAGGACCATTGTGTTAAAAGATGATGTTTTAAGCTTTGATAATAATATAATAACTTTAAACGACAAGTAGAATATAGCTTTTCAATCTGAGTTCATATTATTAGTATAGTTTTGGTCATATATGGGTCATTTGAAAATTCTATTTTCAAACGCCTTTTTTTCAGTTCTATTTTATTTTCCACCCTTGTGCGGTATAAACGTCTTGCTCCCAAGATCAATTCCCCTCGCTGATCGCACGTGGGGAGTCAACATTCTCTTATTATTATATTTTGGCATATAACAGATCGTTATATATTTCTCATTTACAAACGAGAAGAAAATAAAAGCAAACTCGCAAGCGGCAGATTACCATAAAGGGTGGAATATTGGTTAAAGAGGATGCATAGGTCAAAAAATAAAACAAAAATGAAACATTTTATGCTTTGCTATAACATTATTAAAAGAATTAGTAAAATATTTTTTTAACATATATTTAACTAGTCAATATAAATGGAAAAAATGCATCAATAAAAAACAAGTAAAACTTTAAATCATATTCATCAAATATAGAATAAAGTTGAAGTGTTAGCTGGTGTTAGTATAACAAAAACTACAACATAAAAAACAAATACTAAACAGCATTAGTATTAGTCAATATTTAAGAATGAACAAATCCAATAATAAACCCAAAAATAAAATTATTGTGATTTGTTTTCATAAATTAACCAATCACAATAACACGACACAACTTACTTTTTAAACAAAAATTATTTTCATCGACACAAAATGACGTTGCGTTTGTATTTACTTCACGAAGTATCCTTAAAATTGGTTCAAACTTTACATAATCGCAGTAGAGTGGATTTTAAATTGTGCGCACTATTACTAATTGTGACAATAAACTAATTTATCAGATACCAGACACAGCTAAAGCAACAACTTTTCCGCAAAATATCTGGTGAATAAACCACTATATGTCGGCAATAACACTGAGATTTTCAAGAGACTTAATGTCCTATCAAGTTAATCCCACTATACTATAATTAGATAACTTAAACGGATCAGGCTATCTGTATAATGATAAAGAGCAAAACGTAAAACGGGAATTGCCTCAATTCTACTAACATTAATGCTACAATATGGGAACCTCACTTGCCATGCGTATATAAAGACCGATCTAACATAAATCACATAAAGTAGTTTTAATTATTGGATACCTCTTCATTTTAATGATTATTCAAAGAGGTATCGAAAAATGAAAACAACATTATATATCATAAAAATCATTTTCATCATTTTCTCTTATGAATTCATGAAGACCTGACTTATTACTGACACAATCGTATGAATTTACTAAAAAGAAAAAATTAATTAAATTATCTACATATTATAAAATATAGGCATTCTGAAACTAATTTGTTGTCTTACTATTTACATTGTTTAAGGAAATACGGAAATTAAATGTTATATGTTATTCATATGATTATCAAACATATTTTAAAGAAATTAAAAATCTTCATATAACACATAAAATAATTATTATATAAAGTATATATGATTATTGATTAGTATATGAACGTATACAAACTTAAACATAGGCGCAGAACGAATTTTAAAACATGCATTTTTTATGCAAATTTTCTTTTCTTTTTCTATTTCTTAAGTTTATTTTTTTTTTTTTTGCTGTTATTTTTTCTCTAATACCGATCAAAACATAATATGAATTTTTCCGGAATAAAAAGAAAAAAAAGAAAAAAAAGAAAATTATTAAAAAATAATTTAACAATTTCTTGAATTTAAATTTTCCATTTTTATATTTGTAGAATGAAAATATGAATGCAACAAAATAATGAAATAAAAATTTTTTGCTTGCATTTATTCTATAAGAAAATCATATATACATATAGAAAATTTATTTATGAACAACGGAAACGACAATACTAAATACGTAAACTACTAATGAACAGTTTTTACAACATTAATAGCATACGCATATTAATAATTTTTTTTAAGAAAAAAACAGTGTTTTTAAAACTTTTCTACGTTTGTTTTTGTGTTTAAGTAAAAGGAAAGAATTCAATTATTTTTCAATTAGTATATTCATATTTCATAATTAGGTTTAGGTTAGGTTAATTAAAAGTGGATTTTGGGTAAATCTGAATAAGTCATTACTTTTAATTTTTTTATTACAGTTATTTGTTTTTAATATAAGAATAAAATATAAGTCATCTAAGAATATAACAGCGCTTTATAAGCTATATATTCAATTGGATAGTAATTGAGTTATTCCGAAACTGAAACACATTTCGAAATTGTATTGAATTGGCATACATAATATAAAAATCTTAAATTCTACATAGAAAAATTTCGTTAATTTTTCTTTAATAAAAACCAGGAATGCCAGTTTTTCCTCTTAATATAAATAGAATTCTGCCATAAAAATTCAAAAAAATACCATCTTTGAAAAATTTACGAATTAATTACGAATTAAAATAATTAGTTCGAAAACCTCTTATTTATTAATTGCAATGCAACCCAAAAACACAAAAATATTTTCTTCATTTCTCATTTAGTTGAAAAACTATGCAAAAGTATAGACATACAATATTGCAATATTCTTTTTTTCAATATTCTTATTCCTTCCATATTTGTTTAGATGTTGTTCAAAATTATGGAAAATATTTCCCAAAGCAAAAAAACAAAAAAAAAAGGAGTAAAAAGTAAAAACTTTTTTTTTTGTTTTTATTTTATTTGATTTAAAAAAAAAAAAAAACAACATTTTCTGCATTATTTGGTAGTTGTAAGTAGTGACTTGTAGAAGTTAACATTTTGCTTCTAGCCACGTTTTATTTTTTTTTTTTTTAATTTTTTGATTCATTTAATTTCGAAATGCGTTTCGGAAGAACTCAATTAATACACAATACACCATTCCATATGTATTAGAATTATTATGATGAGTTATTCGTTATTTTATTCATTCTTCTTTCATATTTTTTTTTTTTAACTTTTGTTTTTTTTTTTTTTTTCTTTTTGTTTCTTGTATTTAATGTTAATAATAATGTTGTTCGCATTCTAATTGAACCCAATTGACCCCTTTGACTAAAAAAAAAAAAACAACAAACAAACATAAGATACAAATTGTTGTTAGTTGTTGATAATTAATGTCAAATACATACAATTATTATTATTGTTACTATTATTGTTTGTGATTTTAATTTCGATTTTTTCTTTAAATTTAAATAAAAAAAAAAAAAAAAAATTAAAAAATTATTAAAAGAAGACGAAAAATTTTTATAATTTACAAATTATTTTAAAGCATTTAAAAAGATTCCAAATTAAACAAAAAAGTAAAAAGCATTATAGCATTCTTTTATAAATTTAAATCAAATTTATAAAATGTAAAAAAAAAAAACTATCTGCGATTTATAAACGTGAATTAAAAAAAAAAAAATAAAAAAGTTTAAAAAAAGATCTTTGTATTTGCAAAAAAAAACTTTTCTCCTGTTTTAAAAAAAAATTAAAATTAGGTTAAATGTTTTAAACATTAAAATAGTTTATTTGAAGTTGTTTTTTTTTTTAACTCACAGACATTTTTATTTATTTCTAATATAAAAATTTAGGTAGTTGAGAAGATTATTTAAAAACATGTCTAGGTTTTTAAGGTTCATTAATTCCATACATATTAAAGGAGTCCACTATAGAACTGAACAAGGATGAAACAACTTTTAATAATCATTTGGTTTTGGAAACTCTTTTAATAATAGGATTTCATGCTTTACTTAATGTTGTAACTCTTTGTTGATTTGTGAAATTTTTCATATTTATCCAGCATTGAAATAATCTTTTTGGAAGGATTTAAGAAATTTTTTCCCTACATATTATTATGTTGACAATCGTACAGTATTTAATTATTCATTATTCTTCTATTCTTTAATAATACAGTTTACATATACATTATGGTCTTATAAATTTTTAACTCTATGAAATTTTAATTCTATTTCTTATTATAAGATCGTTTATGTATTTTTGTATAAGCCTCATTATTCTTTTTGTAATAATCTCTAAAATTTTTAAAAAGCTGTTAAGTTTAATACAAGGTAAAAATTTACAAATTAAGAATTAAAAATTAAAAAAATATTTTGAATTAATGATTATTTTAAAAATTTTATTCAAATAGACATTTCCTATCTTATTTCATTTATTATTAATACCTTAATTTAATATTAAAAAAAAACCTTTTTTAAATTTTTAAGCTAGGAAAAAAATTTTTTTTTTAATAATAAAATAAACTGTTGATTATTATACCCGTACGATAGGATTGGGTATAATAAAATTACTCCTCCGTTTGTAACACCTCGAAATAAGCGAACTAGATATACCTTCAAAGGTATGGATCGGATCAGAAAAAAATTCTAAGACTTTTGAGCCAATTCCGTCCGTCCGTAGCTAGAATCTTGAAATTTACTCAAAATATTCTGGGAGTAATTTGTAGGTTCCCTATTTTTTTTGGTTGAGTTTGGACCAAGCCTTAGGGTAGCGTTTTCAAATGAAGGTATATCTTCATTTGAAAACGCCAAACGATTACTACTTTTATTAACTTTAAAAGTATATATACAATAAATATATATTTGTGGCATACGGTGTCTTAATTTATCGTTATGTGAAACTCAAATTTTGCAAAATCCTTCAACCCTTCCATCTTCTAAACGGTTAAAGTTGGAAACTTGAAATTTTGACAGAAGTTAGATCTTTGAAAATTAGTATGAGTCATTTCAGAAATTTTTTTTGTATCACTCCCCGTTTAGGAGCTGTAAGGTGTCAAAAACTGAAAATTTCCTATTTTTAAACACCTGTAACTTGAACACCTGTTAACATTTTTTTGAAGTAATACACAAAAATTAAAGCTTCAACATTATACTCTTATTTCTGTTAACAACTTTTTTTAATAATATAGGGTTACTTTATAATTGACGAAAGTGTTACTTGATTTTTTCAAATTTTCTAACAAATTTCTTTAACGAATTTTTTCCATTTTGTTTTACTCGATCATTTGAAATTGTTGAGGATATAATGCGTAGTACATAAAAATGGAAATAAATAAACAACATAACGGTTGCTTGAAGAATTTTTATTTATATGATATTAATATATATACATACTTATATAATATCATGTTTATTTACATATCGTATATGTCACTAGTGAATGAATGATAAGAGTATAGATGTATATTATATAGCGCCGTATTTACATACATACATGTATTTTATTGTACTTATAAGAAATTATTCTGTCAATGGAATATTTAAATATAATATAATATACTATTTAAAATTATATTTACTATTTTGTACTAAGTAAATTTAATATACATTTACCGCTTAGTATTAAATGGTACTATAGAATATTTGAAAAAGTTTTGGATTGATAATCGTTATGTGAAAGGTTAGAATCTGCTTTTGAAGAATATACATATAAACATATAGTTTGAATATATGTACAACCCATAGTTCTAGAAATTATAAAATTCACCCAAATTATTTTAAAATACTAAAATATTAAAAAAATAATATTGTAAGCAGAGTGACAGGCTGTGAACATACTAACGGTTCGTACGGGTATCTAAGAGTTGACAAAGGCAACTGTATTCTTCCTCGTTTTAATTAAGATTGAATAGAAAACAGATTTGAATGATTCTACTATATAATTAAATATTGCAACATCATATTGTATTGAATATTTTAAACTTAAAAAAAAAAAAAATCATCTATTCGATAAATCATTTTACAAAGTTTTGAATCATTTTATTATTGAATATCAATTCAATTTATTTACATATTTTTAATCTGAGGGACATTTAATTTAAATGTTTTTTTTTAGAAATTTCGAATCATTAAACATTGAAATAATTTAAAAAATCTTTTACTTTCTTCATAATAACAAAATGATTTGCTACTAAAATCAAAATTATAATAATTTTAATTTATGTTCATTTATAGTTTAAAAACGTTTAAAAACTATAAAAATGATTTAATTTTTTTTTTAAATCGTAAAACTAATCCAATTACCAAAAACTAAAAAATACAAAAAAGAAATTCGAAATTGAATTTTATGCCTGCATAAAATAATAACAACATTTTCAACATCATCATTTTAAAATATAACCATCATGTATTTGTATTTTATATGTTCCATATTATAATTATAACATTATAAAATTCATTTACACTTGACATAAAAATCACAGAACGAAAAAAAAAAAAAAAAAACAAAATCATTTCCCAAAGATTCTTACAGTAAATCAAAAATCCTTGAAATAAAAAAGAATAAAATAAAAATTAAAAGTAAAAAATAATAACAAAAACAAAAATAAAAATGTATTCCCAAAAAATTAATTTCTCAAATCCCTCATGAAATGTCAAGGGGTTAAAAACTTTTTTTTCATTTTGAATTTTTAACAATTTTTGACGTTTCTTTCCGCTCTGATCTTTATATGCATGCACATTTAGAATCATTCTATTCAGCCTCTTCAAAAAAAAATTGTCTCATCATCATCTTGAAGAACAAACAGAATACAAAAATTAAAGACAATATCTTTCAGTTTAGTCAAATCATTTGAAATTATTGTTGAACTGGCATAAGAGTAAACGATTCAACGCATTGTATGAATTTTTTTTGTGCAATAATGATACGAGCTCATGTTACAAAAGTTTTTATTTTTTTTTTTTTTACCGAACGATCTTATAATTAATAAAATAAGTTATAGAATAAATACGGGTTGAGATCATTCGCAAGAAATTAAATGCAGAACTAGGAAAGCGAGCGCCACATTCTTTAATATGAAAAAGATATTTTGTAGCCAGAATTTAAACTTATAGTTAAGATTACAAATTATAAGGTATTATGTTCTGTCAGTGCTGCTATGCGAACTCTAACAGAAACTTTTCTTAATAAATTAGAATCTGTTGAGTTATGGTTTTTATAGAAGAATACTAAAAATTAACTAGGTTGCTAGAATTACGAACACAGAAGTATTAAGAAGAATAATATAATGATAAAATTCAACTAATTTTCCTATATAATGAGGCAATCTAGAATAATTAAGATAATCCAGAAAAATATAGTTTTCTATATCTGATTCGTAAAAGCAAAATATAAGGAAGAAGGAGGCAAGTAAGAAGAAGAATATCGTATAGTGTACCAACAAAATCTTTTATTGAACAAAATAGCAGACAAAAAAGTTAATATGATAACCAAAGTTCGATGACGTACATATATAGCACATAAAAAAGAAGAAAATTCGAGTTACCGCAGAATCAAGAATATGTGAATCATAATGACATTTAAGGAGTACCTGACAAGTTTCTTTCCAAAGTTAAAAGAAGAAAAACTTCAAACATTAAATTGTAAATTTGGTCGCGTTAATAACATGGTCTGCATATTTATTATCAAAACTTAATTTTATGTAAAATTAAATTAAGTTGTTCTATCGTATTGCTATAAGGAAATAAACGATTTCAATTTTAATGCTGTTTCTGAATTTCTGCTATTCTGAAAATTTCTTAATACTGTTTTATAACATTTTTAAACTGCTTAAACCGTATAAACTTAATAATGACTACCAAAATAGTTTATTAGCTAAAATATTCTACAATATCTAATCTAATAACTTTTCAGTCTTAGAATATATTTGCTCGTCTTAACTGGGTCTATTATTTTTGTTAAATTAAATAGAAAACGCATCTTCAATTAAAAACGTATTTAATACAAAAAAAAAACAGCAAAACGCAATTGTTTAAAAAATGAAAAGATGTTAATGCAAAATATTAACATTAGTACTCGTACATTTGCAGACATTTAATTTTGACTAGACAATCTGACGATTCAACTTAACCTTTCATAATAGTTTTCGTTAATTTTTTTTTTTTTTATTTCATTGTTTTGTTTTTTTTTTATTTTTTTTTTTTTAATTTTCTGTTATGTTATTGTTTCGATTTTCCCTTTCAATTTAAATTGAATTAATTAAAGTTGACAAAAATAAAAAAAAAAAAAAACAAAAACAAAATAAAATCACAAATATAAAAAAGAAATTCCAGAAAGAGAAGAGACGAATGAATCTTCTGCTTTTGTTTTGTTTTGCTTTTTTTTTTAATTTTTGTTAAAATTTGAATTTAGAAAGAATTTTTATTTGATTTTTTGTTTTTGTTTTTGTTTTTCTGTTCTGAATTCGAATTCAAAATGTCCAAAGAGGATGTTCTTATAATTGCACAATTTATTATGATTTTAGGAAGGCAAGCCTTTATTTTTCTATGTGCTTTTTATTTACGGTTCTAATCAATTCTGTCTCTGGTTTTTTTTTTATACTAGACGGGTTGTAGTGTATATAGTAGTAGAAGAAAATTTGTTAAAAGATTTAAAAATTTTGTTTTTATTGACAATATTTAAAGCATATTTTTCTTTTTTCTGTTGAAGAATAAAACAAGACCGAAAACATGATTTAAAAAAAAAAAAAATGACAGTCATTATAATTTTAATTTGGAACCAAATAAATTTTTTTTTTTTGTGGTTTCAGAATTTAAAAATTAAGATTTTATGGGGAAAAAAAAAAACAAAATTTATGCACGAACTAATGTGACTTTAAATCCAGAAAATGTCATTGTATGTTTTGTTTTTCCTGGTTAAAGTTTTTTTTTTGTTTTTTTGTCCTTTTTTCATAGTATTTTTAATGAGATAATTAAGAAAGAATTTTAATTTTAATTAAAACAATAATAAAAATAAAATCACAAAGAATAAATTTGAATTTTAAAGGAGGAGTAAAATCAGGAATAAATTTCATTTAAATTTAATTAAAAAAATTGTATTTTAAAGTTTTATTTTGTGCATTTTACTATTAAAATATTCATTTTAAGTTTAATTTATAATATTATTTGTTTAAAATTTAAATATCCATTCCAAGGTTAAGATACAGTATGTATATGAATTTAGGATGATATGTATATTATATAGTTATAAATATATAATGAATGTACTAAAAATTTATTTTTTTTAAAAAGATTTCTAATTTAATTGTGATCAAATTTTTTGTAAAGATCCCTTTAAAATTTAGCGTCAGAGTCAGTTAAATATGCACCCTTAACTTAGAATCCAAATTTTTCTAATAGCAGAAAGTTTGCAACAAAACTGAAGCAAGATTTTATAACGAATGCGTATGACTTCTATTTCGCATAAAAATACAATTTTTGATTCAAAATGAAATAAGATAAGGTATTTCTAGATTTTAAACATGTTTTCGTGACATCATTTTTCGAAACATAGCATGTAATTCATAATAATCTATAAAAAGCTTTTTAATAGCACGTTTTAAAACATAAAATTGAAAAATTTACTTATTAATGTCACTCCGTGTTCTTTCATCTGTTTATACGTCAATGCTTTGCTAAAAGGAATGAAATTTTACTCATAGATAAATCTTATCAAAATGAAACAATATTATAGAACATGTTTTGTAACCCACACTGCTAAAGTAAATTCAGTTCGAACAAAAGTTGAAAAAAACGCTTATATTAAAAATAATACTTATATAACTTGTGTTCTTCGAAATTTGTTTTTTTCTGCAATCTGAAAATTCCTAACAACAGAAATATTTTAAATACCTATATATAAATGATGATAAAAATAGATTAGGGGGTCTGGATGGCCTAGTGAGAAAGAGCGTAAAATATAAGCTGTAAAGACTCGGGGAGTGAGGTTTCGAATCCGATACATGTTATAAGAATTATTCATCCTTATATAAAATTTATACAGCCACACTTGAAAAGGAAAGGAACCATATATTTTAAATACTTAAAGAACCCATTTATTTTAAATACTTAAACTTAGAAACATAAAATTTAAAAATATCGGGCAAAACAAAAATTTAAGTTTCGGGCAATATCTTTAAGATTGAACAAATTATTTTAGAAAAAAAACTTGTATTCCCTAAGTATTTAAGAATACTTTAAATTATCACTACTTTAAAAATATGAATTTTTAAAAACTCTTAGCTTTACATAATGCCTTATTTAACGACGTTAATATAAATTATACAAAAATTAAACATAAAAACAATAAAATGACAGAAAAAAACGATTTCTGTACGAACTTTATTTAAAGGCTCTAATCCGTGAATTCTAATAAATATTTTTTTCATTTTTTGCATCCTTTATAAAATAATTACCAATAAAAATAATCATAATTTGACCACTACAATAGTTTCTATTATAAAAAAATTAAAATCTATACAAAATATTAATTAATAAAATTTAAATTTGTATGACAGGGTTATTAATGTATAATTATCAATTTTTATTAATATTTTTAATAATATCTTCTAACTATTTAATTAAATAAAATTCGATAGGAGTTTTACTTTTTTAGCATCAATCATTATCTAATTTATTTTATTATTTGAAAATTTTTTAATTAACTATTCCATAATTTTCTAAATATTTTTTTCCCCCTAAGGGACATGAGAATCTTCCAAAGATACCAAGAATTCCCTCTTGGTAGTTTCATATTCTTACTAACTAAACGCACCTCCCCTTTTAGCCAATATAATGAAATGAAACCGCTACATGTTAACGCAGTATATTAGCTAGGGAGTAGAGATAGGAAAGAGGACAATAGGATGCGGAAACATTAGATTGGGAGTGGAATTGTAAGGAAACAACGAATTATATTTACTATTTTTGCTAACAGTGACAATAACCGTTACAACAGTTACAACATGCATGCATATTATTATTATTTACTACAGAGTAAGGGCCATCAGTGGATTACAACGTGCAGTAGTATATAACACGTTCCTGCATGATATAACCAAAGATAGCTCTACTGTAGCAGTTCTTATTATTATTATTAATTACGACCAAAAATGACTAAATATTTTTTATTTATATGACCTAACCGGGGTTTGAACCCAAGACCCTCCGATTGAAAGGCTGGCTACTTAACCGCTACGCCATGAGTTATTCATGAGTTTGAATAATCTTTAGAAAAAAAGAAAAATTTAATATGATCAAACCCGTTTGTAAGAAACCCTCTTAATAGAAAAAGTCGGTCATAAGAACAGAAATCTTTGAACCCATTGTTTTTTTTTTAATTTTTTCATACAAATTTGCCCTTTTTCAAGAAGCTCGCTTATGCTTATAAGAAAAACCCCTTATACGAAACTACAATTTCCATTTAATTATATACATTTGTTCAAAAAAAAAAAAACCTTTTATAAGAAACTTGTCAAATATTCAATAAAAATTTATAATATTTACAATAATTATGATGTGTACTTTTTAATTAAGTATATTAGTAAATTGAAATAAAAGGAAAAAAGATTTCTTATAAACAGACTTTGGATATAACAAAAATATTTCCTTAAAAAAAAGGAAAAGGTTTCTTATAAGCGGAGCACGGATATTAGAAAAAAAATGTTTAAAGCGAGGCCCGAATATACGAAAAAAACAGTTTTTAAGTAACTTTTTCTCCGGTCCAAATAGAGTTTCTTATAAGCAGGTTTGACTGTGTGCGTGAGTCTATATATATATAAATGTAATTTTTAATTAATCTTAAAAGCTGAATTCTGACGCACAAACCTATAGTATATATTAGTTGGTCCGACGACAAAATTCTGTTTTATCTTACCATTCTATTGCATGAAAAAAAAGGGTTTATGACTTGTATTACATAACCAACAAAAATGGGTTTATGACTTGTATTACATAACAAAAAAAAATCTTAAATTTTTATTTCACTAATAGATATATATATATGCCCCACATCAACCACAAATTCACAATTTATGACCGCTTTCATTTAAAAACAACTTAACAAGACAATTGTTATACCTTTTATTGTCAGAATTCTGATTTTCACTTTAAATTTATTTTAAGAACACCCTGTTAGATGTTTCACCTCACCAAATCAAATTCATTAAATACCAAATAATAAAAAAAAAAAAAAACTCATAACAAAACCAATAAAAATATTTATAATTTCAAATAAAATTATTTTAAATTTTAATGATTATAGATTTATTTCTTTTATAACCAATGATGATGATTGGCTTCGTGGTATATCCTACTACTGAAAACAATAAATTTTGATTAGGTATAAAAAAAAAAAAAATATAAAAAAATTTATTAAAAAATTTTTTATTTAAATTACTAATAAAAAATTAAAAATAAAATATAATTAAAAAAACAAAAAAAAATCTTTAAAGTTTTTCGAAAACAGCGGTATATGAGTATGTATATAAAGTCATTTCTTAAAGAACATAGAATCGAATCAAATTAAATATTGATTGTTATTTTCTTCATGAACATTAAATATTTTTCTTTCATAATTTTTCTGGTAAATGATTATATTTTTTTTTAATTCATTTTGTAAATGATTTTTTTTTTATGCATAGTAATAAATATTAATTTTCAATAAGGTGAAATAAATAACTGAAGCCTAAAGGAACAATAATGAGGCATAAAATCAACTGGGGGGGAGGATCATAAAAAAATATATATAAAAACACAGTAATAAAATAACAAGCTGACTTTAAAACTAATTTGTAATTAAGCCGCAAACGTTACTTTACTGGGAAAATTGTAATTTTTTTTTTATATAATTTTTATACTACAAAATGTCTTGTTGTCAATTTAATTTAAACTTTAGTCAATTTAATTTAAATTTTTGATTTGAAATATTGTATGTAGTATGTATATGTAAATGGGATATATATTATATATCTATCCGGGCATCGAGTTAAATTAAAAATTGACTTGTTCAAGTCATATTTTTGATATAGTTAAAGATGCTGCTTTAAAGATGTTTGGGTTTCTTGTACCACTGTAAGGCTGACTTTTCTACATTCGACTTTCTCAATATCTATAAAATGTACATTAGGACGAAAACTTAGGACGAATTTAAACTTTAGTCAATTTAATTTAAATTTTTGATTTGAAATATTGTATGTAGTATGTATATGTAAATGGGATATATATTATATATCTATCCGGGCATCGAGTTAAATTAAAAATTGACTTGTTCAAGTCATATTTTTGATATAGTTAAAGATGCTGCTTTAAAGATGTTTGGGTTTCTTGTACCACTGTAAGGCTGACTTTTCTACATTCGACTTTCTCAATATCTATAAAATGTACATTAGGACGAAAATGGAGCTCTTCAAACAGTACTGCGTTATCTCGAGAAAGTGCAAAATAGATCTATTCGCCTTATTGGTAACCCCAACGTTACCTTAATACTCACTCTACTCTGCCATCGCCGTACTGTTGGGTCATTGACCCTGTTTTATAGATATCTTATAGGGGTGAACACCTGTTCTAAAGAAATAAAACAATAAATGCCTTCTCTCAAAGTTTTTCAATTTGAAATGAGAAGTGCAGCAGATGCCCACCCATACACTGCGTAACACATCATTTGGAAATTCATTGTCATACCGCACGTCGCTCATATGTTTCCAAAAGTTGGAAACTCATATGTTTCCAAAAGTTTCCATTTGTGTATACAATATAACGAAATTCAAAAAGAACATTAACATCCTTCTTCAAAGTAACTCCAAAATTTTTCCAAAATAATCTAAATTTTTCTCTTGATCCTCCATAATATAATAATAATTATGAAAGATTATTATATAATAATAATAATCCTAATTATCCCAAACCTAATTTCCCAAGTAATCCTTCCCTAATCCTTTTCCCTAAAACCAAACTGTACATTATATTATTATGTATTAAAGGACCCATCCTAAAGTTTAGTTTTAAAGCGGGTTGGTTGGTTAAAGTCCAACACTACCCAGAGGAACCTTGTACATTTCTTTTGAGTGACTTTCGATGTTTTTCAATGTTCCTCGTAAAACAAAAAAGCCTATATCTGATAAATTTCAAAATCCAGGTGAGTAATAAAAAAAATTTAGACCATTTTATTACTTCAATTTTTTTTTTATTTCAAATTTTTTTTTTATGTTTTATTACGGTTTTTTTATTTTTATTTTTGGGATTTATATCTAATGCAATACATATATTTATGGATCTAAAAATTCTCATAATAGACCTCCCAAAATCACACTTAATTCATTTAAAATTCTTTAATATTTTGTTTTTTTTTTTTGCTGTTGTTTTTTTTTCTTTTAAGACTTTTAAAAAGTCAAAAAATCAAAAAAAAAATGAAAATTTAAATTAATTTTTGTTCAAATTTATGCTAATTCTATTTTATGAAAATTGTATTGTCCTTTTTTTTTTTTTGTTATGCATTTTTACCATATATATGACGTTAACAACTTTTAAATTTAGAAGCGCCTGATTTTTTTGTTGATTTGATGATCAGATGTATCAAACCTATAGGTATACATGTAATAGTTATTGTAATGTAACGATTTTTTTCGTAAATTTAACATTATCGTTCATGGCTTTCTTTAAATTATTATAAGATTTGTTTGTATAATACATAGGCAGTAGCCACAAGTAAAAGTTTTAAAGTTTAACCTACTCCATACATATTTGATAATTTAAAATAATGATTAATTTCCAATTATAAATCAAATTGGCAAACTAAAATTTAACATGTTTAGCTCTACGCTCACCGGTGAACATAAAAAAAAACGTCTTGCATTAAAATATCCGATGTTTGTCATCGGTGAACAGCACTCAAATGTTTCAAAATACTGTACTCACCGCTGAACATAAAAATAAACTTAAGTTTCAATGTAATTCTGGTGAACATTTTGAAAGTAAAAAAATAGTACATTAAATTGATTCAAGATCTTAAGAACATTCAGCAATATTCGTCGGTGATATACACGTGGAACAAAACGCAAGTTTTTTTTTTATGATGACTGGTAAGCACGAGATTTCGAAACATTTAAGTGATGTTCACCGGTGATAGACGTAAGACTCAACGTATTAAAGCATTGGTAGATCAGTCAAAAATTTAAATTAATTTTATATGCTTTGAATAACTTTCTTTTAAATTATTATTACCACTCATTTGTAGTTTTTAACATCTTATACATATTATATACATAAAAAAATGATCTTTCAACAAAGTAAATTGTGCGTGCTTATGAATTAATTAAAGACTAGACGTAAGAACGTTTTTATATTTTGTGTCTTTCTTTTATTTTTCTTTTCTTTTTTTTTCTTATTTCTTTAAGGTTTTATTGGTTTTTTTAAAGGGATTTTATGGCAATAATGAATAAAGTTGGTCTGGTTAGCGGGTATAACTATATGGCTATTTATAAGCGTACTTTATTGAATACAAAGATTTTTTAATACAAAAAAAAAAAAAGCATAAAAACATAAAAAAGGAACTGTCATAAAAAAAATAAGCACTTGTTTCGCCTATAGAAATTTAAATTATATTCTTGTTGTTTTATTTAACCATAAGATTAATGCAATGTTAACAATGATAATAATAATGGGATGAAGTTTTATTTTACATTAAATTAATTGTGATTAAATTAAAATCATGGTTTCTTTTGCTTTTTTTTTTTACTTTTTCTTGTATTTTTTTTTAAATAAAATTTAATCATTTGTTAATGGATGGCTCTGTTGTGATTTAAATCAATTATTTTATGCATTTCTTATGTGATTTAAAAAAAAAAAAAATTGAAAAGGAATTTTTATTTCTATTTACTCGTGGTTTAAAAGTAAAACAAAAATAATACAAAAAGGTGACTTTATTTGAAGGATAATGTCTATTACCTTATATATGTAACTTATAATAACATTTTATCACTAATTGATAAGTATGAAAACTAACTTAAGTAACTAAACATACATATGTATAATATTACATTCACACGCTATGATATGATTTTTTATAATATTAATTTCAATATTACATTAGGATGAAATCTTCTTATTACCTATGTATATATAAGACAAACTTGTCATTCATAAATTGATGCATGCTATTTGGATCATTAATTCAGTTTTCCAACTTTAAATGCTATTTTGATCAATAATTGGATCTTCTAACTACAATTAGGGGCCTCGATAGCCTAGTGGGTAAGAGCGTATAAACACCGAGGGAATGTGGGTTCGAATCCCACACACATCGTAAGAGTTATTCCCACCTTACGACATTTACAGTCATGCCTGAAAAGGAAAGGCCTAATTTCCTGTTCACATTTATGTGGCAGAGGAAAAAAAAAAGACAACTACAATTGAAATTCTTTAAAATTTTTTATCTTATCAATGCATTAAAATTTCATTATCTTTTTTATATTAGATTATAAAAAAACAGTGTTAAAAAATATTAAATGATAATAATCTAAAACATCACATAATAATCTAAAACACACATTTTATAAGAATGGCGTTAACAATAATAATTGACCAAATAGCTTTTTTTTTAAATTAATAAAACAAGTTTTGAATTTATTTATCTTAAAAAACATTAATTAAAATTTTTTTTGTTGTTTTTTTTGTAAATTTTATTTTGTTATACACGCAACGATAAATTTATCATTTTAACATTTTATTGGATTGTACGGGTACATAGATTTGCATTTATTTTCTGGTTTCTTTGAAAAACTGCAAACAGTTGTTATCAGCATAACTCATATAATTCTTATTCGATTAGAATGCAATTTGGTATAGAGGTTAGTCTTGTGATTTGGACCTCTGCAAAAAAAGTTGAGGCCGGCAACTTTAGGGGAACGTCCTCATAATATTGAAATAAAATATGATTTGTTCTAAAAAAAACCACGTGGTTAGACAAAAAAAAATCTCGAATTTCAATCAGATTTGGTATACGGGTTGGTCTTATGCTCCTGCATCAGGATTTGAAAACTGTATCTTCAGTGGGTCAGCCTTAAAATATCCGAATACAAATATTATATGATAATATTATGTTCTAGAGCACATATTAATTCTTATACGATTTGAATGAAATTTGGTATAAATGTTACTCTTGCGATATAGTTGATGCTAAAATAATTTGAGGCTGGAAACTTGTGGATCCTAGCCCTACTATTAGAGCTCTAAAATAAAATTGTGATTGTGAAATTTTAAGAGACACTCTTTAAACTTGAAAATTAGGTAGAGTTTGTTAGAACCTTTCAAAAACGGGACCAGTTTTCACCCTTCATCCGCCTAAGATAGATGAGGAGGTACATTTCTAAATCAGGCTACTGCCCCTCCATGGGTACTTTTTTTTTGAAAGAAAATTGTATCTTGTATTAAATCACTATTATTAATTTAATCAGTAACAATTAATGGTTGTTTTTTTTAACATATGTATTTGAATTGTAATTGCAAAAGCCGTTAACCTAAGAGTAGTCGAAAACTTGTAGTATATTTGACAGCCTTTTCAGTTCAAATAGTCTTATAAAAATAAAATATTCATACTTGAATTTATTATTTTTATTACTTATAAAAATATAAATAAAAAGGCTGTCAAAAATTCTACGACTTTTGGGCTACTCTTAGGTTAGCAGCTTTTTTTTTTTAAATTTATTTAAAGCAATTATCTATTTCCATAAAATGTTTATAAACTAAGATTAGAGTTCCATTATTTCATTTCAGTTAGCTTTTATTAAAGTAGAATTAGAGTTTCCAAGACTAAAGTTAGTTTTTATTTTTTATAGTGATAAAATAAGTTCCCCTATAATAACGTTTTTTTTTTAAAGTTAGGCAGACCTGTATTCTATATAGGATAAATAATGCAAAACTTGTTAAAGAACAAATGCTACAAATATAAAATTATCAAACCTGGAAACATATATTTTTCATACAAAAATTAAAATTAAATCCAACCATATACATATATTCAATTAAGTGCCAGATTTTATGATACAATATATTTTTGAAACAAAACTCCTTGAATTTCAAATTTATATTAATGATTTTAAAGGTGATATGGTGGGGTTCTAAAATATTCAAAAAGAACATCAATTTTTATTCTAAGATTTAAAAATAAAAAAAAAATTTTTTTTTTTAATAAATTTAAATTTTAACATAAATTATGTCACATTATTACAAATTAATTATATACTGAACTCAATGGAATACCAATTCATTATCTTTAAATAATAAAAAATTTAAAATCACGCCAAAAAAAAAAATTAAATTAAATTACCCTTTTGCGCCTCAAAACAACATTTTTTTTTTGATACAAAAGAATAACTTTGAGGGATCATTAGTTATAATTTTAAAATGAAATCATGTCGGGATAACAGCCAAAATTATAAAGCAGAAGATAATGAATATTAACAAAAAAAAATTGTATATCCTTTAAACACTTGTTCTCGAAATTCATGTATTTACGAAAATTTTCGGTATCATAAATTTAAAAAAAAAAAAAATCAGAAAAACCCTTTAAGCAATCATCTAACCAAAAATTGATTGTGATGATCATCATCTTCCTATTTTAGTTTTTGTTTTTTTTTTTTTGGTTTTTTAATCAGATTTATGTTATGTTATCATTATCATCAGAACAAGAGTTTTCGATCGACTAAAAAAAAATGCATTTTAAATAAAAAAATATGTCAAAAATTATAAACATTTGTCTTAGTTCTTATTATTATTCGTGTTGTTTCTCTTTCATAAATTAACAAGATGAAAATTGAAATTCTGGATATTTTTTTTTATTTTCTGTTTTTTTTTGTATTTTACTGATTAGGATCCATTTTTCTTCCCTAATATATATAAAGTTGAATTCACAAGTTTTTCAAACGTTAAATCCCACGTACCCCACCTACTGAAAATGTTGAAAAAAAAAAAAACTTAAAACAACACTGCAAAAAACAAACCTTGCCAATAATGGTCAAGATGAAAATTTAATTTAAAACATCATCTTTGAAAGATTTGTTACATTTTTATGCAGTTATTAGTACAGTAAAGGTCAAACATACATTGCAAATGAAAGATTGTAATTTTTATTCAAATTATTAATGTTTCTTTTAAAATAGCACATAATTCAACTTAGTTTGATATTATAACTTCAAATAAAATCAATAAAGCCGGATTCAGAATGATACAGCATAGCAGAGCTAAATGTAATTTTTGTTAACGAATTGACATATGTAAATTTCAAAACTTTGACAAGACACACGTTGGCCTATAATGTCATAGAAAGTATATTTATTTATTTTATGCGTACAAACAAAAATGGAGAAACTAAAAACTTATTTAAATATTTTTAATGTTATTTTATATTATATTTAAATTTTAATTACCATTTTTTTAGATTTTTTTAAACTTACTGAAAAAATCCCGCAAATAGCAATATTAATTTCCAAATATTTTGAACTGGACATAGATTTCTTATGTTTAACGAATATTTAACGAAAGAAGAAAAAAATTTTGGCATAACATATGTTAAATTTGACATTTAGCTAAGCTATAGTATGCTAAATGTCATTATGGTAAGTAGTTTAAAAGTGTAAAAATTGAGATAATTATGTAACGAACGAAAATTGTAAGTATAGGCAGGAAGTATATGCATTCAAGTGCAAAGAAAAATTCTGGGATTTAAGGTTTATACAATGACTGACTTGAATGATTTTTTATAATAAAGTCATGTAGAAAAAAGATTACAAGAAAGAAAATAAAAACAAAAATTATGGCATCTTATACTTCTTCTATTTTCTTATACAGCTTAAAACATTTCTGAATTAAATTCATAGTTAATATCAGTAAAAGGTTTCAACCTATTTAATTTAATCAACATTTTTTATCCGAAACTGTACATTTGTTGAAATGAAAATATTCAATAAAAGGTTATTGAAAAAAAAAAAAAAAACAACGAAATTAAGCCTAAAGCTAAATGAAGCATATATTTGTGAAGTAAACGCGTTCACATTGTGTTATCTTATTCACACAGTATTGTGGTTCCTTTAGTACACATGCCTACTCGCAAAAAAAAACAAAAAAAAAGCACAAAACTACCATCTAATATGATTTACGTTGGATCACTTATATTTTTTTTTCCCCCTTTTATTATTTGATCACGTTTTTAATTAAAAAACGCTTTTTTTGTTTTTGTACTCCTAAAATTGTGTTGGCCGTGTGAGGAAGTGGAAAATAATATATTAAGATTTTTTTTTTATCACTGAATAAGTTATAAAACTACAGGATTCCTATAATAAAATTATTATTGGTGAAATTAAAAATGAAATTTAAAAAAAAAAAATTAAAGTTGTTGAATGTTTAATGATTATTTTTCGTGTTTGATAAATTTATGAGCCAATTTTTATTATCGAATTACTAGAGTTAGGATATCAAATGAATTCATATTATAGTTTTATTTTAATTGAATTAATATGATTTAGGTTTTTTTTTCGTTCTTGTGAAAAGGTAAAGACTAAAGATAAAAGGAACCTATGCACTTTTTTATATGATATTAAAAAATGACACTTATTTGTAAGTCTTTTTAGCTACTCTTAAATGTTTGTTATTAAAAAATTAATTTCTCTATCTATTGTTAAATCTATTGTTATATTTTACATTTTCTTTCCCTTTCATTTTCGACCGTTTTCTATAATTTCTAGTACTTTGGTGATTATACTTCAAAGTCAGCTTTGATATATTGCACACTGGTTTAATTTTCTTTTCTTGATCAATTCCGCTGAAGTTGCTTTCTACTTAAATTTATTTTGGTCCTTGTTTGTTGTTCCATTCTCCAATCTAGGAAATGATTATTTTATACAACATATTGCAGGTTTAGGTAATGGGGAAGAGGAATTGGAGGAAAATAGAATAAGAGAGGTGAATTGAAAAGTAAATTAGAAACGAATCTGTGCAGATTGCTTTTGCAAAGTTATAAATTATATAATGGGCCATATCTATCAATATATCTATCAGAGAGGAAAACTGGGTTGAGCATGTTCACATATTAGCAGTTCTCACAAGAAATGAGTTCCCTAGGAACTTCTAGAAATTGAACCATTTAGGAATTTCTACGGTGTAGAAATTGGCTCTTAATGCGTTCCCAGTTCTACATTAAAATTGCTTTAATGGAACTCATATATAAACTCATATATAAAAATTCAGAAAGTTTTTGCGGCACTAACGCATAAAATCACTTATTAAAGCCTATAACAAGTGAACTTTAAAATTATAGACATTTTAAGTTTTTTTCCAAAACTTCAAAAGAAGCAAAAAGAAAAAAAAACTTAAAAGAAAAATAAAAGCCAATTAAAGCATTTAAATACCTTAAAATACTTCACTAATTCCATGACTAACCTTTAATTTTATATAATGAAAGATATGTAATCTTCATCTTTTCATCTGATGCAAATAAATTATACCGATAAAATTAATGTTTAATGTCAGTTTTTGCACTCGTTTACTTTCTTTATACTAAAAATGCTCTAAAAAAAAATTTTTTTTTTTTTTGTGAAATAATAAAACATTCCTTTTAGAATTGCTTTTTTTGCCATTATATATAGGATCGGTTCAATCTTAATAATGTCTTTTCGTTTTTTTCTTTAATATTATTTTTATTATTGTTGTTTTTTTTTGCTACACTTGATTCTGTTGTTAATTCAAAGATGAAATTTAAAACCCTTTTTAAGCTTGCTTCTGATAAGATTTAGTTTGAGTAGCTAATTCTGGTGCCAAAAAATTATATACATTTTTTTCTTAAAATTACTTTTAACCAACCTTGCAAATAATTTTTGATATTAGTTGTTATGGTTGTTCTTGCTGTGAATGGTTATTGCTATGGCTTTTATTATGGCATCTGGTATCGATTAAAATGAATTTTAATGAAAAAGAAAAAAAATTATAAAAGATTTTTCTTTTTTTTTTTGCGAGAATTTTTAAAATACTTTAATAATATTAAATAATTAGAACTATATATAATAATACAGATACATTTATAATAAACTGAATTTTAATAATGGATTTTTTATGTTAACCCTTTCTATATACGGTTTAATGTGATGTGATTTAAAATTAACATCAATGATTCTCAATATTTATCAAATCAGACAACACCTGAAACATGGGAATTTTGAACTAATTTCTGAGTTCTGCGTATACCGTAACGTTTGCATAATCCTTGTTTCAGAAAAAGGACTTATTCTATTAAGAAATTTTTTCAATATACTTTATTCCCAGTTAATGTATAGAAAACTTTTCAGAGGTCCTAATAAAATTATCAATTAAAATCGAAGTTAAGTGAAAGGAAGATATTTATTAATCAGATGGTAGTATGCGTCATCTGAATTAAATGAGTCAACTGATTATCAGTCGAACCTTAAATGAAACCACTTTCATTACCATCCCAGTTAAAGTATAGAAAACTTTTCAGAGGCCTTAATAGATTTTAAATTAAAATTGAAGTTCAGTGAATAGGCGATATTTATTTTATTGATCAGGTGGTAGTGTACGTCATCTGAATTAAATGAATCAACTGATTACCAGTCAAACCTTAAATCTCAAACAATCTTAAACTCTAAACTTCAACTTGATCTCCTCATAAGAGGTTACAATTTAGTGCAACTTTCCAAATTTTATATTACAGTCCCTGAGATCGCTAATAATATAATATATACATATAAACACTTAAAAAAGCACAATTTTAAACTTTATGTTAAATTATATACACTATAATTTACATGTACTACTAATCTTATCTGAAAAGGGTTAAAGAAATCCTTATGGTCTTATTTTGCTATTGTTCCTTTTCTCTTTCATTTCATTCATTTTAATCTAAAACTCATTTAATCTGTTCTGATATATTGAAATCTGGATATTGTTAAAAACAAAAATTAACTTTTGAAAATACCAAAAATATAAAATTTCAGACATGATTTAAAATATTTTCACAAAGTACTCTGATGATTGCAATAAATTATGAAGGGTCGTTAATACACTATAGGCATTTCTGCATCTCTTTGCAATAATAATCATAATAATAATTTCACCCAGTGAACCATAATTAGCTCAAGTAAAAAAAAAAAAAAAATAATTTTAAAAAAGAAAAAAGATATAAAAAGAGTAATATCTAAAAATGTCAAGATCACGCAGATCAAGTACAAGTGCACCATTAATATCCATAAGATTATATTTGTGTCGCCAATCTTTTTTAATTGTTTTTGTCTTTTTTTTTTTATCATATATAATTGTTTTCCTGCTCTTAGGAAAACTTAAATGTAGTCATGTCTAGTAAATCGAAAATATCTATTTCAGTTTATTATATACATATATAATAGGGTTAACCTTGAAGTACAATTAGATTTTCTTTTTAATAGTTTTAATTTTTTTTGTTTTACTTTCATTTGAATCTATTGCATATAAAGAGTAGTTGAGTATGAGGGTGAATTCTTATATTTGATTATGTTTTGGTTAAAAAAAAAAAAAAAACAATAAAATTTATAGATCTGCATGTGCATCGAATGTATGTGACATGAATATTTGTCAAATGTATGTAAGTATTCATAATTTAGTCAGACTTAATGCTGCAGTGTATTAACAACTGTCATAATCACTTGTTATTTTTTATTTCTTTTTTGTTTTTTCTCTTTTTCTGTAACAAATAAAATTTTATGGTTTATTATTTCCACTTCAAGCTTGAAATTTTTCAAAAACGAAAGCAGAAAATTTATTTTAAGAATTGTAATAATTTTCAATTTTTTTTTTTTTTTTTGATTCTTATTGTTCATCTAAGGTTTATTTTTAGAAATTTGCAAGTTATTCATGAAAAATATTCAATAGAATTCATAACTAATTACAAATTAATACTTTTTATTTTTGTTTTACAAAGACATGACTTAAATTTTAATTTTCATATTAAAATCGAATCTAAAAGGACTGAAAAATAAAGAATTATTCAACAGTAAACGCAGAATATGAAATTTAAAAAACAGTATATTCAATGTACATTTTTATATATAAAGTCTATTTTTTTTTTCATATAATTTGAAAGTTTTATTCATTGATTCCTTTTAATTTTAAACAAAATTTGGAGTTCTTCTACTGTTAAAGTGCCTTCTTATATTAACTTATTAATCGTATAGTTCATAGAATATAAGATCAACGATTCTTGAATCAATCATTCAAATTCATATTTATTGCGGTCAAACGTATTGTTGACGTAGTCAAACCAGAATCAAGTGAAACTGGAATTTCTATATTGCATAATATTGCTTTAATTTATGTTTCTAAATATGTCTTTATTATGTGTACATGATGTCTATCTATATGTCATTTTAACTTCTCTAAACCATAAAACGGAAAAGTAAAAAAAACCGCAAGTATAGGATTTTCATTACATTATTTTACTATAATCGGAGAGTTTGGCTTGGTGAGTAAAATTATAGACCAAGGCAATTAATCTAGCGCAGTTCGGTATCAAAACAAAAAAAAAAATTTGTAAACTTTATAATTTTAATAGATATCTTTACCAGAGATCTACACCAATAGTGATCTACACCGAAATCGTAATATTTTTAATGTTATTTTTTCAAAAAATTATTTTAAAAATTTTATTTTATTAAACTACATTTTTTTTTATTATGTTTCAGCTTTTGAAATTTGTCCTAAATTCCATGTACATATATCATAATATAATATCATTCCATATATATATATATAAACTATGTAATATATATAATATATATGTAAATATAAACTCACATATTCTGAAATAATCGTATATTATACTCTAATTTTATAACCAACAATAAAACAGATTTGAACCTCTCCCAAATTTTCTCTAAACAAATTATTGAAACCCTGATTTTGAAACGAACTATAAAATCACTCCTTTCCTTTATATACTCCTTTTATACAATCCTCATTTTATTTTTACCAATATTCATTATTCGAACATTAAAGCATTTAAAATAGGGCAGTCCGAAAACCCTACTATTAAATATTTTCAAACCCTGTAATAAATACAATAATTTTAGAAAAAAATGAGATTTTTGGACAATCAAAATCAGATCAGATCAGATTGGAAAATAAGAAATTTGAAAAAACAAGTAATAGAAATTTTTAATTAAGATTTTAACAAAAAAAAATATTAAAAAAATTAAGATTTGCTCCCTATATATAAAAATAAGATATGCTCCCTCTCCCCTTATCGCACTTTTTGTCATCGTAATATAAAAAATTTTAAAAATTTAATTATACAAAATATCATAAATTTTTGTTTTAAATGTTCCTTAAATCCCTTTTCAAATTATTAAAAAATTTATTATATACAATCTCTAAACTATACAACTATCTTAACCTTGATTTTTTAAATATAATCGACAGGAAATTTACTAATTATTACTAATTTATCAATTCTATATAAGATATTTTTAATAGAATATAATATTATTAGAAAGTAAAATATAAATTTAATCTTCTTCAATTTATTTTTTTTTTTAATTAAAAATTGTTCTACACTGTTTGCTCTATAAATTATCAAACGCATTAAAGTGTATTAATTTTGAAAAGAAAAATAATTAAAATTTTTAAAATAATTTTTTCCTTTTTTTTTTAAATTTTAGTAGAACCGTAGAACTTAAATATTAAAATAGAATAGACGAATCACACCATGGTCCATGGTATAACCCAGACAATATATAATATACCCGTAAAACCTGGGTGTGTGTATATACGAGTAATAGAAAATTTTTCACCCTTTTAATAATTTTTTTGTTTTTTTTTTTTTGAAATTTTAATTTCCTCCCTATTCTATCAAGACATAATAAATTTAGATCATCTTATTGCATATACATAAGTATATATGTATATAATTTCGATTTCTTCTCGTAATTGCAAAAGAATATTATTTTTTTCCATCACTTCTGACATCACTCACAGGAAAAGGGAAATGTACATACATATATATATATATATATGAATAAGGAGATGCAGTTCAGTAGCATTAAACTTCTTTCTTGTACATTAAAACAGATCTTGTTTTTTTGTTTATTTGATTATTTCAAACAACAACAACAACCACACGAGCCTAAAAACTTAAAAAAAAAAAAAAACAAATAAATAAATAAACCTTAAAAAAATAACTAAACAAATTGAAAAAAAAAAATAAAAGAAATTTAATGGAAAACATGCGACTTTCCTATTTCAAATTCTAATAAATATTTACAACATATTAACTATAGGTGGTTAGTTTGTTTATAATTTTGGAATAAAAAGCAAAACAAAACTTGGCATCATTTTTATCATCAATATATAATTATATATGTATGTATATGGAAATTTCCATATATTCAAATAATATTTGGAACTTTAAAGTGTTCTGCAACTAGTAAATACGATACTGGTCATAAAATAACTGAAAATGTTAGAAAAGAAATACAAAATATGGCAGGGGGCAATAAAACGTACAGGAATAAGGCTTATAATAATGAGAAATAAAGCCTAATTCGCGAAATTCCCTTTCTTTCAAAGGAAGCTTCCATTCTTTTACAGTAGGCTACAAAATCATGGTTATACGCCATCATCCAGAATAATAGTTTTGGAATTAAAAAAAAAGCATATAGACTTTATTTTAGAATGAGAAATAAGATCTAACGCAGAATTTCGCGCTTTAAGCCTTATTTCTTAATTCAATTTCTAAATAAGGCCTATTAGCTACCTGTAGCTATAAGGACTATTAGACCTTATTGCTACAGGTTTTATTGCACTCTACCACAAAATATACCTTATGGTCTAGAAGTATAATTTTCTTTTTTAACTTTTTCTTTTTAAATATGCAACAGGCATGAGATATTAAAAAAAATACTATATATGTATATACATATATCTAAGTACATATACATAATTAAAATATCACAATTCTTATAAATTTATTATTATCATTGATTTTCACATATGTTGATGACCACATACTGACTCGCCATAATATGTATCTATATATAAATCTGTGTAATATATTTAATGACAATGCGGATCAAAAGGTGCTAATAACTATCATATATTATTACAACTATAGTATAATGGTTTATTGAAATGGTTATAATGGTTTAGTCAAAGCACAGGTAATAAGAATTTTGATTATATGTATGTATATATAATATATTGTTGTATTTTTTAATTTTTTTTTTTTTATGGAAACGTTAACATGAAATACTATTGTAAAAGTAAGAATAAAAATTTTTTTCTAAAAATTTTCTTACAATTCAAAAGGTAAAAAATATTTGTATTTATAAAGAAAACTTGAAAAATTATGCTATTAAAAAATATATTCTAATATCTTATTAAAAGAATACTTGTAATGCCCATAAATTAAGCAACAATATTTTTACTTCATTTAGTTAAAAATAAAAAGCGATATGATTAAGAAATTAAATTCTTGCTAAAAAAAAAATTGCTTTTTGATTTACTATAGTAAATCAAACACTTTGTAGTTCCTAAATATATCTAAATTTTACAAGAATTAACCGAAAAAATATATAAAAAACTATAACTGAAGTTGTACATTCGACAATGGTATATTCATTTATATAATGATCAACCCTTCTCTGGCACTATACTACTGTGTTCAAGGAAACCACAATTTAACATGTAGCACTTAATTTTTCTTGAGTTATCAATTGAATTGTGCCATCACTAATTCTTTCTAGATCAAATGTTTATTTGTTCTTGTAAATATATACATTAAAATTACACCTATGTTTATTTTATTACACCTATCAACATTTTATATCAATAAACATTGATGACATTATAGTTAAATGAGATCACAAATTGATTTTTTTTGCAAGTATTGACTCATAAATATTTTCCACCTATATATAAAAAACACTTATAACGAAAAGATGGATGGATGGTATTTTAGTTTTTTTTTTTTAATTTAATCTTATTTTATTTTATGCTCTTCAATTTGGATGGACCAAAAACTTAGTATTCTTCGTAATATAGTGGCTACTATTCATATGGTAATGGAATTTTTTTTATCATTATTTATAAAAAAGATTATGGTTCAAAAATGTCTGTATAACTTAAGTTTTAGATAAACGGAGGATTTAAACTTCAAAAATGCACCATTAATACAATATTTTAAAGGGAAAATTATTCCCTCAATAACAAATTGCTTCAATTGAAAAGATGACTATTAAAATAGTATTTTTAACGACGTGGACGTACTGAACTAATGCATTTGAAGTGAACATTCATTTTTATTAAATTCTTTTATAATTTCTGTGTTGTTACACTGATTTATCATATGCGCAGTCAAAGTTTAACCATTCTTATTGAAATACCCTATAAGTAACCTGTTATATTATTAGCTTGAATTCAAGATCTGTACACACTATTTATATTTTTTAATTAAATTTCTTTTCTAAAAATTATACTTAATTTCTTCAATTGGTGTATTTCTTATAATATCTTCTAATATTTTTAACAAAAAAAAAAAAAAATTTCGCATCATATGTTATTTTCAAGATCATAATTTCTAGTAATTTTCAATGTTAAAAAACATCGAATTATGATTAAAACATATGTTTAATTTTTAAAATATGATCATAAACATTAATTTAACTTTACTAATCCCATTTACTTTTATTTAAAAACAAAACAAAAATAATTACTAATACATTTTACTAATCCTTTAGTCTAGACTTTTATAATATTAAATCTAATGTGTAAATTAATATATAAAAAATTATGATTTTTGCTAAAAATAAAATCGAATATTCTTAGATTCTTAGAAAAATTTAATGAAATTTTACAATATATCTCTAACATCTGACATTATGAGAATCATTATAATAAAAAAAACTAAATAAATAAATAAAAACACATTAACATATTTTTGGGGCGGATACTGTAAACATTTTTTTTTTTTCGGCAATCAACCTAAGAAAATTATTAAGAAATTAAGTAGCAAAAAAAAAATCACACCCTGGTTTAATTAATATCATTTTTTATTTTTTTTTTTTTGTTTTTTATTCTTAAATATTTTTTATGTATTAAATTTCTTTAAAGTTCAAAGTTAGTTATATTGTTTATTCTTAAATGTCCCGATATTTAAATAAAGTACTACTCAACTCTCCGCTGTATTAGCTGAAAAAGTTGTAAGGGAAAGTTGAACATATGTCATTTTATGTGTTCCCTAATCTTGGTAACTCGTATCCATACGTGTACGAAGTGTATAGTAACGTTTAAGAAGAACATTAACATCTTTGTTCAAAATTTTCCTCCAAATTTTTCGGCTCACCCTCCATAATTCTTAATTTTTTAAATCCCATTCCTTATACAAGAATCCTTCCCACATTCTTATATTTAAAATCAAACTGTATACATTTGTATTAAACCACCAATCCTATAATATCTGATTTCAAAAGATGTAGTTTTAGTTGTTTCAATTCCAACACTAGCCGGAGAAATCACGTACAATTTCTCTTCATGACTTTTGAAGTTTTTCATCAACACTCGTAAAAAAAACGAATATGCTTTATGTATTCAGTGTACACTATTAGAGTATAGAGGTTTTCAGAGTTGAATCTTGAGTAAAGAACGTAAACCACACTATAGTGTTAACTTCTTTGATCTTGTAAATTTACAATTTAGACACCAATATTAATAGAACTAAATTGTATTTATAACGGTAATGCTATACAAACAAAAGTGTATAATTCATTGAAAAATTCCTCGCTCTACCTTAGTGCACGTTAAAGTTAAAGTACTCATAAAACTGAAATTGTTCTAAAAGTGGATATTTTAATTTATATAAATATTTTTTAAATATATCTGACGCATAATTAAATCCCTCATAAAAAATTTTAAAACAAATTACACTAATAAATAATTTTAATTCATTCTTTATAAGTCACATTTTTAATGATATAATAACATATGATTATATTGTTTTGTATGTATAAGGAAATTGTTTTCTCAACATGTATAATATGTTGTGCAAAAAGGTTTTTTGTTTAATACTTTAACTATATTGTTAGAATTAGTCTGAAAAAAACGTACATACATGCATATATGTACATACATAATATTATGTAAACTTCTAAACTCTATAATATTTCCTAGAAAACCTAAATAAACCAAAAATAAAAGCTGAGGTATTATGTCGCCAAACCTCCGGGTGTGGATCGATTTGTTGAAAAACAAAATGTCGAATTAAAAATGTTGAAAAAAAAATGTTGAATGCAAAAATTGTAGAAAAAAGAATGTTGAAAAAAAAATGTCGAATAGGGCAAAATGTTGAAAAATAAATGTTGACAAAAAAAATGTTGAAAAAAAAATACTGAAATAAAAATATACTCGTATGTAGATTTAAAATAATTTTTTTTTAATTTTATCCCTCCTAATACGCAATGTCACATACGCATATATATACACATATATATAAATATTCTATATCCATTAAATATTCTATATACATAAATATTCTATATACAAAAATATATAAATATTAAATATACATTTATATACATTTTTTGGAAAAAAGGAATACCCTTATTTTGAATCCAACTCTAAAATCTCTCCTAATTCAGAATCTTGCATATACACTTGTGTAAATATTCTGAAAAAATACCCTGTAATAATTTTGATTGGCTTATTTTGAATCCAACTTTTAAACTTCTTCTAATTATTTTTATTATACATGTATAGATTTCAACAACAAAGCATTTATAACAGTGGGAGTTGTCGCCCGCCAAACCCCTACTAAACATATTATTGAAACTCTTAAACTTTTAAGGTACATATTTAGTGAATGATCAAAGCTGATTTGTGTTACTATGTCTAAAATATACTACTTAAAAAAAAAAAAAATCAAATTCGACATTTTTTTTTTCAAGAACCGGTTTTTCACCATTATTTTTTTCAACATTTTTCCCTATTCGACATTTTTTTTCCAATATTTTTTTTTTCGACAAAAAGACCACCAACCCACCAAAACTTATAAAAATTAATTTAATAGATTTAAAAAATGTTCTTTGATTCATATATGTATCAAAATTTATGTCTGTACAAATATACATAAGTATATATTATATATTTTTGTATATAGGTATATAATATAAAAATACGAGTTATATGAATATACACACGTAGAAATATGCATATACATATGTATGTATTCGATGCTATTTTATATAATGCTTAATGATATATTTTGACATCTTATTTTGACCGCAATAAATAATTTTAACACTTTCATCTTTTGACATTTTATTTGTTATGCGATCTGCCACCATATTATAATGCCAAAAAAAAAATATATAATTTAAACGTTTCATATTACCACCTTTAAAATCTTTTTTATAGCCCTCTTTTTTTTTTATAATTAAATTAAATTTAAAATTAAAAATTTCAACAAAAAAAAAAAAAATTTTATACAAAATATTATTAAAGGTGATTTTTATTTTTCTTTTATTTGATTTCATTATAATTTGGGGGCTATTAATTTTAATTTAATTTATATAAAAACAAAATTAAAAATTTATTTAAAGAAAAAATTTAAAATATAATTTAAATAAGAAAAAATAAATTTTATATTATTTGGTTGAAATAAAGTTTGTATACAATGTTTTAAAATGAATTGTTTGTGGGTGTATTTATTTAATTGTAAACGTAAAAGTTTTGATATATTTATTACAATTTGAAATCTTTTCCATACCATCCCATCCCATCCCATCTAGAAAATTTCAACTTCAGCGAATATAAGTCAATAACTGAATACTAAAGTTGTAACATAATCTGCTTTATAAAGTATAAACGCGTGTTTTAATTCACTTCATTCAATTCTAATTTTAATTCAAATAAAAGACGTATTTATTACTTTTAAGATTTTGTGTACACTTTGGTATACAGATCTTTTTCCATTCTATCTGATGAAGCTTTGAACTAATTTCTATACTATATATATGGTTTAAAATTTCTGAATCAATTTTGACCAATCTATATTAAGTGTAATAGAATTATTTTTTGAAAGCTTAAAATTAATGAAATTTACTTTTTCCTTTAATATTCTGGAGAAGACAATTTAATATTCTAGACAAGACGCGCAGTCGACTCGAACGCTATTAGTAAATTTTTTACGCAGATGGGATTTACAATTGAAACTCTTGAATCTTATCTGTTTTCTGTATATTTAATCTGTAATAACATTTCAAAAGTATTTTATGTCGTTTTATACAGATTTCGAAAAACCCAATGATTATTAAATATTATTCGTGACATGCAAATTGCATAAAAAAAACCGTCCCATGCTAAGTAGTATGATCCAAATTGTAAAACAAAAGCTTTTTACAAAATATCATGATCCAAATTGCATTGTGACAGTTTGTACACCGCTTACGATGTGCGTTTGTTTAAAATTTTTGCATCTAAAATTTTCTGGACACTTTTAATTTATCTTTGACAATTTGATAGTAAATTTGAATTGTTATTTAACCGGCGAAAAAGTTGTTCTAAATTGTATTACATTTAAATTGCATTTATAGACGTGAAACATCGGTTTTACAATGCATTAAAATATTTTATGTGTATTTGAAGCGCATCCAAACTCTTTTTTTATGCAATTTAGATGTCACGGTATGATATAAAATTAAAAGATTTTGTACTGCATATTTAAAGGATTTCTTTAATACATATTATATTTACTATACTTATTGGACCTTCGAGATAGAATATAAATTTGTCACTTGAAAGGTGAAATGGTTTAAATTTGAAAATCAAAAGTTATATTTATTTAGTCTAAGTGTAGAAACATTTAAAAATTATATGAATACAGAGTAGAAAAACAAGCTATACCGAAACTTTATGCAAAATACATATTGTTAAACTTTTTATATTTAAAAGTAAATACCAATCAAAATTTAAAAAAAACTGTATGTTGATCTATAAAACAGCCCAAACACCATTAATTAACCATAATAAACAAAAATTCAAGTTACAACTATGATCAGACGAAAATTTTATAAATTATCTATGAAAAAAAACTTTTTAAAATATTTTTTCCACTAATTTTACCAAACTAATTCCGCCAAAGATAAAATTTTAATTAAAAATAAAATTTAGGATTACTTTTCACCTATAAACAAAAAAAAAAATTTAAGTAGTCCCAAAATAAAAATAAATGTTTAACATTGTCTAAAGTCTAAACAAAGCATTAAGTTGAATTTAAATAGTCATTATAAGATCAAAAAACCTTTCAAATAAAAAAAAAAACTTTATTTTACCAATTAGTTTTTGCTTATAAACAATTTTAAAGCAATTTCTTTAAAAACAAAAAACAAGTCAATTTAAAAGCTTATATTAATTTAAAATTTTTATATTTTTCATTCTTATGTAAATTATTAAAATTTTGGTGTAGTTTTCTTTAATGTTAATTTATAAAACTTTATTTATGTTATATATACCCCCTTTACACTCTCATTAACTAAAAATTTCTTTTACTCACAAAGGAATAAAATTAAATGTCATATAAATATCGAAATAGCTATACTTAATAAATCCATACTCTATTCAATTTGTTTAAAAAACTTATGTATAAACATATTTTAACATGAAGAGTGGTCTCTTTGTTAGACTTTCAATTAAAGACCTTGCATAAATTTCAGTATTTTTATAAAAAAATAAATTCTTTAATTAAACCATGATAATTTTTAATATTAGAATGATTCGAAAATCTTAAAACTATGTAGTTTTTCATAACAGCTACATATAATTACTTATGCATCAAAAAACTTTTTGTTTTAATTAAAAATAACATAAGTTAAATAGCTAATTTCATTTCATAAAGCTCCTGAACTTCATCATATACATTTAAACTTGTTTACAAACATTCCAAAATATCAAAAATCTTTGACATTTTTCATTACGGTATTTGAAACCAGACCGCACATGATTACATTTCTCATGTTTATAATCAGATTTAACAGTGTACAGCCGCTATAAAATATATGTACTTTAAATACGTCATAAATATCAAAAAGATGAAAATAATTCATATACCATTTCTTTGTCTTCATACGGAAAAGAGTATATAGTTAAATCAATACAAGAGCCATTTTTTTGTAATATAAATCTAACAATATAAAAATTATAAAGCGTTTGTCTCAACTAAACTACAAAATGTACAGTACTTAATTCTTTATTATACCATACAATCAAACGAAAAATAAGGTATTTTTCTGGAAGTATTAAAACTTAATATTCAAAACAATCTCTAGTTAATGTTTAATCAAACACATATTGGTATGGTTAAAATAGGGTTTCCAAGGGGAATGATACAATTTAAAATGGTTATAATGGCAACACTGCGTATTATTTTTTGACATTTCTTATATGTCATTTGTGTTCAGTAGGCTATGCAATTTAATCATGAAAAGATACATGCTTCAACAACGTTTAGAAATTATTAAATTGTTTTATCAAAATCAGTGCTCATTTCATTTCAATATTTTTATCGAAAAATTTTATTCAGTGATGAAGCTCATTTTTAGTTTAATGGTTATGTAAACAAACAGAATTGCAGAATTTGGAGTGATGAAAATCCACACGAAACTGTTCAGACACCATTACATCCAGATAAAGTCACTGTGTGGTGTGCAATTCATGCTGGTGGAGTGATTTGTCCATATTTCTTTGAAGAAAAGTCAATGGAGAACGATACAGAACAATGTTAAATGATTTTTTTTCCTACTGTTGTTGAGAATAATCTGGAAAATATATGTGGTATCAATAAGACGGTGCTACTTGCCACACACACACCTTAACAATCGATTTATTGAAAACAAAATTTGGTGATGAAATTATCTCAAGAAATTGTCCATTAATTATCCTTCCAGTCGTGTGATTTAAAACCTTGTAATTTCTTTCTTTGGGGATATGTTAAGTCACAAGTTTATGCTGATAATCCAAAAACAATTGAGCAATTAAAAATCAATATTGAACGTGCAATTGATGAAATACAACCAAATTCATGTGAAAAAGTAATGAAAAATTGGGCTGACAGAAAGCAGTACGTACGGAGAAGTCGTGGTGGTCATTTGAATGATGTCATTTGCCATACATAATGGCATAATCTAACCTTACAAATAAAAAAAAAATGTTGGTCTAATTCAATAATTTATGTGTTTTTTTTTAATTTTTAAATTGTATCATCCCTAAGCGAAAACACATATAAGGAAGAAATTTTAAAATTATTGTTTTTAGATTTGTTTTTTACAATCACAATACTTTTCCCTTCCTACCATAAAATTCAAAGAAAGCTTATAAGATAATAACAATTAAAAAAAAAAACCACAAGAACTATTAATTTTATTATATCTTCTTTTTTTAATTAATTAGTTTGCTAATTTTTTCAATTTAAAGCCATTTATTAACAGATTTTAACAACAATAAAATTTACCCACTTAATTTTTTTTGCAATTTTTTTTTTTTTGTTTCTTTATTTTTGTATTTTAAGAAATATACTTAATATCTTTTATTATAAGTTCATTAACCAAATATTATTAAATTATCTATGGGAATTAGATTTATCATGTCAATTTTTTTTCTTTTTATTTAATTTTAAACAACCTATTAATCTTTTACTAAATTTTTTTTTTCCTCACTCTATTAAATTTAACTTTTTTTATGAGGTCAAAATTCAAATTATATTTTTAACCCATTAACCGATTGCTTAAGTTTAGACTCTATTATTATATTAGAATCACCTTTTATAATAAAATCTTAAAAATTGAAAAAAAAATATATTTTATCAGTCGTCTACTAAAATGTAAAAACTATATTAAAGAACATAATATCTTTCTATTTTAGGTAATCTTATAGATATTTAAGTTAAAACAGTATTTAAAAAAAAAATTGTTATATTATGTTAAATTATTCAATGGCTGAACCATTTGACATTTGACATTTATTTAATTTGATTTTGTTTTTATTTTCGAATGTAGAATTTATGTAAGTTTCAGTAGACTTTCTTAAATGTAAAATTAAAAAGTAACTATAGGTTAATTTTTCAAAATTTAGCAAATCTCTTAATACCCCATGTTACATTATGATGCACTGATGTGATATAAATTGGATTTTATAAGAGTAGAAAAAAAAGAAAAAAAATTGCAAAAACTAACTGACAGGCACAGATTTTTTCAAAACAAAAATTTTCAAAACTCCGGAGTGCGTTTTCTTTCTTTTATTCTATTAGAGTTAAATAATGTTAAAGTTATTAAAATTATTATTAGATAAAGTAGGTAATTGACGTCAAAATGACGGAATAGAATTTAACAAAATTCAATAATGACATAAATAACGTTACTAAAGCTAACTTTTTTTAATCCGTCTCAGGAGTAGAGTTTCTCTCTTATGTCGAATTTTAACATTATAAATTTACATATTTTCAGTAATTGTAAACGAAATAGTTTAATTTAATTTATAATACATACTTTTTAAACTTATAATGTTCCTTGAAGTCTCCATTATTTGTTTGAAATATATTTAAAAAAATTATCAACTGATTTTGACAGTTCAAATTAATATTCAACTTTACTGAAATGGCAGAGTTATTTCTAATAATTAACTATACATGTCAGTGTGGCAGTTAATCTTATAGAACTCATTCCTGATTCACTTGATACAATAAAAATAATTTTTTTCTTTCAGTTCGAAAATTTTTGTTTATATCTATCTGACTCCGTTTAGGTTTTGAAAGTTGAGTAAAAATGTTTTAAAATTGAACTTATTTCCAAACGAATAAAAAGTTTTGCAAACGAAAAAAGCAAAGCTGTTGTCACAACAAAGTAATACACACAGCAGTGCAAAAGGTCCCAATAATATTTTAAATAAAATTCTGATTCTAAAATTTTTCAACAAATTAACAAAATATTTACTTATTAGAAATTTGTAGTTAATAAAATAACATTTACAATTGTTTTTAATTTTAAATATGTACATACATATATATATATTCAAAAAGGTAGACATAATATATTTCTTTACTTGATCATTTATTGACTATTGTCAAACATACTCGTATTTGAAGAAAATAAAATACAAAAATCAGTTTCATTCAATCTTCATTTTCTCTTTTTTATAAACAAAAAAAGAAATTTTCCATTTTAGCTACTCGTATATTTGTTAGTAAATATTGATTGCAATCCTTTTACACGAAAAGAATATAGTTGAGAATAGTTACCCTTGCGACTAATTGGTAAATGGAGCTAATTTTTTGTGGAAAAGTCATAAAACCATTTGCAGAAAAATTGGCGTATTTACTACTCTATCTCAAAAACTGGTGCAGTTGAGGCTGGAAAAATAGTAGTTTATATTCTATAAAAGGAACGTAAACATTATAACTTCATTATAATTTTTAACAAAATTTTTCTCAAAAATTTATAAAATTCAATATGCATTCTAACAAAAATATATACATACATAATATGTAAATAAATTTAAACTACTAAAGAATAAATTAAAAAAAAATGGAAACCTTAGTTTCGTTTTAAACTTAAAATCAAAAAAGAGAAAATTTAAAGAGTTTTCCACATGTTAACCAAAAAAAAAACATGCATCTGGATGTCTGACTTAATGACATTTTTTTGTTGTTTCTTTTTTATTTAATTTTTGTTATTGTACAAATGTAGATGCATATGTAACCTATCTCATGCATGCCATTATGACAGTTTTTATTTTTGTTTTTCATTAGTTTTTTTTTTTAAATTATTGATTTAGTGTTTTTCTTTTTTAGTTTTGTAGGACTTTTCTTTTGTTAGTATGTATGTATATATTTTGATTTAATTCTTATTTTTGGGAGAAAATGTGTAATATGACAAATGTTTTGTTTTATACTTGTGCCTAACATTAATTATTTAAATTATTACAGATTTTTTATTTTATTTTACTTTTTCGAGATATTTTTAATATTTTTTTAAATTCTATTTTACTGCTGCTTCAATTAAGACATTTTGGTGGTTTGGTGCTGGATCAAATTTGGATTTATTTTTTATACTAAACGTTATTATACCTTTTTTAATAAAACATGAAAATTGAGGTTTCTATTTTACGTTATTGTTCATACAGTAACCACCTTGCAGACGTCTGTTAATGAGAGAAAGTTGTATCAAAGATTAGCATTAGATTGTAATGCAAAAATGTTTAATAAAGTACTAAAAAACGTTTTGTTATATGTAAAATTACAAAATATTAAATAGAATTGATTTGAAAAACACCCTCTGTCCTGACACCTGAACAAAAAACGAGAAAAATTCAGGAAAATTTCTAAAGCCAAAATGTAGCGATCAAAAGAAAGGGATCAATCATGAAAGTTTTGTGAGTTTAGACTTTTTTCTGTTTTAGAAAATAATCATGAAAGTCTCATGCGAAAAGAATTTTTTCTTTTAAGAAAAAAGTCATTATTTTTCGTTCTCATGAATGTTTATTTGTTTAACTTTTGTAATAATTTCAGACTTTTTAAGTCACAAGCATTTTAGCAATGTGGACTTTCAACAATAAACATCAATATCTTAGGAAGCAGAAGTCGGAACGATTTAATTTAGAAAACCTAGTCCTTGATACTGTAATAGAAACTAAAAATTAAAAAAAAAATTAAAAAAAGTTCCGGAAAGTGGCACCTTAGTTTTTGAGGTTCATTTTTTCGGGCGGGCTTAAAAGTAGAATTTTTTTATTTCTGTTTATTAATTTAAATTCTACTACAAAATCGGTGAGTACATTTTTTAAATCATATAGGTCCGACTTCCGATTTCCAAAATACGGAGGTTCTTACAACGTACGCTATTGCATAGCCATAGATTGTTTATGAAAATGCCTATATTATATTTATACTATAATTTGTTTTCTAAATCCAATTTATATTTATATGTGTATCCAAAAATTCGATGAGTCTACGTTAAATTATACGTCTTCTTTCACGGTACAAAATGGTATTTACTTCCCTTTCCATTTCTTAAATTTCTTCATCCAAAATGAGACTCTAAATAAAACTAGTTTTCCCAAGTTTATTTTTTATTATTTTCAATCAACAAAATTTCATACAAAAAAAGTCTTTATTTTTAATAAGATAATGCAGTTTATGCTTTTAACACCAAAAATTTTCCATACAAAGAAAACTCATTTCTTTTCATGATTGCGTGACTTTTTATGAAAGACTTTTCAGAGAAGAAAAAAGTCTTAACTCAAAAGACTACTTTCATGATTGACCCCAAAATAATTTCTTTACAAAATATTGAAAAAAATATGTAAGAATTTGTCGGATCAGCCTAATAATAATAATAACATATTAATATTTATCAGATTATCAGATAAAAATTAAAAATATTTTAGTAACATTTTTCTATATACACAGAATAGAAATTCGCTAAAATCTTACAAAAAAAATTTTAAAATTAGCAATGTAGTAATATGATATAATACTTAGTATATAATATTTTAAAATATTAAAAAAAAAAAAAATTTTACTTAAATCATTTATTATACAAAATATAAACAAAAAAACAAAATCTTTTACAAGTTATGTACATTAATATCTTTTACAATTAAATCTTTTACAAGTTATGTGCATTAAATGCACATGTACTATACCTTTGCATGTTATTACCTTCATCTTTTAACCAAATTATCTCTTATACCTAAATGTTTTTATTTTTTTTCTTTTTAATTTCTAAAATAAAAAGGACATTGAAAATAAAAAAAAAAAATAAAAATCATTAATGAACTGCATGAATATACTGTTAAAATAAATGCATATGCAAAACAGATGCTGCATAATAATGCATAAAATAAAAAATAAAAAAATATTCCATTCTCTTTTGCTTCCCTCTTTTATTTTTCTTTTTATTTATTTACTTATTTCAATTTTTATGATGATGTACACCTCATAAAAAATATTTGTCCAAAAAAAAAAAAAAAAATATTTGTAAAATTGTTAAACAGATTTTCAGATAAAAATCTTCTTGTTAACTACCTACGTACTAAATGATGTCTGTTTAAAAGAAAAAACAAGGATCAAATTTCCAAAAAAGAACAAAAAAAAAAAAAAACGAAAAAAGAACAATGAAAGAAAAAGTTTTTTTTTGTTTTCAAAATCCTACAAATTCTGGAAAAAAAACAAGAAGGAAGAAAAAAAATTTTTTTTTCAGCTTACACGCAATTTTGTTAACAAAAATACTTAAATAATAATATTTTGCTACAACATACATATACATATATGTATCTAAGTATCTTAAGCTGACTTTCTAAATAATTAAAATAATCATCATATTATTATGTATATATTATGTTTTGTTATAATTTTCTTTTTATATCTGACTGTCCATCGGTTGTAAGTTTATTTCTTTTTTAAATTTTTTTTTCAAATTTTCATTTTTATGAATTTAATTGCAATTTGTTGGTTAAAAGAAGAAAAGATTAAAAATTTTTTAGATTTTTATTATTTTATATAATTATTTTGAGAAATACAAGAATTGCATTTTAACAAATTAAATTGCATTTTTAGACTTACTCAAAAAACTCTCAATGAAATTAATTAAATATATGATTTTAATGAAAAATTAAACTTAATTAAAATGTTATCTTCCAATTTTCTGTTGATTTCATTAGATAGCTAGAATTGCTTATAGCATTGCTTAGATGATTGAATTTACTGCACATAATCATTAAAATCTATAATGCAATAATGAAAATTTGGAACTATATAATCTGCATATTTTGCGTGAACTTTTTATATGAAAGTCGGACAGAGAGTTTCTAATCATTTTGTCTTCTTTTTACTCCATATAAGGAGTATAGAGGATCCACTAAATCACTTATTGTACATATTTGAATAAGTGTCAGTTTCTAGAATCATTCGTTTCATTAAGCCATTGCTTTCTCAGTTGTTTTGTACAAAACTATATATATGTATATGATACACAACTATTTTTATTTGCACGCCATCTATTATCTTATACAAGAGTTATTTTATTTTTTATGTTATTAATTATTATTATATTACCATGTGATAAAAAATATAAATAAATATAATTATTTTTTATTTAATCATATTATTATAAAAAAATTCGATTTTATTTTTTATTAATTTATATGTCCTAGTCGAAATTTAAACCCCGTTTCAAATGAAATATCGGTGTTTTAACCACTTTACCATTGACTACACGGAACACTTCAAATCACTATGCCATATTACAGCAATTGCAAATAGATGGTGGGGGAATAAGTCTTTAAAATAAAAATAAAAATGATAATATAGTGTTATAATAAGTAGAATTATTAAAATATACTGATCAAAATTTAAGAATATTTAAAACAACGTAAATACAAAAAACTTAAAATGTATGAAAACTTTTTTTTTAACATCTTCTTCCTTTATTTAAATTAGACAAAAGTTTTTGAATTTTTTTTTGAGAAAATTATTGGAAAATATTTCTTTGTAGGACAAGTATACTTTTAAGTAATTAGATGCAATAAGCAGCAAGAAATGCAGAAAATGTTCTCAATGAAAGCGTTATATATTTTCTTAAATAAAACTTTAAAATAAAAGAAAGTGAAACGTGAGCATTAGTTTCTCACTTCACTACTGTATACACAGTTTCAATTTATCCTATATGTCAATTATAATGGCATATATTGTAATGTTAATTTACAATAAATACAAATACTAATAATTTCAATACAATAAACCAACCATTCAATACTTTTATAAAAAGAGAAGCAAGGGGCCTCGATGGCCTAGTGGGTAAGAGCGTATAAAATACGCTGTAAACATCGAGGGAGTATGGGTTAGAATCCCACACACGTCGTAAGAGTTATTCCTCCTTACGACATTTACAGCCACGCCTGAAAAGAAAAGGCTGTGTAATTTTCTTTCACATTTATGTGGCAGAGAAATGCACTAAAAAGAAAAAAAAAAGAGAAACATTAGAAATTTTTTTGTTTTAAGATAACCTTAAGTGAAGTGCTGTTCACTATAATTGCAGTTACGTTTAAAGATTTGATAAACTTCATAATGATATTCAAAATTCATAACTATAGTACCAAACCAAATTCATATTCAAGTTTAATGAACTTTTACTTTATATATGTATGTATGCTTAGCTTACTATTAAAGTATTATTATTTATGCTACACCTATGCTTCAACGTACGCATCCAACTACAGTCAAATCCACTTATAAAAAACCTGATTTTCACTTATCAAAAATGTTTCTTATGATCAAATTAAATTTCACTGCATAAGATACATATTATATATTCATATAATATATACATATTATGTATTATGTATATTGACATAATATGTGTGTCCAAACACAATATTTATAATGCAAAAAATGACAAGAAAAATGAAATTTTTCGTATCATATTCTATTCCTTTTTTTTTTTTTTGAACATTGAAAGTTTTATTGTTGCGAAAAAACAAATAAATAAAATATTTTAAAATTATAAAAACGTTTAATAATTTTTTTATTTCATTTCATTTTTTTTTATTATTTTCTTCTATTTTAATAATTTCTGTGGAATAAAAAAAAAGTCAAAAAAATTAAAATTCGTCGTTAGTAATTTTTGATTGAAAATTGAATTATCATTTGCGAATTTATAATTATTTAATTAATTTGTTGAACAATAAACAAACGGTGTTTTTAATATTGTGATGTTATTTTATTATTTATTATGTAAACAAACATGTACGTAAATATGTACATAAGGACATACATATATGTATTATATAAAATAATACATTCACATTATTTTATATGGACATACGTCTAATTTCACCGAACAGAATATTATATGTCATCATTCATGTAAATTTATGACATTTATGAGTCGATGACTTTTTATGACATCATAAATTCATATTCAAGATTGTTTTTATGTTTGTTTTTTGTTTTTTTTTTTTTTTTTAGTTGTTTTTTATAACAAATAATACTGCACTCGATAAAACTATTGAATATAAATACAATAAAATATAGAAAAACTACATATTAAATTATTTGCTGTACACGATAATTAATCAATGTAACAAAAAAAAAAAAGTATTGCCATAATACATTATGTACATACATATATGTAAATTCCTTTTATATTTCAGCGATTTAAATTAAATATTCATAAGTGAATTAATTAATGGCAATAATTTATAAATTAGGAAAATTATTTTTTTTTTGTTTTTTGTCTTTATATATTTTATTAATTTTGACATCAGTACATTATTTATTTATTATTTATTATTGTCTGTCGAATTACAAAAAAAATTATTTAAATTTTCGAAAAAAAAAACGTAATCAGTAATCACTATCTGTAATTAGTATTTTACGGTTACATTTACATTGTTTATAATTAAAAAAAAAAAAAAAACTACTTCTTTAAACTATTACGTTAAAACTAAACAAAACAATTTTCTTTAATATATTTTTAAATTTTTTTAGGATTGCACAAAAATATTTTTAGACAAAAATTTACAAAAACAAAAACATTTACGCACCACAGAAACATTTGACTTAAATACAAAAGATTGTAAAATTTTTAAGATTTTTTGTATTTAAACCGTCGTGAATTTTTTTTCAGGATATTATTATTTATATATATTTAGTTCAATAATGAGTAAGTCGTTAAAAATTTAAAGGAAACACAATATGTTTGTTTACAAACTTGTCTATATAGACCAGGAATTGTAATAAGAAGAATTAAATGCAAGTTAAAAAATATTTTTCAAAAATGTTTTTTTTTTTTTTCAAAATTTTATTATTTCAAATGTACGTACGCTATAAATTAAAATACTTTTACTTATTAGTTATTATCTTCTATACGTATGAGTTAGCACGTGCTCATAAGAAAAAACATTCGTTCCATAAATAAAAACTTAATATACACATAGGTACAGAAAAATGGAAAACGTTACACTCCCTTAAAAACTACAATTTCACTAATGACTATATATTTCGTATATTAAAAAAATTAAAAATATCATTTTCCTACAAATTCTATTTTCTTTCTAATGAATTTCATTTCCTTTTTAATTTTTAGTTTTATTTTATGTCATAAATCTTATTTTTAATTAAGTGCATAGGTACCTATTTATATATATTTTTTTTTACCAAAAATTTAAAAATCCCTAAACCGGAATCGGAACTGAATCATCATAACTATTTAGCTATAATAAAAATAAAAGTCTTTTTTTTTTTTTTGTTTAAACAAAAACAAAAGAAAATTTTTGTGGAATTACCTACATATATATAGATATTACCTAAAAAATTAATTGAAATTCAAAATACAAATTATCTGTTAAATTATTATCTAATGTTTTTTTTTGTCACATAAATTTTCTAACCCACAAGAATTGTTTTTTTTTTTCTTAATTTCTTTCACAAACAATAATAGAAAAAAGAAAACACCTAAATCACCTCTAAATCAAATATTTTTACTTAAAATTTTCTCCCCCCTTTTTTTTTCTTGTAAATCTTATAATCATATAACTAATAAATCAATATTTATTGGTATACGAATATAAATATTATAATAAATTATCAAATAGATTAACCTTTATTTTATTAATCATGCACCGGAAATTGTTCATCAACGCCTTTCAAAATTGTTGCAACCAACGTAATCTAATTGAGTTATGAAAATAAAATAACTTCTTTTTTAGAAATAATACTAGAAAAAAAAACAATATACTTGTTAAGAATAATCATTTTTCGGATATCAATTTGAAATGTAAACTAAATAATTTTTTCCTATTTCCTATTCCGTTTATAATTTAAATAAATTTGTATTTGTTATTATTAATTGTTTGCGCTTTTAAACTGCGCGTGAAACTGCGCTTTTAAACTACGTTGTGATAATTAAAACTTTTAATAATTAAAAGTTTAATTTCAAATCTATTCTATTATCCTTTTTGTTATTTTATTAAAATATTACATTTTTAAAGTGTCTATTCTCCTTTTATACACCCTTCTTTAATGGTTATTAACTTATATCCATCTAAAGAAATATTTTTCTCCACCAAAACCTTTCAGTTTTAACTAATATTAAAAAAATAATTTTCATTTGGTTTGATTTTTTGAATTAAATAATTGCAATTAAAATAATTTTCGATATTATTTATTCAAAAATATAAATAATTCAATAAAAAGGATAAACGAAAAGAAAAATAATTTATACTCTCAATTCCAGTCTCTCCAAACTAACTAACACTTGTTACATTTTTTCCGTTGTAAATCAATATAGTGAAGTTTTTCATATTATATCCGGCTTTTATTAATTCAATATTACCATATTTTAGCGTTTAATTTAATTCAATATAAACGCAAGCACCATAAAGCTTATAAAATTTTTAAAAACTTTCATTAATGTCGAATTTTCACTAATTCGTAATCATTTACATAAAATTTTTAAAGCAATAAAAAAAAAATCTAGGGGCCTCGGTGGTCTAGTAGGTAAGAGCGTATAAATATACACTGTAAACATCGAGGGAGTGTTGGTTCGATTCCCACACATGTCGTAAAAGTTATTCCCCCTTACGACATTTACAGCCACGCCTGAACAAGAAAGGCTGTGTAATTTCCTGTCCACATATGTGGCAGAGAAATATATTTAAAAAAAAAACTCTATTCTTAAAAATACATACCATAACTAAAAAAACTTATAACAAAAAAGCAAAAGTAAGGTTAAGAAATTCAATACGAGAACTTCATTCAAGACATTTAAATATAATTCCAGAAATTAATTTTATTGACATAGTTGAAACTTTACAATTGTGTACCAGAAAATTATACGTGAAGACATATATATATGATGCCTCCTTTAAGAACTTTTTTCTAACTTTTCAAATTATTTTAATTATTTTAATATATTTATGGAAAATTTAATATTCAATAACTTTTTTATAATCTTATAATCTGTAATAAATAAAAATCTGTAAATTAATGTTTACCCCTTGAGATATGCAATATCGTTACTTGAAATTGTTTAATAATATATTGATATTTGCAGGGGCTTCGGTAGCCTATTGGGTAGGCGTGTGGCGTATTAACCGAAGGAGTGTGGGTTCGATCCCTGCACAGGTCGTAAGTTTTTTTTTCTTTACATACCCCCCTCACGACCAAATATAATGTAAATATATAGTATATAATATAAACACAATAAATAATATTAGTATATAATTTAATAATAGTATAAAAACCTATAATGGCCTTGGTATCCGATGGTTCAATAATATTGCATTACATTTATGTATGTAATATTAATATAAATAAATAAATAAATAAAAAAAATTATAACATTTATTCATAGCCAAAATTAAAAAAAAATACGTACTACAAAGAAAAGTTATAAAACTGTTATACTGTTACACATACATCATCAACATAGCATTATTTTTTATATATTGAATTGATGAAACTAGAAATAAAACAAATTACATATGGTGGATTACAAAAATATTTTCTGAATTGCATAATTCAATTTAAATCAATACAATAATCCTTTTATGAATGGTAAAAATAATTATAGTAATAATCAGATTAATCGTAATATGCATAATTTATTGTCAAAATAATAAAAGGATTGTGCAAAATAAAAAGACCTTGCATAAAAAAAAAATTTAGATATAAATGAATTATTCCAGTGAAAAAAACTATTTTATTCTACTCAACTTTTTGTTTTTTAACTATAAGCACCAAATACAAAATATTACGCTCATATACATATATATATATATTGATATATATATATATATCTAACTGTAAAGATTCCGCTTTTAATCTAACTTGGTTTAAATCGTTTATTTTTTTTACAGTACTCTTTTTTTTCTAATTTTTCTTAAATATCTGTTTAACAATAATAATATATCGAACTGTATATATTATATATGTATATAAATTAATATGTTATTGCATTTATGTACATATAAATAAGTACACAAGTGTTTCAATAATACATTCGTTTATATATTATATGCATATTAAATAATACATATATAATTATCATTATGTATCATATCAAAACAAAAAAAAAAAGAACATCAAATATAAAGATCATTCTGCATTCATAACAGAACTGCATGCTTTCCTTCCTGTTTAAAAACAATTTGTTTTTTTTTTTTGTTTTTGTCTTTTTCTTTCTTTTTCTTTTTTACCCATAAAACAAAAAAAAATTAATATTTATATAAAATCTATATATATGTATATACAAATTTCTTTATTTTTACTTTCCTTTAATTTTAAAATCTAAAAAAAAAGAAAAATATAAGAAAAACATGAAGAAAACAAACCTACAAGCAAAAACTATAAAAATGAAGAAATTAAAAACTGAAGAAACGTGAATTTACAACAATATCCGGTCTTCTTTATATATTTAAAAGATAACAACAACTGCAACATATTATATAACATATACATATGTACAAGAAATATAATCAAGAATAACTAACATATTATCATAAACATATTATTATGAAAACATGAACAAAATACGATAAGCACGCGTGCAATTTATGTTGCATTCTAAAACATAAACATATTACATATATACTAAAAAGTTACAAACGATATATGTATAAATATTTTAGCTACTGAGCTAGCAATAACAAAAACCTATCTAATATTTAAATTCAATCTATAAATTTTTATATTCTTATTTTGTTTTTTTTTTTATTTTTCCTTATTATAAAATGTATTTTGAAATTTTTACTATATCTATAAATCATAAAAAATTTGTAAAAAGTAGTTATATTTTGTTTTTGTTTTTTTTTTTATGTGCAAATCATTTGTTTAGAATTAATTCAAAAAGTAATCGTTTGTTTTTTTTTTAAAAGAAACACTCCTGAATAATTCTTAAAATATGATATTAAAATTATTAGGTTCATAATAAATTGACGATTATTGATTTTATTTTTTTTAAATTCGGAAAAAAAAATTTTACTTTTATAAACTTCATTCTCTTCCTTCAGAATTCTCCCCTGACAAGGATTAGAAGTTTCCAAGTTTCCAATTAGAAAAAGAATGGTCAGATCTATTTAAGAATTGCAAAAAAAAAAATTTTAAGAAAATACGGTTACCTCGATATACGGTTCTCGTTCCGTAAAATATACCCGATTCGTTTCGCCAAAATTGGCCGCAAAACGAAATACTGTATAACAAATCATTTATTACCATGTAAATTCATGTAATTGGGGTTTACTCGTTCTAGTAAAAGTATTTTGACAGTTTTTTTAACAGTAGATATTTGCACATACATGTAATTAATTTCCCTTGTTCTTGAAAAAAAATTTCAAGAACAAGGGAAATTTTCGATAAACGCTGTAACATTCAAATTTATTAACCGTTAATTTTCAATTTGTTACAATTTTTCAAATGTTGCTCGCTTTACGGCTGACATTTAAAGCCGTATAAAGAAATAGGGGAACAATGCGAGATGGCCGTAACTGTGAAACAGCGATCAAGGTATTAGTGTAGTTTAATCATCCATATTTTAGTTTTTAGTTGTTTTTAAATTAAAAATGGAGATCTCTAAGAAAATCTCTTAAAGTAAAGCTTCAACATTTAAATCACCTTTAAAAAATATCAGAAAATTAAAAATTACTGAAGAGTAATATCTATTTCTATAGAATTTGAATAGCAATATAATATAGTAGTAATAATTCTCATCACATAATCATAACGAATTATATAGTATTTCAATACAGGATATCACACAGATTACAAGGTCAGAGAACTTAAAATAAATCAAATTTTTATTGTCCGATTTCTAGGAAATTTTTAAAAATTCTTCTAAATCTAAAAAAAGAAATCAAGCCTTATAAATGAGTAAATAATTTAAGGAAATATACCTTTTCTTGAATATTACATTTAGTTCTCCACTTTCTTCTTTACAATAGGTAATTGATTGAGAAAAACAAAATAAACAAACTCGTAAATGTTTTAATATTAATTGGTAAAAATGAACACGATTTAAACGAAAAATGATATAAACTTATGGTTAATTAAAAATAAAATTGTAATAAAATTGTGGTCATAAAAGTTAACAAAATAAGAAATTTTCAATAATTGTCCCTTAACAACTTTTAAACAAGGAAAAGTACAAAAAAAAACTTACTCAGTTAGGTTATGCTAATTCTGAAAGATAATTTTTCTCCACAAATTTGAAGATTCTATCTAAAAGCGTTTCGCAGATAATGGAACAATAACTTTCAAAATTTTATTTTCACATAACTGTATATGTCACATAATATATATTCTATAATCTATATAATTCAAAAAATTGTGTAATTTTTGATTTATAAAACTAAAAAACTGACCTGTCGTTTGGCGTTTTTCGATTGCAAAAATGGTAAGCAGAATCTGAGATACTCACATTTGTAAAATAAAGTTTTTTCAAACTTTGAGATATTGTAGTTCCATAAATGATGGGAAAAATTTTGTCAACAGAGGGAGGGAAGGCGAGAATAAAACTATTATCTAAATTTCCAAATTTGTTTCGAAAAAATAACCTTAAAATCACAAAAGATTTGATATTTTGTTGAAGCCAGAAAATAAATGGTTTCTCGGTCAATTATTATGCTATACAGATTTAAGACTCTTTATGAAAACGAAAAAATTATCACGATATTCTAAAAGTATTATAGCTCTTTAAGTACATAATATTTAGCTCAAATCTAAAAATAATTTCCTAGGTACGTCTATGTCATATACTGATTTCAATATCGGATTAATAAAAATTAATAAAAATATTTATAACAGATTGTTTATCACATCTGTTAACATAAAATAGTTGAGTTATATCTATATATAGCAACTTAATTGTATATATAACCTTTACATGTGAACTTATACATAGTCTTAGCACTGTTTGAAAGTTTTTGAACTAGAGGATAGACAGTTTTCCAATTTGGCCACCTAATATTGAAAAATTACAATAAAGTTTAATATTTAAAATTTTTAAAGAATATTGAAAATCATTTTACTTAAATGGAAGTGTTCTTATGTTCTTATGTTCGTGCGAGTATTTTAGAATTAAAACAATCAACCCTTCCTTACCATTTGCAAATTAAACTGATCCAAAATTTAACATTGACTTAAAATAAAATAAAATTGCGTTTTCAATTTCAAACATCTTTCAATCACACAAGCAAAAAGAAATTTAAATGTTAAGATTTTAATGTAGGTATATAAGTATGTAATATCCAGCGACCAGGTGTTAATTTTCATTAAATAATTCAATGTAATAATATCGGAAAAAAAAAAATACCAAAACATTAACTAATTCCAAAAATAAAAACACAAAATTTGGTTACTGTATTTAAAATTTAAAATAATATGTTAATTCTTTTTTTCTTTGTTTTTCAATTCAAAATGTAACATAATATTTTCTCTTGTTTTTTTGAGAATAAGCGGCAAAATATTGACATGCCATTTCAAAAATGTACAGAATAAAAACAAAATAATTTGAATGCAGTCAGAATTTTTAATTTTTTGTTACACAGAAAAATCTCATAATTTTATAATTTTTGTATATTTGGGAACTTGTACTTCTTTTGAGGTGAGGTGCTAACAATTGTTTGCAGTCAATAAAAGAGACAAACCATAAAAATGTATTTTTAAATTAAGGAACTTTCCGCAGAAATTTAACATTTACGAGTATTATAAATTTTTCGATTGAATGAATTTCGAAATTAAACCAAAAGAAAAAAAAAAAATATGCATGAAATTTGAAATGTTCATTGCTTCAAAACTAATTAGACAAGAAAAAAAATTTTCAAATATTTTGTAAAATTATTTGTTAGACATAAAAGGTGCGAAATTAAGCATTAATAAAAAATGCATTTAATATACATGATAATAAAATTTAAAATATATATGTATATATTTTTTTGCTTTTGCTTTTTTCCTCCATACTGCTAAAGTGACAGCTACAACTAAAAACTGAATAGTAGAGTTATTAATAAACACAATTATTATACATTTCGGAATAAGAGGAAAGTTGTGCTAGGAAAATCGAAATAGATAATCTTCCATCATACGCCAAGATGGATTGTGTAGAGAAATGAAAATATATTCGAAATACAGGATGGATTAAAAACGACTATACATTTGGATTATCCTAGCCTCTTTTGTTCCAACTACATACATGGATGGATTATGTAAGAATATTCGAAGTGTTTTCAAGTAGTACATGAGATTCAACATTCAATTATTACTCGAGACAGAACTAAGCCTTATTTCATGTAGAAATGCTAGTTTTTGATTCTATATATTAAGATAAAATTATTTGTTTATATTTGGCATTAATTGTTTTTGTTATATGTTTACATTTTTTATTATTAATATTAAAGTATATAATAAAAAAATATCATATGACTTTTGACTTATAAAATCACAAAAAAAAAATCAAATGTCACATGCATTTTTTAATTCGCAAAAGTTCCGCAATGGTAATATTTGTTCTTTTACAAATATCAAAACGCAATATATTGTTTTCGGTCTTACGCAACGTGTCATAACGTCTATTATAAACAGCTTAGATAAATCATAAGTGCAAAACTTTATTATAGTTTTTTGACTTTCTATAATGGTTTTGGAAAATTTCTAGAAAAATGATAAATCTTAATTGTATTTAGACCACAAAATCAAAATTTTAATAATTGGATTAGCACAGATTCAGAGAACCGTAGCCTTCCCTATTATGTATTACTGTTTTGTAGTTGAAATATGTATTTAAGAAAATGTGAAAAGAGATTCAATATATAGTTGGTTACAAAATTAGGATTATATACGCTTTTTTCAATTTATATTATATTTGTATATGCCTATATGAGATGCGAAATTCTGATTTATGAGGCATTTTACACTTGGGTATAAAATCATGGTTCAGGTAATCAAGCCTTATTAATTATTAATGTATTACATTACATTTATAACATATTACATATGTAAAAAAAATTAAATATTAAGAATTTTTTATATAGCTTAGATCGAAAATCAGATAATACAAGTTTTAATGGGATTCAAACCTCGGCTCATGAAAAAAGAAAACGTCACTTTTATATTAAGAAACATTAAGTATTAATAAATTCTCTGAATAACATATTTATATATATACATACATATATTTCTTTTTTTAATTAATTCAATCAATTCGAAATATTTTACATATTTTAATTCAACTTTATAAATATTTTATATAATTTTTATTAATTTTTTTTTTATTATTATTTATTATAATTTCAGAACAAAACAGTTTTATTCAAGAAAAAGTTTCAATCAATACAAAAGTTTATATTAAATGTACGTTTACGAATCCCATATGGTATAAAAATGGAGCTAAAATGGGTAGTGATGTTCGTAAAAAAGAAATGTAAGTATAAGTTTACATAAAAAAAACTTTAGATAAAATAGTAATTTGTATGTTGTATTAAGACAATTTTAATTTTTGAAGTAAAGTTAATGATTTTAATACATATATTACATACATATATACCTACCTCAAAGGTATGTATGTCTATATTAAATATTATGTGTTATTTCTATGAAAAGTAATGGACATTTTTTTAGTTTTATAAATCAATATTAAAATTATACAATTATTCGAAAATTTAGTATTCAAATTTACCGTTATGTAAAACAAAATTTTACAAGATTTTTTTTCCTTCCTTCCTTTCTACAGAACGCTTTTAGATTTTGAGAGAAGAGAGATCTTTTACAATTTTAACAATAAGTTATTTCAGAAAATTTGCTTATACCTCCACCTGTTTAAGACCTATATTAGGAGTCAAAAATTAAAATAAGTAGAAAAAGCAGAAAATATTTTTGTAGGTTTTAACATTTACAATTAAAAACAAATACTCAATAATTAAATTGCCTAATTTAAATTTATAAAATCATAAATCTGTATTTTTCCTTTAGCAGGCAAAGTTTTTATTAAGTTACCCAGTATATTTTTAAAAACTTCATTCAACCTTACTTTAAATATATACACAACAAAATAATTTATAATGGACGCTTTTTTTCCGTACTATCTCTTACTCCTGCCTCTGTCTTCATTAAATTCTCTAAACTTTTATAAATTTGATCAACATGTCTTTTTACAAAAACTTCTATATAACCCCTTAATATATGTAATGCAATTTTACATAAACAATGGTAATATGTATTTAAACTATATAAATTTTCAAAACAACTTATTTGTGTACCAGTTTTAAATTCGCAACAATTATATAGCCTTAAAAATATCCCACACTTAAAGTAAATCCCATATTCTCATGATGAGTATAAATTGTATAACTCAAATTCTATTTAATAATTTTTTAACCTTAATTTTTGCATTTAAAATCAAAATAAATATAAAAGACATTTTTAAACAATTTTATAATTTATTTTATTGTTTAAAATTCAAATTGTGCAGTCCTATAAAAATTATTATTTAATTGTCTAAAAATTTTCGACCTCTATTTCCCCAATTATTTTTCAAATCCTTCAAATCCTGAACAATTTTGGAAATTTGTAACATTGACAAACGTAAAATATCTTAATATAAAAAAAATTAAAATTTAAAGTAAAAATCAAATTTTTATTTTTCTTAGGAGAAGCTATATATAAAATAAATTTTAGACCAAAAATTTTTTAAATATTTGAAATTTTTGATTTCTACAACCAGATGATGCCAGAGCGTTTTTAATACACTTTTCTTTAAAATTCTTTAATATTTGCTATAGGTATATATAGGTTAATGTATTGCGGTATATTTTTGGAGTATTTTTTTTTTTCTAAGAATTTGATTTTTGGTCAATATAATCAAACATCAGATTATTTTAAATCCTAATATGGTTTTCGTTCAAATGAATTATTTAAAAAAAAAAAAACCAGTCAGGACAGGCATCCAATACTAGAATCAATATATCCTCAAGTTTTTGCCTTTCATATAGAATTTTTTTTTTTTTCCCAACCTTCTGTATTGTACTGACTACTATATTCTGTATATAAAATACAAGTCATGTTTTAATTTTTGCCTCTTGATTCTTGTTTGCCGTTCCTGTATTTTCTATCTTAAGTTTTTTTTTTTTTTAGTTTTTATAATTTACAAACTTGTTGATAATGTCATACTGAACCCACTGTATGTTACAACAATAAATACATACATATATGCAATTTTTTTTAAAAAATAAGAACAGCAAAAAAAAAAAACTATTTTCCAGAAAAATTGGATCTACAAGATCAGTTCTGGAATATTTGTACGTATACTGTTTATATAAGTTAACAACAGCCAAAATTATAAATTAAATTCCCAACGCATCATATTACGATTTCACAATTTTTATTTAAATATTTTTAATAATAACATTTAACTGTCAAATCATCAAAATTAACCTGGGAAATTGGTTCAACACTATTTCTCAACATCAAAGTCACGCGTAATCAACATATGTTTGAGTCAGCATAATGCAGGTAGAACAATGCAATCAATGTAAAATTCTGATTATAGAAAATTAATTAGAAAGGTAACTTCAAACAATAAAGTTGTGTTTTAAAAAAATAAATCAAATTGTGTTAATTTATTTTTGTTTAAATAATTTTATCAAATCTTTTTATTAAATTTTTAAAATAATTTTTTTTGGTTACTTGGAATAGAATTTTATAACTGGCGCCCGAGCAGGGACCATTAGTGTTGTGAAAGTGAATAGTAAATAGCTACCAGAAAGAAATTAATTGAAAAAAATTGTCATATAAAAATAAAACAATCATTAAAATAGAAATTAATTAAAATTAATTTATCATACAAAAAGAAAAAAATTAGGAACTATTTATAAACTATTTAGAAAATAAAAAACTATTATTGTAAAAATTTGAAATAAAAAACTATTAGTGAAAGAAAAAAAATTTTTTTAAAATACTTTCTTATAAAACCGTTCACATTGAAAAATAAAGAAGAAAAAAAAAAGGAACGAGAAGATATCAATAATTCTTTCAAAGAGTACCGTTTACAAACAAATATTCCTTTCCAACACGAGCAGCAAGTAGCTGAAGGAGTACTTAAAATCCGAAAGCGAAGTTGAGTTACCTAAAGGATTAGGAAACGAGGCCCCCGAGTAGCATCCCAGCAAAAAGGAGCTGTCACATAAGGAATAATCAAAACCAAAAAGTGTTGGCAGCAGCCGCCTAGTCCGGTAACATCAAAAGACTGCAAATGGTTCTACTAATGCAATTCCAAGTCGCCACGTTTATGTAAGTTAATTAGTTTTTTTTATATAAAAAATAAAAAATAAAGAAATAATTTAGAAAAATAAAACTGAAAGCTTTGAAAAAGAAAAAGAATATTTTTGTCTAAGTAAATTTAATCATAATTTACTAGCAAATTAAATAAAATAAAAATTTTAATTGAGAATTTTATTAAAAATTTACAAATTAAGAATTGCAAAAAAAAAAAAAAAAAAAAAATTTTTTTTTCCTCGCAAAATAATTTATGATTAAAATTGAATAAGATAAATAGGTATAAAATAAAATTATTATTTTTTTGTAAGATTGCTTAGAATTTGCATGAATTTAACCACAATTTATTGCAAATTCAGATAAATATCCTCATCTGTAAGGAGAAAAAGTTAATATAAAAAAAGAAAAAATACTTATTATACGAATTAAAACTAAAAATTACATTTTGTTTCATTTTTCAATTGCTGTGACTCAAGCCTACTCTTCGATACCTAAGGTGAGGCTGCCTTAGGCACAGCAAATCTAAGAAATTAATCAATTTGAAAGAAATCAAATTAAATCAATTAAAATAAGCAATTCAAATAAAAATATCTACGAATCACAAAAACAAAAAATTAATAATAGTCATATGTCTAGACATACAAAATAACTGGCCAGTAAAAAAATAAAAAAATAAAAAAAAAAAATAAATTCATTAAATAAAATAATTAAATAAAATAAAAATTGAATAAAAGAAAAATTAAATATAAAAATCTAAATAAAATAAAACAATTAAATTTAAAGCTAATTTATATTAAAATAAGAAAGAAATTAACATAAACCTTTTTATTGAAATAAATATTTGTTAATAAAAATTATTATAAAAAACTTTTTTTTGGTAAATTTGAAATATAATTATTTTTATGTTTAACTTTAAATAATTTTCTAATTGTAATTTAAAAACTTTAATTGTTCTTAATTGTAATAAAACCAAAAAATTAAGGAAAAACTTAAATCTAATATAAAATTTTAGAATATTTGATTGATTTACTTAAATTTTAAATATTTTGGGATTTCATTAAAATATTTTAAATAAATAAATTTTTAGTATTTAAGGCTTTATTAAATTTTATTTTAAGAATTGGTTAAAAATTATTTTTATTTTTTTTTTCTCGAATAAGAAATATTTTTTTACTATTTTAAGCTTTTGTAAAAATTCCTATTTCACTTTCTTAAATATAAATAAATATTTTAGGATTTTATTAAAATTTTCCGAGCATTGGATTTTCATGGTTTGTTAACATTATACAAATAAATATTTTAAATATCGAATAAAAAAATAAAGAAAATATTAAATTAAAATAAATAAATTTTTATAGAAGTTAAAACATTTTTTTATATAATTATCAAAAATTGTAAGTACGACTGAGAGCAAGCAAGAATTTTTTCTCTGAAAGAAATTTTTTTTTTTTTCAAGCATCTTCACCCAGGATTTACTTTTACATTTACAAATTTTTTTTTATTTATTATTAAATTTTTATTATCTAAGTACTAAAAATTTTTAATATAATATTCATAATTAACGTTCAGTAGGTTACAAAAGACTAAATAAAATCACAGGTAATCTCGCATCTTATATCAGATATTGGTTAAACCTCTTTTTAAGATTTTTGTTTTTTTTTATCTTGGCTTTACTTTGATCACAACCTTTCTCGTTATTTCTTTTCTTTCGAATAATTTTATTTTTTAAATAAGTAAACAAAAATGAATCAAGAAGGAGCAACTCCGTTTGTCATGTCATCTACTCCAGAAAATTTAAACCCAAATCTGAGTCCAATAAGAGAAAATAGACATGATGAAAATTTTAGTGAATCAATCAGAGAGATGATTCAATACGAGGCTAGAAAACTAATAAGAGAAGGCTACCACCAAAGGTTACAACAGGAGGTAATAGAGGAAGAAGAACAAATAGAACAGGAGGCTTATATTCATCCTGACGACAATCTTGACGGCATAGACAAAGTTCCAAACATCATAAGGGAAATAGATGTTTTCTCTGGAGAAGTTAGATCATATGCGTCTTGGAAGAAAGGAGTAGAGGAATTACTAAGAATCTACGATCATCTAAAAGGGACATCCAGATATTATGGTATACTTAGAACCATAAGAAATAAAATTAAGGGCGATGCAAACACAACATTAGAAGCATATAACACCCCTTTAAATTGGAATTATATCGTGAAGTATTTGAATCGACATTATGCCGACAAGAGAAGTATGAGGACATTAGAGAACCAGCTAACGATGATGACACAAGGAAATCAATCAATTGAAGAATTCTACAAGCAGGTCCATAGGCAACTCAACCTAATATTGGAAAAAGTAAATTCAATGGAATTGCCAAGTGATGCCGTGATTGCAATAGCCCAAACTCACAGAAATAGAGCATTAGATGCATTCATTAATGGACTGAAGGGGGAACTATCGTCAGTATTAATGGACGTGAAAGAGCCTAGCGACTTACCGGAAGCTTTGGAATTAGCTCTGAAAGTAGAAAACAGGCTTAAAAGGAAACAAAGCCTCGCAAGCAAACATACTGACACTGCGAAAATACAAGAAGATGGCCAAAAGTTACCACCACCAATACGTTCAGATGAACTTGCATCCAGAAGAGTAAGTTTTCAAAACAAGAATAGGTCTCAACAACGATCATACAGCAACCAACCATTTTATAATAACCGGCAACCCTATAACCAACGATTTTACAACAACCGGCAACCCTACAATAATCAATTTCAACCTTACAATAACCATCAACCTTATAACAACCAATCAAATCCTAACATCCGACAAAGCTTTAATAATCAATCAAATTATCATTGGAAAAATAATTTTAGAAATTATCAACACAATATGGAGAAATCAAATGTCCCGAATAATCAGCACCAAACCATCGTGCCATATCAAACGCAAAAAAATGAACCAAAGTCGCAACAATCTCGGTATACGTACAATCCAAGCAACCCACAGCCCAACAACAGATCATCATTTCATCAAAACAACAAAAGATCCTTCCAAAGTATTAACCATATGGAAACAAAACCAAAGAAAAAATTTCAGAGAAACCAAGATAATGAGAAGCAACCGTTAGTTCATGGTCAAGATTCAACGGGACATGGTAATTACAATGGCGATGAATATCCTTTTTTAGATTAAAATGTTCCTCACTTCCATATATAGAATGTTTTGCAGGGAATGGGGAACAAATAAAAATTTTAATAGACACCGGCTCAAACAAGAACTACATCCATCCTAAATTCATAAAAAATCCAATACCTAATAACAACATATTTTACGCGAACTCCATTGGTGGTGACATAAAGATCACCCATCACGCTGAGATTGATTTCTTTAAAAATGGAATGCCGAAAATAAAATTTCATTTACTACCAAATTTAGATTCTTTTGATGGTATAATCGGAAACGATACACTCAAAACACTTAAAGCAGTTATTCATACAGATAAAGGGTACCTTGAACTCGCAGATAACGTTAGAATTCCACTTAAACAACAAATATCAGAATTTATCAACAGAATTGAACTGAGAACCAGCCATTTGACTAGAGAAGAACGAGATAAACTAGGCAGTCTAGTCAATAAGTTCACAAATTTATTTGCGGACCCAAATGAGAAACTGACCTATACTACTAGAGTTGTAGCCGAAATCCGAACAACAACAGCGGAACCAGTGTATTCTAAATCATACCCGTATCCGATGGCATTAAAATCCGAAATAGATGAACAGATCAAGCAACTTTTGGAAGATGGGATAATAAAACAATCCAGATCACCATACAACTCACCGGTTTGGATTGTTCCCAAAAAAGAGGATGCTTCAGGAAAAAAGAAGTATCGAATGGTAGTTGATTATCGGAAGCTGAACAAGATTACTATTGCAGACAAATACCCAATTCCCGAGATAAATGAAGTTCTCTCAAATTTGGGAAAAAATCATCTGTTCTCGGTAATTGATTTGAAGAGTGGATTTCACCAGATACCGTTGAAATCAAGCGATGTTGAAAAAACAGCCTTCTCCGTGAATAATGGAAAGTACGAATTCAACAGGCTACCGTTTGGATTGAAAAATGCACCTTCAATATTCCAAAGAGCCCTAGATGACATCCTTAGGGAACATATTGGAAAATGTTGTTATGTCTATATAGACGACATAATAATCTTTGGCAAGGATAAGGAAAGTCACTTCCGAAATCTGGAAAAGATATTTACTACACTTGAATCAGCTAACATGAAGGTACAACTGGATAAAAGCGAATTTTTACGAAATGAAGTTGAATTCTTAGGGTTTATCATTTCGGCAGAAGGAATAAAAACTAACCCAAAGAAAGTACAGACGATTTGCGATATGCCCTTACCGAAAACTTTAAAGGATTTACGTTCATTTTTAGGTATGTCAGGATACTACAGAAGGTTTATCTGTGACTTTGCTAAGATCGCAAAACCCCTGACATCCCTTTTAAGAGGGGAGGGAGGACGTGTGTCCAAAGCACAATCGAAAAATACTCCAATCACATTGAACAACGAGGCCGAAAAAGCCTTTCTCGAACTGAAAAATTCATTAATATCAGAAGATGTCATCCTGAAATATCCTGATTTCGATAGAGAATTCGAATTAACTACTGATGCCTCTAACTATGCGATTGGAGCAGTGTTGTCTCAAGGAAGAAAGCCAATCACATTCATTTCTAGGACACTCACAAAAACCGAGGAATCATACGCGACTAACGAGAAGGAAATGTTAGCCATCGTTTGGTCACTAATTTCGTTAAGGAATTATTTATATGGATCTAAAAAACTAATAATTTTCACTGATCATCAGCCTCTTACGTATGCTTTGAGCAATAAAAATTCCAATAGCAAGTTAAAAAGATGGAAAGCCATCCTTGAAGAGTACAACTACGAGATAAAGTACAAACCTGGCCTAACGAACGTGGTAGCTGACACGTTATCAAGATTAATAAAAAAATCAGAAATTAACACGTTAACAACGACACAACATAGTGCTGAGAGTTCCTCACAAAACTATATTCAGTTTGTGGAAGCTCCAATTAATGCGTTCAGGAACCAATTAATATTAAAACGCGGTGATGAAATTGATTACAAACTAATTAACCCTTTTCCAGGCTATGTCCGGTATATAATAACAAGAATTGATTTCAAGGAAAAAGAACTCGTAAATATTCTAAAAAAATATTTGAATCCGAAAACAATAAATGCAATAATAACAGAAGAAGATATCATGGGTAAGATACAACAAATTTATTCTCAACATTTTGAAAGTTATAGATTAAGATTTACGAGAATACTGGTCAAAGATATCACGGATGAAAGTCAACAGAATGAGCTCATATTAGAAGTTCACAAAAGGGCCCATAGAAATGCGCGTGAAAATAAAGATCAAATAATCCGCAATTATTATTTTCCAAAAATGAATAGAAAAGTATCTACTTTGGTTACAACATGCACAGTGTGTAAGGAAAATAAATACGATCGACACCCCAATAACCCAGAAATAAAACAAACACCAATTCCAAGCTTTGCGGGTCATACCGTACATATAGATATTTTCTCGACCGAATCAAAGTTGACTTTAACAGCGATCGATAAGTTAACCAAGTTTGCCCAAGCGAGAGTCATAGAAAGCAGATCAACAGAAAACGTCAGATTAGCATTACGGGATATTTTGTTTTACTATGGCGTTCCAGAATGGGTCATCATAGACAACGAGAAGTCGCTAAATTCAGCTTCGATAAAGGCAATGATGGAGGATGAAATGAAAATAAAGATTTTCACTACACCCCCATATAAAAGTGAGGTGAATGGACAAATAGAACGCTTTCATTCAACTTTATCGGAGATTATGCGATGTCTAAAAGCAGAGGGAGATAACAGAAGTTTTGAAGAATTGCTACAAAGAGCGGTAAACGAATATAACTACACCATCCACTCAGTAACCAAAAGGAAGCCCATAGAGTTATTCTTTGGTAGAGTTCCAAATATAACACCAGAAGAATTCGAGAAAACAAGACTTAGCAATATTGAAAAAATCAAGAACAAACAGATCAAAGATCTGGATCTTCACAATAAAAAAAGGAAACAAATTAAACACTACCAACCAGGTGATATAATTTATGTAAAGCATAATAAGAGAATAGGATCTAAGTTAACACAACGCTTTAAAAAGGAAATAGTAAAGGAAAATAAAAATACAGTTATTATAACGAAATCAGGAAGAACTGTTCATAAATCAAACATAAAATCATAATGATACTCATTCTTCGTATAAACCCTACAAAATTTTTTTTATTCTCACTTAACTCTTCTAGATAATTATCATTTACGTTTTTCTCCAAATTTTTGTTTTTGTTCATTTTCTTACTATTATTATTCTTAATATCATTTTAGGTACTTATTATACGAGTGTCTATCATTCGTCCAAATATTAGACTACACAGGATCACATGCAGTATCTATTATCATGGGAGAAGCCAAGGTGCAAGAAGGAAGTTTTAGAATCATCCATACGTTTGATTTTGAAAATCTAAGGAATTCATTAGAGGAAATCAAGGACGTACTAGAAGAAGACGGAATAAAAAAAAATCACCTGCATGGGTACTTAAAATACGAAGCTTTACAGGTTCAGGATCTTTTGGATGAATTTAAAATTAGACGGAAACCAAGGTCCTTTAACTCTATAGGAACCATGTGGAAATGGATAGCTGGAAGCCCTGACCATACAGATTTTATCATGATTAAAAAGAAAATGAACAATCTCTTAGAAAATAACAATCAACAAGTTATAATAAATAAGTCTTTTAGTGATAGGATTAATAATATAAGTAGAATTACTAATGAGCTTTTAGAGAATATTAGGTTAGGTCATGAAATAGATAATCAAAATATTCAAAAACTACAATATAAGTTAAAATTCATAAAAGAAGAAATAGTTAATATAAAATATGCCGTACATTGGGCTAAGGTAGGAATTATAAACTCATTATTGCTTTCAAAGTCAGAAATTGAAACAATTACGTCAATTTTCGACAAGGAAAATTTTCCATATTCGGACGCTGAAGAAGCTTTAAATCTTTCCAATGTAAAGGTAATAACAAATGGTACTTGCTTGCTCTACGTCATTGAAATCCCAATATCAGAAAATGATGTATTTAAAAAAATTATAGTTAAACCAATAAAATTTAGCAACACTATTATTAAGCTTGATTATAAAGAAATATTATTTAGTAATAAGAAAATGTATGGAATAAAAGAAAATTGCAAACAAATAAATTCACTAATAATATGTAATAAAGATCAAATTGTTAACATTTCAAATTCTACCTGCATTCCAAACATATTAGAAGGAAGATCATCCACCTGCAAGGTTACCAATGCTCACCATATCCCAACAATAGAAAAAATTGCCGAAGGAATTATATTATTGAATCAATTCAATGGGACTATAACAATAGATGATAAAACAAAAACGATTATAGGAACATACCTAATTAAGTTCCAAAATTCTACAGTAATAATTAATGATATGGTATTTACATCGAAAGAAACCGTAAGCGTTAGCGTGTTACCTGCAATTTTACAACCAGAACTAATAAAAAAGGAATTTCAACAACATCTTTCTCTAGAACTTTTCAAGGACCTTCATGTCAATAATACAAATAAAATTGAATTACTGCAAGAACGGAGTTTAATAAATCACGTATTAAGTGCTTCAAGTGTCATACCGGCAATAGCATCAATATTGGGCTTGTTTGTATTAATTGGTATACGATATAGGAAAAAACGAGACAAGGTAATAATAAACAACATACAATCCGATCAGGCTATACCAGAAGAAATTACTACTAGCAACAATCAAACAATAAAAGATACACCACCGAATTCCGCAGATTACCAAAATAGCAAACTCCAAATATTTCCGATAAATTCAGCATCAGTCAACATAAAAGCAACCCCAAGGCGAAACTTATACAACTCTAATCTCTAGTTTGATCGAATGAGGACATCGATATTTAAGGAGGGAGGAGTTAACAACAGCCAAAATTATAAATTAAATTCCCAACGCATCATATTACGATTTCACAATTTTTATTTAAATATTTTTAATAATAACATTTAACTGTCAAATCATCAAAATTAACCTGGGAAATTGGTTCAACACTATTTCTCAACATCAAAGTCACGCGTAATCAACATATGTTTGAGTCAGCATAATGCAGGTAGAACAATGCAATCAATGTAAAATTCTGATTATAGAAAATTAATTAGAAAGGTAACTTCAAACAATAAAGTTGTGTTTTAAAAAAATAAATCAAATTGTGTTAATTTATTTTTGTTTAAATAATTTTATCAAATCTTTTTATTAAATTTTTAAAATAATTTTTTTTGGTTACTTGGAATAGAATTTTATAACTTATATACTCGTATAATTCAAAACAGAAGTTAATGAAAAAAAAAAAAAGGAACCATTTATAAAATCGCAACGGTTGTGTTTGTTGCTCACAACTTTCTTAATTCTTTGTTTTGTTTCAATTATTTTCCTTTCAATTAACTATTTTTCATTGTTTTTATTGTTGCTGTTGTTGTTGTTGTTATTGTTGTTATTGTTAGTATTATTTTACTTGAATTTTTACTTTTTCCTTTCAATGATTGTATTGAAATATTTCTTTTTATTTTCTTTTTTTTTTGTTTTTCCGTTTTTTTCCTTTTTTGTTTTTGATTTTTTTGTAAATACATAGTTTATTTTGCAGTTGGATATAAGAAATAAGAAGATTTGACATTAGATAGAAGATGATATTAAACTTTGTAAAAAGAAAAACTCTTAAAGTTGTGGCATTTTTGTTTTTTTTTTTTTTCTAGTTCCGTTTTGTTTTTTTTTTTCAACTCTTTTAAACAAATATGTATATAATGTCAATGTCACATTCTTTTTTTTTCTTCTTGAATTGGTAAAAAAGATCTTTTTAATAGATTTCCATTGACTTCTGTTATTTAAAAAAAAAGAATAATAAAAAAAAAAAAAAAGAACAAAAAAAAAAAAAACAAAAAGAGTTAAACATTCAATATTGTCAATGGTCGTGATATAAATTTAAGTGAACTGATAGTCATTTAACAAATAAATTTCATAGTTTGTTACTTCTATATATTGCTTATAATAATATATATATATTTATTCTTTTGACAGGATGTTTATTGTTTAATATGATTCAAATTATTTTCTTCATAAATATTATTTTTATTATCATAGTAAAGGCGTGCAGATCTTATAAAAAAATATTATAAGACTGTATATAAACTTGATCAATTGTTCAAATCTTTTTAAACTTTGATTGTTTTCATTTTAAATTTAGTAAATATTTTTTTCTGTATAATAAAAAGATACTTTAAAAAAATAAAATATAAAGGATACACATTAATAAATACTGTGGTAACCCGGTACAACAAGTTTCAACGTCAAGTTTCATCAAAAAAAGTTCCTTTAAGAGAACGGCAAAACTATCACGAAACCCAAAAAAAAAAAAACTATGAATTGACGTTCATGACAATAGTTCTTCTTAAATTCATATTAATTAAAATCGATTAGTTGACAAAACCAAGTGTAAAAATTGAATTGTAAAGCTTTTTATCAACTAAGAGGAACTGCGATTTAATTATATATTTAAAAAAAAAAAAAAAATATTTATTCAAATGACTTTTAACATGATCAGAAACGAGAAAAAATGAATTGCTTTCTATAATAAGTCATGCTGTTGTCATAAAATTTAATCATCTTTTACAAAATTTCTGACTTAATCTTAATCTGACTTAATTAAGTACCAAGATCTTATAAAAAGTATGTATGTAAGTATATGTAAGTAAATTTGGTTTTGTATGACAGCTACTTAAATCTACTGAACTAGAAGTAACCAAATTTTGCGAAGTTGTTCGCATAAAACCTAGCTTCTTTTCACAAAATTTGAGATACCTAACTTCAATAGACATTGAATTATTTTTAACTAAGGAAAAAGAAGATGTATAACAGTTACTCAAACCAACCGCGGCCGAATTTGTTGGATTATATATCATTAGCGAAAATAACAACTTAAAGAAAGGTGAAATGGTAAAAATATCAGAATTTTAGCTGACAGACATAAATTAACCCAAATTCGATCCTGAATAACAAATTTTATACATCTATCCTCTTTCCTTTAATGTGTCACAAACTTGTAATGTCAAATTTATTATATGCTGAGAACTATATGTTCGTACGGGGTATAAAAATGATTTTGTAAATCAAAATTAATATTTTCATATATGAATAACTGTAATATGTCGTATTATTATACTTGTATTATATTCTATTTGAAATGTTTTAATATTGATAATTTTAACGACGTAATGTAAGGTTCCTTTTTTATTTCTTTGTTTTCTTTTGAACATTTATTTTTTTTTTTTTTTTATAATTTTAACATTAACCCGGAAGCCTTTCTAATATCTTTAAAAAAAAATGTCATTAAATGTAGCTTATTTTAAGGCGTTACTTAATATAAACTTAAATTTTTTTTTCTTTTACTATCATTAAAAGTTAAAAATTTCCTGATTTGTTCTTTTTAAAAATGCATGTGGGATTTTGCTTTTTAACCAAAAAGACTTGTGATTTTAATAACATTTTGTTTTTTTTTTAAACAACCAACTTTTAAAAGTGCTATATCTTCCACCTTTTTTGTCAAAAAATAACAAAAAAAAAAAAACAAAAACATTAAAGAAATATTTAAGAGTTTTCAGTATTGAAATGAAAATCCCAACTTTACAAAATTAAGTTCACATTTTAATTCACTTTTTTCGTATTTAAACAATTAATAATGGATATTGATGATGAAAGAAATGATGATAGTATAATAATGATCATGCTATGCTTGTTGTTGATCATTAAATTGATAATAATAGTTTATTTTGAAAATGTTCATTATCCTGTTTAGAAAAATAAAAAAAAAAAAAAAACTGAAAGTACAAACACACTTCACTTAAAGACATTCATTTCTTTTTTTTTTCAAATAGAATTTCCTTCGGAGTTTTATTTGTAAATAAAATGTAACACAAATAAAAAATAAAAACCAACCACTGCAACAATTATAATAACGTCATAGCAACAAAAGCATCTTTTTTTTTCTTTACATGTTTTTAAAAAAAAAAAATTAACAGCATGTCATCTTCTTCTCAATTTGAATGTTCGAAAAAGTAAATAAAAAACGTAAGAGAAATAACAGCTAAAAACATTCTTTTTTTTTTTTTTTTTTTTGTATAGTCGTCTAATATAAAAAGTATTATAATCGCAAAAAAAAAAATGTTATCCTTTAGTATGACTAAGAGCTACATCGCATAACATACAGTAGCATAACCTATGTACACGTAACTTAAACCTATACATATGTAACTTAATGTAACCTAAGTATAATTTAGTTATATAGATAGGTACGTATACGGTATAAGATTCTGTTATTTATGACATATTTAAGCAAGTTTACGTCCGTTGTGATATCCTCGGATCTGCGTTCTTCTTAAATGAACCAATGTGCCCTTTGGACAAAGAAAGTACCTACATCGATTTATGTCTACATCTGACAAATAAAGAAAATGTTTCAAGACGAGCTTCACCTATATATGTATATAAGTACATGTTTCTAACTTCTTAGTGTTAGTTTTTCAACAATTATTTTAGCTTAGCTCGACAATACAATATTTTGCCAATTATTTGTGAAGATTTCTTTAACATAATAAAAAAATAATATTATATATATACATTTATCTTGTATCAAAAATCGTTGTTTCCATCAATATTAGAATAGATCTGATAATAATTAGAAATTGGAACATGTGAAATAATTTTATTATGAAGATGAAGAAAATATTTACTTATATTTAAAATCAATGTACATTTACTTGAAACGATAAGTCTCTTTAATAGTAAATGGAAGTACTTGTAAATGAGTACAATGTTAAATAAATCTAATCAAAAGAAATTCAAATTAAAAAATAAACAAAAAAAAAATATTCTACAGTACTAAAATTAATAACATAAATTAATTTTAAAGATTTCTATATAAAATAAATTATAACTATATTATAATGTTAAGTTTTATAGATTTTAAATTTTAATTTAAGTAATTGCTTTGACAAAAAATGATAAATGACGTATTGTACTCTTATGCCGAGGAATAATCAAACACATGGTCCTACGAGACTGACCAAAAGCCAACTTATTAAACAAGTAGTTATAGGAGTCATTTTTGTTAGAATTTTGTAAATATAAAAAAAATGAGTCTAAAATTAATAAAATTTAAAAATGTGCAATCAAGTATAATTTTTGAATCATCACTAATTCTATCAAATCTACGGCGATTTGTAACGAGTCGAGTATAATGCATTATACACAAGTCTGAAAACGACCCTGTTATGAGACTGTTAATAAATTTTAAAAAGTTATAAACTAACCGCTTATTTACTTGTACTTGACTTAAATTTATGATTTCGTCGATGAGCACGCGAATACTTAAAATTTAAAATGGAATACACTTTTAGATTTATTTTTATTCAATATTGTACAAATATTATTACATATACATAATTTTATATTACAGGAATATTATATTGCATTGCATTGTTATCGCACGGATGTTGTCTATTTTTTTTTTTTTTGTACTCCCATCTTTATAAATTTTCCGTCTTTTGATAGAATAATATTCTTACCGATTCAAATATACATATATATATAGTATTTATATATAGACAAATATGTATCTATATATATATATATACATGTTACATATATATATATTTATAAATACAATATAGCTTAAAAGAACTTGATGCCTCTTTTAACCTACAAATCTAACGATTCATAAGTAATGTACATTTTATATATATATATGTACAATTCAAGAATAAACAATAAGTTTTGTCAGCTTAAAAAAAAAAAAAGAGATTGAAAACAACAAGTAACAACAATATTAAATACTATATAAAGGAAAATACAATAAAATAATAAACGAAAAGGTATACAACAGGTTAATTTTAATAAAATACTAAATAAATATTAAGTTCGACTCAATTTTATCTCAGTATTTGACAAACAAGCTTCAATATGATGCATGAATTGGATGTTAATTATACATTTTATGTACTTGAAAAAAAATATATTAGAAAAAAAATTGAAAATTTTTCCTTTATTTAGATGTTAACGTGAAAAGAAAGATGCTGACTTTTCAATTTATTTCATTTGATTTATTATTATTACAAAAACATTTTATAAATCTATTTCTTTGTTCAATTTTTTTTTTTTTTTGTTCAATAGTTACTTACTTATACATTGAATTTATAATACATATTTAAAAAGTTTTATACCACTTCACACGATGTGTATTTATTATATGACTTGGGATGTGCATTGTAGAAATTCCACAATACAAATGAAATCATATTATAGTGTGAATGTAAAAAACATGTCATTTAAAATTATCTTATGTTGTATAAAACTATATATACACTGTCAAATGACAAATTTCATTTTAAAGTTCATTTCTAAAACTATTTGTATTTTTGTCAAACGTCAAAAATAAAGTAAAAAGAAAAAAAATTTAAATAAGAATTAAGAATTAGTTTTAATAATGGACTATATTCGATTGCCTATGCCTATATAAATCAATTAACCTTACATTAAAATAATTTATTACATTTCATAATATTCCATCAATCGATAAAATTATTTTGCTGTTACAACTACTTTATCCGCTAATTTGCATCAATTTTTAACAAGATTTTACAAATGGGTTGTGAAACGAGTGTACATATTCCAAAGTAACAAATTTTACTTATGCATACATCACTTAATGCAGTTATGATTGTAATTACAATATTATACTATCCACACATTACTTTCCCTCTTTACAATTGATAATAGTCGTGCAGTATCGTGTTAGTATTAAGATAAAAGATAAGAGCAAATCCATTACCTTTTGCAATAAAAGAAATTGTTGATAATAGTTGATAATATTTTCGATTTAAGAATCTTAGTTATTAAGTATATCCACAAAAGTCAATAGCAAGCAGAATAAAGAAAAGTTATAGCAAAGGAACATCTAGTTTTTATATTATAGAGTGCATAGGTCGAATGCATAAAACTGACGTTGAACTCAAATTTCAAATAAAAAGTAAGAGGTATGTGCGCAATTTCAATAAGATAAATTTTTGTTGCACCACAAAACGATATTTGGTAATAAACTCAATAAAGTTTTGATTATTATCAAAAAAAATTATTATTTAATTATTTGATTAATGATAAGTGGTTGAAGCAATAGGATCCAGCTGTAGTTTTTACTTGAAAAAAGTGAGATTTGAGTTTCAGCTCAATTTTATTCATTCATTCAATATAACTATAGAAAAACTTAATGACTGATAATAATTAATAATCACTTTTATTGTAATTTATCTATATCTACCATTAGATAATAACAATATATTATTTAAGTATTTAATAAATATTTATTTTAAATCAAATTTTATAACTTTAATAAAACATAAGATATAACAAAAATGAGTTGGTGTAATGATGCAAATAGTTAATAAAATAAGTTATTATTATAATTATATAGAGGGTGTTCCGCATAAGACACCTATATCCGATTTGAGGCAGCTATGCAATATAAAAACTAACAAAAAATTATATATATGCTTTGTGGCTAAGATTTACACTTCATTTTGGATATATCGGACTTTTCAGATTTGTGATTTTTCATAAAAAAAAATCTATAACTCTTGAATGGCTTGCTTAAGAGAGATGCAGCAAAATTTCAAAATGCATTTTATAGAGTAAATTCGGTGATTGTAAATTATATACTATTTTTTTTTTTTTAATATTAATAATACATATGATTGTTAGTTATTATATAACATTTACCAAAATATTTAATTGTGATTGGTCATTTTAATAAAAGTTTATTTTGAAGTCATTAAAAGTCAATTTTATCTCTATAAAAAAATAAAATATACTATAAAAAGCAACAATCTAATTTAATAAGTATTTTAGATTTTTGTAAATAAATTACATCAAAAAACAAAAAATTATAAATAAAAGTTGAACTAAATATTAATTTATACGATCAAAAAACAATTTTCAGTATTTAGCAGATGTATAAGTAAACAAAAAAAAAATTTTAATTTAAATTTAAAAATAGAGCTTATACTTGAAAAAAAAACACAAAATTTATAATAGAAATTTGAAAGATAATAATATATAAAAAAACATTTATAAAACTAAGAATTATACCTCAATACAATATAATAAAAATAAATAAAAATATTTTGTTTAAATAAAAAATTGTTATTTGAAAGATTAACATTTAATTGCTGACAATGAAAAAGAATTCCAAAATGAACATAAAGTAATAATAAAATTACTTAGATTGTGTAATTAGATGTGTGATTAAATAATTACAATTACTACTTTCGAAAGCAAAAGTACGAAAACCTTCCATAAGTTATATCTTCCATATAATAATTTATAAGTAGAAAATTAAAAAAAAAACTTTAAATAAAGATTATATTTCATTCCGATTTTTTTCTTTTTCCCCTAAAAGTATGCAATTTCTTGAAAAAAAGGTAAAAATTATACGGGGGTCTCAATGGCCTAATGGTTAAGCACGTAGGTTATTAACCGAGGGTATGCGGATTCAAATTTTGCACAGGTAGCAAGTTTTATTACTTGAAAACAAATCCCCCTTGCTACCAAATATAGCGTAAATATAAAATATATAATATAAAAAAAATAAATAATATTATAATTTAATTGTATAATTTAAATATAATAAATAATTGTATAATTTAATAATAGTATTCGACCTATAATGGCCTTAGTAGTCGATGATTCCGTAATATTGCAATATCCTATGTGATTTGTAATAATATTAATATAAATAAATAAATAAATAAAATTATACACTGAAGCTTATTACAAAAACTATCGGCTACTAAAAGCCATTATAGATTAAATATGTACTATATTATTAATTTATACAGTATTATTATTTATTTTGTTTATATTATATATTAAAACTATATTTGGTAGCAAGAGAATCCCCTCAGTTAATAAACGACGTGCTTATAGCCACTTTGCCACAGAGACCGCTAAACATACAAATTTTTAAAAAGTTTAATAACTAATCAAAACAAAAACTTTTAAGGAATCCTGAAAATGGTTTAATATCTCATATATTCTACCACAATGAGGAGTACATTGAAAAGACTCAGCTCACATGCTTTATAGCCCCTTTTCTTTTTAGATAAAAATGGCTATATTCAAAGTCATGATTATATCCCCCTCCTATTATATAACTATAATAGGCGGGCCACATGTAAAGCTATAAAATGTAGTCCGGGCAATATTAATGAAGAAAACTTCAAATATGACATGTCCATACCGGATAAAGATAAAAGTAATAATAAGAGAATATTGGTGGTTATAGATAGCACTCAATAATTAGATGCTAAAACCAAGTTTTTTATCAGGTTTTAAAATTAGGCTATATAAATTAAGTTAGGTTAAGTAGATTAGGGTAGGTTAAGTAGTTTTTAATATAAAGTACAGAAATAATATTGTTTTTAACATCTAAATTTTTTCAATATACAAAAGAAAATAATATGTAAAATAAAATAAAAATAAAATTATAAAAATTAATTATAGCAAAAAAACTAACATAAAAATTACTTATTAAGATAGTTTAAATGTTATTCAAAAAAATCAAAAATGCTGTTTTCTAAACTTTTTGTAGGCTAGGCTAAGTATAATAATGTAATTAGAAAGTGAATAAAACAAAAAAGTTTATTAAAAATAAAAAACAAAAACCTTTAAATGAATATTCAGATATTTAATTTTATTCAGAAATTGGTAAAAAAAAACACGAATGCGCTATAATTATACAATTATACTGACAAAATTAAAATATTAGTTCCAAAAAGAACAAAAAACCAATAACTTAAGCTAAATTTAAAATTTGATAAAGTCCAGAAAAAATTTTTATAAAAATTCTTAAGAAATAAAACAATAATAATTGTAAAAAAAAAAAAAACATGATTATTTTTTATTAACTGCAAAAAAACAAAAAAAAAATTAAAATCTAAACAAAATTTTACTAAAAGAAAAACAAATATTTATTAAATATCTAAACAAATGAACAAATTTTACGTTCAATTAGAACAGATAAAAGAACAAAAAAAAAAAAAACAAAACTAAATAAAAATGGTTGCGTATATTATAAAAATACGTACGTACTATTTATTAAGGTAGGTGCTGTTAATATACTAAAAAATTCTTTCTTTAAATATTACGCTTCTTTTTTTTTTTTTGTTTTAATTACTTTGTTTAAACAAAATCCAAACAAAACATCTGGGCAGCAAATTATTTTAGTACACTTCATAAAATAAATTCTATATTTAAGTTCTCACTTTAATGCGTACACTATACTAAACGCGCATTCAAACAAAATTTTAAAAATAATTTATTATCATTTCTTTCACCTCATCTTCTCATCTACTACACATGAATAAAAAGAAAAAAAATTAAAAAATAAAAAAAACAAAACCTAAACTAAAATAAAAAAAAATTGAATGTGAAATTTAATCGAGTTCAAAGGGTTCCAATTTTCATACAATTTATATTTAGATCTAAATTTAATAATACACTATCATTAAATAACCAGTTCGATTTTCACAAGTCTCGAAAATCTTTAAATCATACTTCATAATATATCAAGAAACAAAAAAAAAAATTTATAAATACCGATACCGTATCGAAAAGTATACGAAACAAACCACCTAAAACATATTTTTCATTATACAAAAAAAAAATAAAAACGAAAAAATAAAATGAAAACCTCAGAAGATAGATAACTTATGATTTTATGATGAATGCCATTTAAGATGAGATGATTTTTAAAATACATTATGACGAACATGAAAAAATCTATAGAACGTATTTCAAATCCCTGCAATACATATATACTGTAATCTGTAATATAATTTCCGTATAATGTAAACAAACGGATACTGAACTCTTTTTTTTTTTTTTTTTTTATCTTTTAATTCAATTTTTGTGATTTCATTGGTTTTTTTTTATTTTTTTTTTTACTTCTAATTATTTATAACCCAAATTTATTTTCCAAAAAACAACAACAACTATAACAAAAAATAAAAAAAAGTTTTTTTTTGAAAAATGAAAATGATCAATAAAAATTCTAAATTTATGAGTTTTCCACAGAGCATTGAAAATTAAATTAAAATATAGACAATTTACATAACATATATTATGTACATATGTATATTTTCCAAATCTTACATACGTATAAATAAATAGAAATGTACATTTATATACAAGCAAAAGTAGCGATGCTTACAAAGCTTATATTGTTATGTAGTTTCTAAACGTTTATCAGAACTTTAAAAAATTCGATGTTTTTCAAAAGAAATTCGTTTATTTAAATGAACGAATGTACCTATATAAATACTAAAAATTGATCCGCAACAAAATTCAAAAATATTTTATATTAAAAATTTGTATTGTAAATATATGTTTAGAATTTAGAATGTAGCTATATAAATGGTTTCAAAGTTGTGGTAAAAACCAATAATTTGAATAATTATTGCCGCCACCTACTAAAACTTCTCAGTAAACGAGAACGCATACAAAGTGGTGAAATCTGTACAAGTCGAATTTCCAGTAATCCTACGTACTACGTATATAACGTCAATAGAACTAACTCACTTATAGTGAAACAAACGGCTGAGCAATAGGCAATATCCAAAGCAAAAGAAAGCTGATTACAGATCCCAGGTTCCGTTTAGATGTGACTCGGATGGAAAAAGACGAAGAAAATCCTAAAACTAAACAAGACAAACCTCAGACTTTATATATCGGAATCAGCACAGGCCATTTTAGCTGAACACGCTAAAAAAAACAGTCAAAAACCACAAAGGTATGTGTAAAAGAGGCCGAAACAGTATTGCATGTACTTTCCCAGTGTCAAAAGCAAGAATCCCAAATGAACGGAACCTTGGAAGAGGGATATTAGGAAGATCTCTTCCAAATTGAAAGCGATTAAAGTTCCTACGACCTATAGATGTAAATATACTCGTAGTTGTCTATACTTCTTACCAAACAACAGCACCTATTCTATAAATCAAAAATTTAACATTAATATAGGTTATGTTACAATTTAACATTAGTTATTACATTTAGTTATACGCCAAAATGCTTTAAAAATACAATTATATTAAATCATCACCCCATCATTTTCAACATTATATTAAAAGTCACCCTGTAAAATACTTTTTTTTTGTGCTATTTTCTATTTTAAATTTAAGTTAAAAAAATTTCAAACTAAAGAAATTAAAAATATTTACATACCTAAATTTTAATTTTAATTTTTTTGTTTTTTTATATTTATTTTTAGTATTAAATTTGAAAAAATTAAAAACTCAAATACAGCTGTATATTCATGTCGTCCAGATGGTATAAATGGTCAATGGTCTAATATTTCATTAAATGTATTATCACCATTCAATAACAATGATATTAAAAAACCATCATTATTTACAATTTCAACAGAAGAAACAATTGATATAAATGAACAAGCTGATCAACAACATTTATCAACATATGAAAATTTTCTAGATAATAATCAAAATTTTAATGATACATCAGATATAAATTCAAATATAGATACAACAACTGATATTGATTACAACAATAATAATAATAACAATAATAATAACAATAATAATAACAATAATAATTATAATGATAATAAAAATAATAATGAAAAATTAAAAGAAAAAATATCACCAGCATTACCAACTTTTAAATTTAATGATACACTTTATGAAAAATTAATAATTAAACCATCTGGCAGTACTATAATTATTAAATGTCAAATAAATGATACAACAAATGCAAATATAACATGGACAAAAGATGGCAAACCAATTGATCGAAAAATGGGACGTGCTATATATAAAAAATGGAGTGTACATATGGAAGATGGTATACCAGAAGATTCTGGTTATTATGAATGTACTGTATGTAATATTGGTGGATGTATTAATCGTATTACAAAAGTTCAAATACAAGGTATGTATGTACATATGTATATATAAATACTACATATAAATATCTTTTATAATCTAAAAAAAATAGCAAACAATATTAATTTGTTTAAAATCAAAATTAACATATTGAACAATTAAAATAAAAGTTGATGGAATTGAAGGTGTTAATTTTTTAAAATTTATATAAATATGTTCCTCAAATGTTTCGAAAAGAAATTTTTATTGCAATTCTTTCGATTACAACCAACTTTTATTTTACTTAATTTGTAATTCTGCATTAATGAAACTGCATTGAGAACTTCAAGTATATAATAAAATACTTTTAATAAACGAAATCTCTTAATCTTAAATTAAAATCTTAAAGGATTTATATCTTGTGGGTACACAGATCTCAGAAAGTTTTTTCTTAAATTATTTGAATAAAATGAAGAAGTTTAAACGTAAAATATGAAAATTAATTTATTGCGCAAGAATATTCCTAAAATGAAAAGTTTTTACTATACTGCGTTTGGGATCCATCTAAAGGGGTTGGATACAAAAATTTAAAAAAAGAAATTTCATTTCCAAAATACCATTTACATAATTCCAAAATTCAAAATTCAAAAAATTCTACCTCCAAACCCCTGCTTTATTGAAATTCTGATTTAAAAACTAACTATAAAACCCTTCCTAATTCATAATATCTCATATATAATTAATTACATATATAAGTATACAAATATTTTGTAAAAAGTGTATAACCATAAAGTATAACTCCTTATAATAAAGTTATAATAAAGTATTTATAAAGTATAGTATAACTCTTTATAATGGTTGTATGCTATATATAGATAAATATTCTAGAAAAGAGGGATACTCTAATTTCGTAACCAGCTATTAAATGCCTTCTAATTCTATATCTGTAATCTATATTGAATAGAACATTCCCTTATGAAATTTGTTTTGTATAGTTTGGTTTTTTTTTTTGAAATTTTATAACTTTAGATTTTTTTTTAAATTATGACATCATACCCTGTTAAAATCCTACTAACATGATCATTCTGTTATAAAATCTTTTATCCTACATAAATTATATTTTTTAAACTGCTTATATACATACATGTATAGGGTAAAAATTGACATTTGACGACAAATAACTTGTTTTATGTGAGAAATTCGAATTATAGGATAAAATTGACAACCATGGGGTCTCGGTGGCCTAGTGGGTAAGAGCGTATAAGTACTGGATTCGAATCCCACACACATCGTAAGATTTTTTCCCACTTACGACATTTACAGCCACGCCTGAACAGGAAAGGCTGTGTAATTTCCTGTCCACATTTATGCATTATATTTCTGTTATATAAAAACTGTTATATTTCTAATATCGGAAGTAATATAGTTGACTTAATTATATTATTTTTCGCTTTTATTTTTATACACACCTTACAAATACATTATACATAATATATATTTACTATTTAGAAATTTTCAAAAAAAAAAATTTTTAGTGTAATTTGACTTGCATATAAAGTTATATATGTTATACAAGTATGTACATATGCACATAGTCAAAGTCAAAATGGACTTTACGGTTAATATTTTTTTTATAAGAATAAATTATAAAATTAATATTTTATATTTTTATTTAAACAGAAAAAAAAAAAAATTTTTATTAATTTTAATTTAATATTTATATAAATTTATTTTTAATAAATATACAAAAAAAAAAAAAAAAACTTACACATAATATAGATCGAATACGTTCTGCACCATTGATTGAACCAAATTTTCCGAAAAATGATACTGCATTAGTAAATTCAACAGTTATATTTAAATGCCCGATAATGCTTCAGGATTTAGCTGTTCATATTAATTGGCTATTTAATGGTATGCCCGATAATATGCCAGATAATGAAACATATGATTTAGAAGAATCTAGTTTACGTCATGTTAAAGATATCATAAAACGTCATGGAAATCTAAAACAAAATCTTTCATATGCTAAAGTATTAGAGGTATTATAAAATACAAAACAAAAAATAATAAATTCATTATAATATAAAATATGGAATAATGGTTGTTAACAATTTCCAAAAATTTATATAAAATTATGGTTTAAGGAAATAAATCGAATATAAATTTTAACAATTAAAAATTAAAAATTTCATATAAGATTTTATACTCTTTAATTTTTTATTTTCAAATGTAGTGGTTTAAATATTATTTTTAAATTTTTAAAATATCTAAAATGTATCTATAGATACCAAATACAATTATATATTTAACCTTGTAAAATAATAAAAAGGTGATATGGTTTTTCCAGAAACTTTTATTTATTCTTTACTTTGGTCTATAGCATTTCTATTGATATTAGATCTATATAAAAAAAAAAAAAAATAATTTTCTAAAACAAAAAACAAAAATTATATAAAAATGGTGGTTGGTTATTTTTTAGTTATAATGTAATTGAAAATTTTTTATTTATAGATCGTGTTAATCATAAACCGATTGTTACCAAAGGACCAGAAAATTTAACTTTATCTATTGGAAATTCTGGTGAAATGGAATGTAAATTTTATTCAGATTTATTTAGTACAACGTATTGGGTATTTAAAAATCAAACTATAAGTAAAGAGAAAAATTTTAATCAAACACTTAAGGTGATGGGAAATTTAAATTTCTATATTAAATTTTTAAAAATAAATTTCTTCTTTTTTTTTTTTTTGTGGTTTTCTTAAATGTAGATATATATAGATATTGTATTTAGAAATATATAATTTTAATTGTTATATACTAAAATTTTGCATGCATGTTTTTATTAAATATAAATATATGTATATTCTTAATTAAATTTAGATTATAGCTTGTAAATAAAACTTAATATATATATTTTTTTTATATAATTAAGATATATACTTATGTATGTATTTAGTAGATAGATATTTATTATTATTTTTTTTTAATTTTAAAAAATATAAAATAAAAAATTTTGTCAGATCAAATTTTTTGCGGAAAATATGATTCAAAGTAAAAATTTATTTTCGTAGCTTATTTAGTTTGAAATTTTAAAATTAAAATATTTTAAACTTGGTTCAATAACAAGTTAATTAAATAACCTCAGTAGCATTAAATAAAACTGTTTTTTATTTACTTATTAAATTGTCAATTGGAGTAATCGGATTTTTAAAAACAAACGATTTTTTTTTTTTTTTTTTGAAATACATAGATATTATTTACACATATATAACTTTGTTGTAAAATTCGTTTTAATTGGAAAAACTTAATACGTTTAGAAAAATTTTCTTTAAAACTTTAAAAAAAAAATGTAAATTTAAAACATAAAAATTTAATTTAATTTAATTTAAATTAATAAAACATAACACTTAAAATAATTATTCTTTGTATATAAAAGCAATAATTAAATGACAATATTAAATTTTAAATAATATTGCTAACCCTTTGAATAACATTATCCAATTTTAATGGATCATTTTATTTTATATTATCATACTTAGTCATTAAATTTGATCCAAAGTTGTTATTTGGTTATTGATCATCATTATATCTTTACAAAGAAATTAAGTGGTAGTAATCTGACTATATGTCACCTGACTGCATATATCACTTGCCTATATTATCATTTGAATATATTTCATTTGACTGTATTTTATTTAACTATAGTCATTTATAATCAACTATAAAATCGTCGTAATTATATGTTTTATATATATATACTTTTTTCCAGTCAAATATAACAATTTTTCATTCAATTTAAACTTTTTTTTATCCAAATTCAACATTTTTTCAAAAACGTTAAAATCCTTTTAATTGAAATTAAATCCTTTTTTTATTTTATAAATTAAACCTACATATTTTAACAACAAAACATTTAAAATAGTGGAGGCTGTCACTCCCAAACACCTGCTAAATAAATTATTGAAACCCTAATTTTGTAACCAACTCTAGAATCCATCCTAATTATATGTTTAATGTTTTACATACAGTCAAATGAAATACAGTTAAATGACAACACAAGAAATGAAATGCAGTCAAAAATGACACTATGTATAGACAAATGAAATACGGGCATATATGACATGCTCCCGATAGTCAAACGTGTTAAGTATCAATAAAAACCTTTTTTTCTTAGATAATTTTAATATTTATTGAATATTTTCTTAATTCAAGTATAATTTATAATTTTAATTCTTTTTCTTCAATATTATTTTTTAGTTTAATGTTATTAAATGTTCAATGTTAATAATTAATTTCTTTTAGATTAAAAAAAAAAAATTAGAATTTCAAAATATATATTTTAATACATTTAAGAAATTTTTGATTAATATATGAATTTTATAAAAATCCTTATAAGATAATTTAATATTTTTTTTTTTGAATATCCTAAATCCTTAAAGGTTGATCCAGATAAACCAGGCACTTTAGTTATAACAAATGTAACACATGAAAATGAAGGATGGTATACATGTTCAGCAGCAAATAGTTTAGGACATTCTTTATCCAGTGCATATTTAAGAGTTATTGGTACACATAATTTTTTTTTTTAATTTATAATTAACTGATTTTTATTTTTATATCCATTACAATTTTATATACGAGTATATATATTTTTTTTTATTTCTGATAATTTTAAGATGAAATTGATACTGGTCATAATATAAATAAAAAATATTCAATATATTTAACAATTGTTATAATTGGTATCGGTTTATGTTTTCTATTTGGAACAATATTTATTTTAACAATATTACGTAAAATGAAACATGATAAAAAAATGAAACATCATGTTAATGCTGTACAACAATGGACTAAAAAAGTTATTATAATAAAACCAAATTTAGATTTAGGTAGTCAAGAAACAATTATTATGCCATTAATACAAATTGAAAAACAACATATAACACAATTACAAAGTGGTCCAGATTTTAAACCATGTAATGAATATGAATTTCCATTAGATACACATTGGGAAATACCAAGAAATCAATTAAATATTGATTTAAAAGATAATATATTAGGTGAAGGTGAATTTGGTCGGGTTGTAAGAGCTAAATTAAATGGTTTATCAAAATCAACAAATGATTTAACAGTTGCTGTTAAAATGGTTAAAGAAAATCATTCTGATGCTGATATAACAAGTTTAGTAAGAGAAATGGAAGTAATGAAAATGATTGGAAATCATATAAATATTATTAATTTAATTGGTTGTTGTAGTCAAGATGGACCATTATATGTTATTGTTGAATATGCACCACATGGTAGTTTAAAAAATTTTTTAAAAATAAATCGTCCAATTTCAACATTACATACATTTAATAATGATACAACAACAGATTTAATGTTAAAGAAAAAACAAGAAAATCGAATACAATTTACACAAAAAGATTTAATATCATTTGCATATCAAATAGCACGTGGTATGGAATATTTAGCATCAAGAAAAGTAAATATATTTTTTTTAAAATATATAAAAAAAAAAAAAAAAAAATTTCTAAAATTTTAAATTTGAATAATATAAAAAAAAAAATAATTTTTTTTTTACATTTTAGTGCATTCATCGAGATGTCGCTGCAAGAAATGTTCTTGTTAGTGATGATTATGTTATGAAATTATGTGATTTTGGTTTGGCCCGAGATATTCATGATACTGATTATTATAGAAAAAATACAAATAGTAAATTACCAATAAAATGGATGGCACCTGAATCATTACAAGAGAAATTTTATGATACACAAAGTGATGTGTACGTTGTTTTTGATAATTCTAAAAAAAATATTTTTAATTTTAATTTAAAAATAATTTTTAGATGGTCATATGGTGTTCTATTATGGGAAATATTTACATATGCAGCTCAACCAATGGCACATATTGCACCAGAAAGAGTTTATTCATATCTTAAATTAGGTAATAGAATGGAGCGTCCACAAAATTGTTCTTTAAATATGTAAGTTTAAAATTAAAGAATTCTTATACATATATACAATATAATATTCTTTAATTCTCCTTCTTCTTCTTCCGAATCCTTCTTAAACATACATATTCTTGAATCCTTATACATATACAAAAAATTTCAGTTATAAAATTAATTATAATTTTATTTATTTATTTATTTATTTATTTATATATATTTAGTTATATGTTAATGAGACAATGTTGGAATTTTGATGCTCATGCACGTCCATCATTTAGTGAAATTGTAGAAAACTTAGATCAAAGTTTAACAGTTACAGCTAATGCAAATGAAGAATATTTAGATTTAGGTGTACCATTATTAGAAACACCACCATCTAGCGATGATGAACATGATGAATCTGAAAGTTCAGAAACATTACGAGAAAATTTAATGCGATATAAAAATTATTAATAAAATATATTTATAATAATATAGATATATATAAATAATATACTCTGTATACATAATATTATATGTATATGTATATGCATATTATTTTTATTAAAATTTTAATTATGTATTTTTATTTGTTTAAATATAGAGAGTATTATATTATTTAAGAAAAAAAAATTATATATTTTTAGAATAATAATAAATATAAATGTAAAATTTAATTAAGGATGAAAATATATTTTATGATTGATAATAAAACAGAAAATAAAAAATTAAATTTAAATTTAAATACAAAAGATATAATATTTTTGTAATTTAATTATTAATTATTTATATAAAATGTATATGTGTAATTGTTGTAAATAAAACAAATTTATATTATATATACATATATATGTGTATATGTTTTGTATGTATTTTTTTTTTTATTATTTAAACTAAATACATACGTAGTATATAAATAAAGATAAAAATAAATGTGTAAAAATTTTATTTAATTTATTTTTGATATTATTTTTTTTTTTAAAGCATTTTATATACTCGTACATATTAATTTTATCATAATTATGTAAATCGAAAAATGCCATGTTAAATACTAATTGAAAGTGGAAAGTCCAATTTAAATCAAAATGTTTATTAAAAATTTTCAATTCAAAAATAGTTAACTTCAAATCATTAATTTATTTACATACATTTTCATAACACCATTTTCATAACTGCGAAAAGAATTTCAATAGTACAAAAAATGTTATTTTAATGAGATTTTTTTTTTTTTATATAATTTTATTTCATATAGTTTTTTTATTGTTCCTTTTTCGTTCTAAAATTTAAAAATGTAAGTTCGAATGAAATATAATTTGACAGTTTGTCGCTTTAGCTTTCGCTTTAATTTTTATGTATACAATCAGTTATAAGTGGATGGGCCTAATACAAGTGCAAAAGTGTCATTTAAATAATGTCAGTTTATTTTCTATTTTAAGTTTTTATTATTTATATACGTGAGAAAACAATTTTTCGATATAACTGTAAAATTTTGTTTATTCGTAAAACGAATTTTTAAAATAAAAAAAAAAAATCATAACGATTTAAAATAAATATTTTAAGCAATAATTTTTAAAAATTTAAGGAAAAATTAAAAATGTGTAAATAATAAAAATATTTTTTTTTTTAATAAAAAATTAGAGAGCATTTGTACAACGTTGACATGCAAAACCAATAAAGGAGTTGTTTTATTTTTTTGTTTTTAATTTAAGTTGACTAATAAAGCGGGTAGCTACTATAAAAAAGAAAAAAAAAAACTTGCAGAGAAAAGTAAAAAAAAATATGAACCGCAAATGATGTAAAATTTCATATATAGTTTTATAATAAAAACCGAAATAATATATAAATTTTAATTTATTCTTTTCTTTTTACACTAATTATATAAATTTAAATTTATTTATAGAATTTTGTAAAAAATTTGAAAATTTTAAATTTAAACAATTGAAAATGAAAATTGTCGTCGTCGGTTATACTTTGTTGAGTATGAAGTGACTATGAGTTTGACCACGACATGTCAAAAATTTTTATTTTTATTAAAGAATTAAATCATTGCAGAAAAATGTTGTACCTATATACCTATAAAAATTATATAAATAAGAATAATTTAGAACAAAAAAAAAAAAAAATTTAATATTTATAATAATTAAAATAAAATTGTAATTTTTAAATAAAAAATAATAAATACATCACTCCACAATAAAAATAAAAAGAAAAAAATAAAAAAAAAACAAAACTCATATACATATATGCAATACATAACATTCAATACATTACAAAAATTTTACCATATATTTTATAAGTTTTATTAATCAAAGAATTGTTCAATTCTAATTTTATTAAAAAAAAAAAAAAAAAAAAAAACAAAATAATAAAGATTTAAAATCATAACAAAAATTAATTTAAATAAAACTTACGACTATTTTAATTATAAAAGATTAATAGTTTTATTTTAATATATTTATATTTTATTTATTTTATCCTTCTTTAAAGACTGGTTTCATGATCATAACAATAACCATACAGACCTATGTCATTGAATTTTTGCGTAAATCATTTATAATTATGGTCTGAACAGTTTAGTTTGCTAATACTAGTATGCATATATAATATATACTACTACCTGTACAGTTTAGTTTGCTAATACTAGTATACATATATAATATACACTACTACCTTGTTCATTTATATAAACCGTTAATATGTTATGTATGTCTAAATTCGTTTTAATTTTCAAAAACTAATATTTTTGAATTTCAAATACATATTATTTAATTTTTTTTTAGTATATTCCTCTGCCACATAAATGTGACAAGTAAATTACACAGGCTTTTCTTTTCAGTGTGGCTGTAAATATAGTAAGGGAGAATTATTCTTACGACGTGTGTGGAATTCGAACTCACACTTCCGCGGTACTTACAACGTTTTTGATAAGCTCTTCTCCACTAGGCCACCGAAACTCGCTTTTAAAAGTAGTTTGAGTTAAAAATAATTTAAAATTTTAAAAAATCAAATATGTTGCTGCTTTATCTACGTCTTATATGTGTTAAAAATTTCAAACTTTGACATAATTATTGAAGAATAAAAGGCTGTTTAAGAATTTGTAAAATTATATTTTAAGAGAAAATTAAAACGAATACATACTAAATAAACATTAAAGAATTCAGTCCAACATGATTAAAAGTACTTGTATATTCTTAAATATGTAATCTGATAATAAATATGTACATATGTATGTAGTGCAGCAACCTTCAGTCTTTATACCTTTTATTTTTGCCGTGATTTGCCGTGATTTGAGAGCTTCTTTTAATCTATATAAACAGATATAATCCATATTAATATACATTATTCCAGTCTTCATAAAAAAAATTTTTTGAATTTGTTCTATAGGTACCTAAAAAAAAATTATCCAAATTCGATTTAAAATATTTTTTATTATTAAAGTACATATTCCTAAACTTAAATTATTTTAAGAAATGAAGAATTTTGTTTCAAAGATTACAAAATTTAATGTTTTTATATATTTAAATAAAAATTTGAATTTTAATATTGCACACAAATACAATATACAATTTATAATAAAAAAAAAACAAAAAACTTTAAAATAAATCTTAATTTTAAAAATTTCTTTTCAATCATTCAAATATTTTTACCTGTTTCAATATAAGTTTTCCCAGTTAAAGACTATGCTATATTTAGCAAAGACAATATGAAAATAATTAATAAACTTATTCCGTACACAAACCAATAGGATTTTGTTTTATCCAAACACGGTACATTTTTAAAATAAAACACCAATATTACAAGACGTCATAAAACAGCTGCTTATATTAAAAAAACTGTTTGACATTTCAAGGTAAGTTTTATAAAATTCCATCATATTTCACTCATCTCATCTGTAGCTAGTAGTTAGTCTCTCACTGCCTCATTTTAAATTCATTTTAAAAGACGGTTTTGGTATGTTTAGTTGTGTTTTAAAGAATAAATCGTATTTAATAAAGAACTAAATTTTTTATTTTGATTATAAAATTTTACTTGAATTTAAAAATAAAGAAAAATTTTGAAATGGATGCCTTAGATGATACTTCTCCTGAAAGTAAGTAAATAATTTTAAAATATAATTAAAAAATAAAAGTGATTAGAAAATTAACTTTATTACTATTATATAGTAAACCTTGAACGACCCGGCAATATGTTTGAAAATAAACTAATTCGACGACAAATTAGTATGAAAAGACAAGCAGTAGCAAGGTCAAAAAGTGCTCAAAATATTTGTAAAACAATTGGAAAAGTAAGTACATAAATATGTACATATATTTACAAAAAAATAAGTTTTTAGTTTATCTAATACAATTATTATAATATTATATAAAAGAGACGCTAATTTTAATTTTAGACTTACGTAGTAATTGCATTTTCTGAAAAAGCAAAATTGCCAAAATGCCAAGATATTGAGAGAATTGTACAAGAATTTGGTATGACCACATATCTCGAACAATTAAGGTGAGTATCAAATTAAAATAAACATACTTGAGTTGTTTAAAAATTAAAAAGAATCAAAAATTGATCATTCAAAATATATAATATGTTATGTTTATAAAATATATGAATGTATATTGAGTGAACACGTAAAAATGAAATAAACAAATAAAAAAATAAAAAAAATACGCAATAAAACGTGTACATACATATATAAACCTCAAAGAGTACATAAATCATAGCAATGTTTATAAACAAACTTAATTAATTGTATTGTAATAATTTTCAAGGAAATATTACATAAAATTTTGATTATATATAGCTTTTTACCTATTAAATTATATAAAAATTGTTAACTAATTAAAATATATATTTGTTTTTGTTTATATATTTTAGTAAAACTGAAAAATATCTTTATATATCTGCACCAACTGATGTTCTATTAAAATTAGCTGATGAAAATGAATTAATAAAAGAAACAGTTACTGGAACAATGCAAAAATTTAATTATTATAGTAAATCAGATTTTTTAATTAATGGTTTAACTGAAGAAACTTTACTCAGAAATAGTGAAATTCCCGTACTTATTAAAAATGCAGTAAAACCTTCATTAAAATGTTATTTTCGTACTGGAATTATTGAACAATTCTTTTCATTACATGATCTTGTAATAAACCTTTTTTTTTTTTAAATGTATTTAATTAATTTAAAAAAAAAATTGAATTTCTTTTTAAGGAATATTTGGATAAATTTAATATTGAAATTGGTAAACGTTTACCAGTTGAAGATATACGTAATTATTTTGGAACAACAATTGGATTATATTTTGCATTTATTGAATTTTATACGATAGCATTAATTCTACCAACAATTTTCGGTATTCTTCAGTATTTATTTAGTTTTAATTTAGGAACTGTTTGTGGTTTTTTTGTATTATGGACAACAGTAAGTAAAATATAAAATCGGATAAAACAAAAATAGGAGAATTCATGAATAGTATTTTTTTATGTAAGGTATTTTCAGAACTATGGAAAAGAAAATGTTCTGGATTGGCTTATCGTTGGGGTACAATAGAAATGACTAGTTTAGATAGACCAAGATCTGTATATTATGGAGAAATGAAACCAGATCCTATTACTGGCAAATTAACATTACAATACCCGATTGCATATACATATCTTCAAATGTATATGTTATCATATCCAGTTGTATTCATTTGTTGTATGTTAGCTGCTTATTTTGCCTTATATCAATTTCAAATTGAAGCTGAAGTTTTACATGATTTTGGTAGAAAAATTTATTTGTTATGAGAAATCGATTTAGTTTTTTATGTTTTAATCTTAATTTTTTTAGGTCCTGATTCATGGTTAAACTATATACCAGTAATTGTACAATCAATATTAATTGCAATTTTTTCATGGGCTTATGAAAAATTAGCAACATTTTTATCTGACCAAGAAAATCATAGAACTAGAAGTCAATATGACAGACATCGTGTAACTAAATTAATGATTTTTGAAATTGTAAATAATTTCTTCTCTTTATTTTACATTGCTTTTGTACTTCAAGATTTAGTGCAATTAAAATATCAACTAATGATGCAATTAATAATATTTCAAGTAAATTCTCAAAATAAATTTAGTGAAACTTTTTTTTAAAATTTTAATTTTTATTATTTTTAGTTGGTCCAAATAGCACAAGAACTAGGATTTCCTTTGGTAGCTGTTATTAAACAAAAATATACTAAATACACTCAAAAAGATTTAAATACAGAATGTGATGTAGATAAACTTTTAGATCCTGTATTATATGAGCAAATTTATTTTGAAACTGCCTTAGATGAATATCAAAGTACATATGAAGATTATTTACAAATTACAACACAATTTGGTTATGTTGTGTTATTTGCTGCTGTAGCTCCTTTTGCTGCATTAGGTGCCTTAATAAATAATGTTGTTGCGATGTATATTGATATTTACAAGGTATTTATTTTATCCCAAATACATACATTATAATTTATTTTTTGTTATTGTAGTTAATTTACATTTACAAACGTCCATTTGCAAGACGTTCCAAAAATATTGGTGCTTGGCAAGTAGCATTCGATTTATTATCTGTGATGGCTTTATTAAGTAATTGTGGTATTTTGTATTTACAACCTAATGTTCGAGAATTTGTTGATCATATATTTCCAAATGTCCAAACATTATCATTTGTTATTTTTGAACATTTTCTTTTGGGAGTTAAATATTGTATACATAAAGTAATACATGAAAAACCAAGGTGGGTTCGAATTGCAATGGCGAAAAATGCCTATGAATCTGGTGAAGCTCTCAAAAACTTAAGGTATTTTTTTTTATTTGTAGTTTAATAATAAATTTACATTTCATTTTATTTTAGAAAAATGAAATCTGATTAATTTTATACTCATAAATAAAAAAAGGGAATCTCTTTATTTTCATGTCTATCTTGTTTATAAATATATAAACATTTTTTTTTTATTTCATTATTATTTAATTTTAATTTAGAATCTTATTAAAAGGTTAAATGTTATATTTTGTAATTAAATTAAAATACAACGATAAAATTTAATTTATTTTACTAATTTATATTTTTTGTAAAATAATAATTTCAGTTTCTATTAATTGTAAGTGTATCCTTTTTTTTCTTTTTTGAAAATACATTTGGTTGTGATTAACTCTTTTATTTTTATTTCTTATTAATTTATTATATATTTATATTTATTTTTAAAATTTTCTGTAAATCATTAAATGTTTTAAAACCAATCAGGTTTGGTCTACCATTACATTCAATGTTAAATTTAAATTATATAAAATTAAAATTAATTTTTCTTTTTAATAAAAAAATAACAAAAAATTTAATTATTTTTCAGAAAAAGAGCATACTTATTAAAAACACAATAAAAGTGTCTAAAAACTACAACAATTTTTGCAAATTCTGAGCTTTTAATCAATTTTATAAATCTATTATAAATTCCAAATGGAATAAAACTTTCGAATATTTTAATAAACTAAATTTGAACATTAATGCGTTTTTATTTTTATTTAGCCTTTTAAATCTTTCAGGTATCGTATTTCAACAATATTGTTATAATTTATAAAGAATATAGATCTTTAATATTATATTATATGAATTAAAAAAAAATTCTGTTTGCTTCTTGCTTTTATTCTTTGGTTTGACACAATTTAATAATAGGAATATCTGGAATACTTTTTAATCTGATTTATTGAAGTTTGAAAGAAGCATTAAACTTTTTTTTCATTCATTATTTTTAATAATATTTCTCATTTTTATTTTTCTTAACCTTCTTATTCTGTGTCCAACTTCGAAACATTAGTACAAATAGTTTTTTAACTTTTGATTTAGATAAAAAGAAGAAATAGTATGTATTCAAGTAAAAGATTCCTAAATGATCATATCAAATAGACTTTAAATCTCAAGTTTTAAACAATTTAAACTCATCATACTTCTTCATAAAAAAATTATAATTATTTTAATCTAGTTTAATTTCATTAAATTCATTTAAAAATTATATAATCTTTCTTTCATATAATAGTTTAAAAATATTTTATTAATCTTATTACAAAAATTATTTACATAAAATAAAAAATATCACACACAATAATATTTAATAAATACTTTTAAGTTATAACCAAACTGTTATCCATGTCTTCTAAAAAATTTTAAAGCAAAAAAGCAGTCAATTCCATGTGCCAAAGCTGCTACATATCCCATATACTAAAAAGAAGAAAAAAATTAATTGTTATAAATTAATGATATTTTTAATTTTCGATTGTATTTAATGCAATTTTTCAAAGGAGGAGTTCAAAAATTTGTATTAAATTTTATTTATTTTTCTTTTTTTAAGAGAGGTGGGAATCTTCCAAAGATATAAAAAGTACTCCCTTGGCGGTGTCATATTCTTACTCACATAACTCATTTTTTTTATTTAAGCAATATAATAGTATGAAACCCCTAACTGCTAACTCGGTATATTCGTTAGGGAGTATGGATATGAGAGGATAGGACAACGATGCTGAAAAGCTGAATTGAGATGCTAAAAAAAAGAATTGAGATGCTGAAAAATTGAATGGAATTGAATCATTCCTCTTCGTTTTACGACAGTAAAATTTAAAGCATCCGTGCAGATCAATTTAATAATAAATAAAATTTTAAGTTCAGAAATAACGGATTTATTCAATAGGGAGGCTAGTTGTATATATTTTTGATATTAATATAGCACCATTTTTTTTTCGTCAAGAGTCTTATTATTTTACACAAGCCATTCTTATTTTTACAAACATATTTTTTTTTTTTAAATTATGTACTTAATATACCAAAACTACTTACATAAACAGCAGTCATAGCTGGATATGCCATAAAACCAGGAATTACTAAAAATTGTGGATGTAAATAGAAAATTGTAGCAAAACCCATATAACTTGATGCACTTAAATATAGAAAACAAGCAGCTCCATTAAATAGTATTTCCTTAAAAAAAAATTAACATACATTTTATTTAATTTCATTGGTTTTATCAAATACTTAAATACAATTATAATGTTTATTATATATTAGGTATGTATGTATTTAATATATAGAATAGAACTTACAAATAATGATTGTCTAATTAAATGGAAACTTTTTTCAGAAAAACAATAACAAAATAATAAAATTGATGATGTTGTAAAACAACATGCTGTTGCTGTTAAAAAACTTGTTAATGCTTGTCCAATATTTGATGCATACGGTATACCATAACGTATTAATAATGTTTCACATAATGCTGCTAATAAAACTTCTACACCTTTAATTAAACCGATTTTTGATACAATAAAACTAAAATTTATACATGTACAAACACGACAACAACAAATATTAATACCCCCATGTTCATTAATACTTGGACCACGTATACCAAATTTAGACATTATAATTTTTTTTTCCTTTTTCTAAATAATATGAATATGAAACTGAAAAATATTTATATTTTTTTTTCTATTCCGGTTTACGTCTTAACACGAATTTTATTTATTTTATACTATCTTACATTGTTTTAAAATAAATAAGAAAATTATTTTACATTTTTAAAGAATAATGTCCCCCTCGAAGGAAGTTTTTATTCTAAAAATAGTTTCAATATACAAGAAAATAATCTATAAAAGGTGAATATTTTAACGGATGCATGAATGCATCTTCATCAAAAAAAAAAAAAGAAAAGATGATAAAATTGAATCCAAATATCAATCCTGCTTTTCTTTTTCTTCTTATACTATAAGAAGTTGTTATATTTTATGATGATTTTTCTTATTAGAGTTTTTGGTGCAATAACACAATGAATCAATTTTTAAAATTTTCTTTGTTTACCATTTTTTTTTTTTTTATTTATTTACAAAATCTATTTTTAAAAAATAACGTAATATTTATTTATTACATTAAAGATGCTCTAATATACATTATCTTTCATAGATACATACATACATTATAGTTAACAAATTTGTGTCAAGTGGTGTTATAAATACTTAGATAAAAACCAAAAGTGTTAAAGATAAATCTTGCTTTTGGTCAATTTTGATGACCTTGATATTAATATTTTGATAAATTTTGCATAAAATGTATAAAAAGAGTATACGAGCCCTGTTCGGTCACAGTTCGGTTTTTTATTTTTTCTTAAAAAAATGTAATTTGAACGAGAAAAAAACAATGTTCTGCTATTCGAATTTTTAACATTATTGTTACATAATTTAACTTAAAAAAATTGTATACCTATTCTATTATTTGCGTCAGTAAAAATAAAGAAAACTCCATATAACTTAAAAGTATTAACATTATTTGTAGTACATTATTTTATTCTTAAGTATTTTAATATTATTTTTACTACTGGATCACATCCCCTTTGACAGAAATAAGTGAAGCCTTTCTTCTCGATACCATTATCAACCAATTTTTGACAATCAAATGGTGTAAAAGACTGCCAAATTTAAAGGAGCCGGGCACGCAAATCTCTTAGACTTCTAGCTGGGTTTTTTCTTAAATCCTTCTTCATTAAATGCCATAATGTCTCAATTGGTGATGTAGTAGGACTTCTAGAAGTTTAGAAAAATGAGTTTAGAAAAAACTCATTAATTGTCAATCATGCAAGTCTCATGGGAAAAAATTTTTTTCTTTTAAGATTATCATGAATGTTTATTTATATGATTTCTTTTTTCATAATTTCAGACTTTATAAGTCACACGTATTTTTAGCTGTGAACTTTGAACAATAAACCTCAATATCTTAGGAAGCAGAAGTTGCACCGATCTGATTTAAAAAACCTAGTCCCCGATACTGTAATAGAAACTAAAAATGAAAAAAAAATTAAAAAAAGTTCCGGAAAGTGGCATCTTAGTCTTTGAGGTCCGTTTTTTGGGGCGGGCTTAAAAGTCGAATTTTTTTATTTCTGTTTACTTAAATTCTACTTCAAAATCGGAGAGTACATTTTTTAAGTCATGTCTGTCCGACTTCTGATTGCCAAAATACGGAGGCTTTTAGCAACCTTCGCTGTTGCATATAGTCATAGATATGAAAATACCTACTTACATATATTATACATATGTATTTATACTATATTTTTTTTTCAAAGTCCATTTTGTTTTACAGAAATCCAAAAATTCGAAATGTCTCTTAGGCATCTTTCTTTACGGTACAAAATAGTATTTACTTCCCTTTCCATTTCTTCAATATCTTCATTCAAAATGAAACTCCAAATAAAACTAGTTTTGCCAATTTTATTTTTTATTATTTTCAATCCACAAAATTTTATACAAAAAAATGTCTTTATTTCCAATAAGATAATGCAGTTTATGTTTTTGACACCAAAAATTTTCATAATTTATAAGACTTCATGATTGCGTGACTTTTTTTAAGAAGAAAAAAGTCTTAACTTACAAGACTTTCATGATTGATCCCTAGATTATTAATTTGAAATATCAATTATTATGCGAAAATCGGTGTGATAACAGAACAGTCGTGGAATTAAAGCCTATTATTAAAAGGAATTAAAACCAGTTGACTTTAATTAATTTTGAATTTTTTTTTTTTTATGCATTTCTCTGCCACATAAATATGGACAGGAAATTACACAGCCTTTCCTGTTCAGGGGTGGCTGTAAATGTCGTAAGGTGGAATAACTCTTATGACGTGTGTGGGATTCGAATCCACACTCCCTCGGTGTTGACAGCGTATTTTATACGCTCTTACACACTAGGCCACCTAGGCCCCCTTTTTTGAATTGGAATTAAGATTACCGAAATTCCTTTTTTCTCTGAAATATACATACATATGTTAATGTAAGTACATATAAGGGAAATTCTGAATTAAGAAGGAATTCATAATTTGGTATACAGTCAAAAGACACTCCAGTCAAATGGAATACACAAATTTATAACAATAACCCTCAAATGAAAAAAGTTAAAAACTTTTATTAAAGTTTTTCTTTAATTCCTTTCTAAAAAGAAATTAAAAGTCGACCATTTAATAAAATTAAGGTCCTATCAACGTTCGAGCGCAACCGAACGTTCTATCATTGCATTGCATCTGAAAGAAGATATTTTATATAATTTAAATGAATTTTAAATAGCTATCAGAGGATATTAAAATAGAAATAAAGAGTTGAAAATAAATGAATTAGTTTAATGAGTTAATGCATTTAATTTTTTTTTTTTTTTGTGTATTCCCCATGCCATATAAAGGTGACAAGGAAATTACTCAGAATTTCCTGTTCAGCCATGGCTGTAAGTGTCGTAAAAGGAAATTATTATTCTATTCGAACCCACACTCCCTTGGGGTTTACAACGTACACTCCTACCTCCTAAGTCACCGAAACTTCTTATTATTTATGAAAATTAGAATATATAGTATTGTGACACAGAACTTCTATTTCCTATAATAATTGTGAGTATATAGTATTTTAAAACTCTTATTATTTTTTAATATTTGTAATCTTGTCTATAATTCATGAAAAGACGTTTATATTCTAAATTTCCTATTAGTTTAATTTAAATTTTTAATCTCATCTACTGCATCTCTAAATTTTCAATCCGCACTTGTACAGTACAGTTTCTTCAGAATTAAAATGTGCAGAACGTGAATGAGAAAGTAATATGAAAAAATCATCGTTGCTTATATCCACAAATTTATTTTACTCCTCAAAAAATTTCTTTATTATATTTTGAATCTACAAAAAAAATGAAGCTACAAAACAAAATCTATATTTAATTTATTTAATTGATTTAATTATCTATCTTTAATTTAATTAATACTGTGTAAGATTTAAATACACTATATTGAATTTAATTAATATAATTTATATGTACATCAGTACATACATGTATAAACATATATCTTAAAAAATAATAATAATAATTTTTAATAATCTGTAACAATCATGTCAACTATAAAATATTTAAAGAATTAGCAATAATCAATTAATTAAAAATAATTTTCTGATGTGTAAATTAATTATTCAGTCTCTTTAATTTATAAAATATTTGGAGTTCAGAATCCTATTGGAGTTGAATTTATTCTCATAAAGCATATATTACCAAATAATAAATTTTTATGGAATTCTGGATTTTGGATTTGAGGAACAATTTAATGAAATTTTTGGAATGATGAAATTCCTAATGTTAAGATCAAGATCAAGATGATAGATGAAATTCCTAAATTCAGATCAAGTTTAAAAATCTAATGTTCTAGGTTCTAGTATAGTACCTAACCTTAAAAGGACAAAAAACATAAGCGCCATGAAAAAATGAAAAACTATTTTTATCCGTTCTATAATTTAAATTTTTTCCATTACATAATGTTTAATTACAAAAATTTGCTTGCACTCAAAAAAAAAAAAAACTTCTAACTATTAGAATTCAACAGATTTAAAAATAAAAAAATTTTACCTCAATTACTTATTACCTCATGTTAATTTTATTTTTGATCGATTTTTTTTTTTTTTGTATCCAAATTCTTTTATATACCATAATGGAAATTAGACAGTAAGTAAATCGAAGGATTTTTGAGGCAGCACATTTTCAAAACACAAATAAATAGACTATATTTTTGCATCAATACTTTATTAAAATACTTTAAGAGAAGAGACTAGAAAAATTAAGAGACATTTTCTTCTAAGTTAAGGAAATGTAATAAACTGTCTTCTCATATTATGTAAAAATATTGTTTTTTACTTTAACTGAAAATTTTTTTAATTCAAGTGAATATTTTTTTTATCTTAAGTGCATTTTTACGTTAAGTGAAAATTACTTTTAATGAAGATATGTTAAAATGAATGAAGATTGAAGAAGAATAAAGAATTTTTACTTTAGTACTTTATGTTATATAAATATATTATATGTATTTATATTCGAAATATAAATATAATATCAATATATTATTATCTGGAAACTCTAAAACCAACTCTAAAATCGGGTCTAATTATTTTCTTACTATTACAATAATAAAGCCTTTACAATTTCTATGACTTAATTTATTTACTAACAAAGTTTATTACTTTTTTGTTTTTGTTAGTAATAACTCAATAACTGACATTGTATACATATACATACATAATATGTACTTCACAAATTTTAACTTTATTTGGGTAATAAATAAAGAAAACATTTTATATTTTGTTTACTAATATGAATAATTGTTGTTGTTGTTATTGTTGTTGTTGTTACAAAGGGGCAGCGTATGGTTGCCCTTACTCCTAGGCCCTACGACGCATTGTGCTCTCCTACTCAATGGTCCGCTCGCCTCCTACACCGTTTTATCGAACCACTGTATATTCTTCATGAAATGAATTATGCCTCCCTGATTGAGCATTCTCATTTCAGATAAGCATTCTCATTTCCCAGTGTTTCTTCTCCAAGATTCTTCGTCCTTGGGATCCCAAGTTCGGACATTGGCATAAAATGTGAAGTATACAGTTTCTGATTCTTGTCCGCATCCCCTACATAGATTTGATTCTGCTATGCCTATCTTTTGACCGTGAGCTCTTAGCATCATATGGCCTAGTGCTGATTCTCGTAAAAAGTTTCAGATCCATTTTATTAAGTTTTAGAATTTTTCAATTTTGGGATTTTGCAATTTTAGGATTTTGAAACTTGGGATTATCATTTTAAGATTTTTGAAATTTTTTGAATTTTAGAAAAAAAAGAGATTTCAGAACACTTTTCATTTTAATATATGGGAAAAAGCTTATACTATCATAGAAATACACAGACTCGACAAACAAACGGACGAACTAAACCAATTGACATAGTAAAACTTATAAATAACTTTTTCAAAATTTTTCAAATTAAAATTTTATTTTAAAAATTTTTTCACGAAATGATCATATAATTATTTAAAATTAAATATGGGTAACACAAAAAAAAAAAAACAGAAAACGAAAAAAAGCTAGGTATAATTTAATTTTAACAACTCCATAATTTTAAGCAATTAATAAAATGTTTAATACTAAAATTGATTTATAATTAAATAAAATTGTCAACATTTTTTTCAAAGCGTTTTTCTTTTTCACAAATTTCAATAGTTTATACTATACCTATATTAAATATTGCGTGTTGATATCCATTTTATATAAATTAATATCCCTAAAATTTCTTATTTTAAACAATAAACCTTTTATTTAAAAACAAGAACAAAAATCAGTTGAAACAATTCCTAACTTAATGCAGTTAAAACTATTGTTCTTCTAATTAAAATGACAAAGCTAAAAAAAAGTTTAAATTTTACAAAAAAAAAAAAAGCTGTGGACATTTTCGTAAAAGCCGTATAAGGTAAAAAAGATTTCAGTTGAATGGCGTTTTCAGATTGAAAATATGTTAAGCAGAACATGAAAGATATATGCATTTAAAAATAGGGTTTTTTCAAAGTTTGAGGGGCTGTAGTTCCGTAATGGATGACGCTATATGAAAAAGTTGCTCTACAACATTAATTTTTTTATGAGACCTACCCATGGTTAAACATTTTTTTCTCTATCTTTAACGGTGTAGAAGTTTTATAAACAGACGGACAAACAAACGGATTGGCAGAGTGAAACTAAATGGCACAACTTTTTTTAAATTTTTTTAGAAATGTTTTTACCCATTACTATAAGACATTTTTAGTCTTTTTCTTTCACCAATTTTTCATGTTATTCAACTAATTTTCTTGGAACATTATCGTTATTTTATAATTTAAAATAATTTGAAACCTATACACAAATATACGGTTTCACTTTTATAGGAACATTTCAATATTGTTGTCTATATATGCTTTTTCTAATCCTTCGAAATGAATATTTTAGAGATAATCAAAAGCATTATTAAAAGTATTATCTATTTTGCAATTAAATTAAATTTTTACTCTATCTGAGAAGGGTTTTATAATATAAAGGTCATGTTTAAATATAGGGAATCAAACAATTGCCAAAGATTTTATTTTGAATTTCAGCACTTTTGATAATTTTTATCTATAATTAAAAGCTTAAAAATAAATGGATTTTTAATAATGAATCAAAAAATTTATAAAATTATATCGACGGTTCACTGTAGCATCAAGTAAAGTAATTTAATTGAAAATATGAAAGGTGACGAAGAACAGATTCACTGATGACCTAAATACATTTAGAGAAACCCCTTTTTTTTTTTTAAATTTAGTTATAGTATATTTCAATTAACGTTATTGTTATTTATAGTGGAAAATCATTCGTGTTCATTTATTGTTTTTAAATTTTTGGATCCTACAAAAAAAACAAAGAAACTAAAATTTTTCTTCTTTTAGAAATTATTAACTACAGAGCAAAACGTATCATTTTCATATAACTTCCATTAAAATAGAGTCAAACTATTATATACTATAATAATAAATTTATATACAGAATTATTCTCTTTCGGTCATTTGAACATTTATAGGCTGCATTTGGGGGACTTGATCTGTATATTATAAATACAGATATACTTGATCTTGATATAAATTATTCTGTATGAGAAGGTATATCTACTCTCGCTATAGGAGATAATGGGACCTTAACTTTTTTCTAGGTTTAATTTAATTTGCTTATATCTAAAAAACGACACCCAACTAATTAGTAAGCTTTTTAACTTCTTGCTACTTTTTAGTTATATAGTTCGCCCCAGAAATCCTTCATATATATACCAATTCGTCCTCCCACTGAATTGTTCGCAATGGTCACAATTGTTCTGGTTTACATTATATGTATATGAATATACAGTTGTACCGTAATTAACTAAACTTGTATGTACCGACTACCGCTGTATATAGAGATCAATGAGAAAGTACCTAAGCTGAGACCCTTTCAGTTTCCAATAAGATATGGAAACTTAAATGAAATTTTCATATTTTTTTTTTTAATTTTAATAACGGCGAATTATTTCTAACTCCATATTTCTCGACTACATATCTATACAAAAAAAAAAAATAACAGAATATCCAAAAGCACTAAAAAGAAAATATTATTTTTAGAAAGGCGAAAAAGAAAAATGTTTCAATTTTGGGTAATGAATGATGAAAAATCTTTTCAAATACAAATATACGAAATTTAAAATTAAATTTAAAATTGACAGTTGGCACCAGTTTAATCAAATGTAGGAATTATAACATAAACCTTAAATATTAAGATTAAAACAAGCAAAAAATAAATTCATAGATCATGAAATATTATTATATTTTTTTTTATATTAATTATAATAATTAATATTGTATTTCATATATGTACATACATATGTATTTAAAAAAAAAATGCAAAGAATATTTATTTCCCATTTTCTTAATAAATTTTTTAAATGATGTCATATTTAAAATAACATCACTATTAGAATATAAATTAAATTGTTTTATATTCTCGTTATAAGTAATTAAAATAATTAAAATAAAATGCATATTATACATATTAAATATAATATATTTATGTATGTATATGGAACATAAATGTATATATATATATATATATATGTTAATATGTAAATTCTTAAATTAATTTTAAAATATTTAACTTATGAAAATAAATTGAATGACATTTTCAATTTAAAACTTCTCGCCGCAAAAAAAAATCCATAAAATGTCAATTTATTACAGAAAAAAAAAAAATATATAATAAAATAAAAAAACAATTAAAAACAATATTTTCCTATCAATTGAATTCCTTTTTAATGCATATTTTAAATTAAAAATTGATGATTAAAGAAATTTAATTAAAAGTAAACATATATAGACAATAAATATAAACGTAATATACATTTTCCCTACAGTGTACTCTTAAATCTTTTAAATTTAATTAATTAAAGCCTCAATGTAAAAATTTTAACACAATTATTGTTTTTTATTTATTTCAGAATAATTTAATAAATGGTCAATTTATTGTTAAGACTATATTAATATATGGATTAATAATATGGGGCTTCTTCTTTGTATCTTAAAAAATGCAACTTGTTGTGCAATACATATACATATATATGATTATCTAAAAATGGCTTATAAATAAAACAAAAAACATAAAATTTTTTATTAATTGAACTTCTTCTTTTGCTGCCTATCCAATATTGGATTTGGCCGTCATATATTATGTTTTCTATTATATTGAAGTTGCTTCTGTTTTTACCACCAAATGCATTAAGTCTCCTACACCTGTTACACTATTCCAATTTCTTATATTTCGTAGTCATGACAATTGTTTGTGTTTCCTAAGTTTAAGTTTATCATTAGTTTCCTATGATAAATTAAAAAAGAAACCCTAAAGAAAAATCCTAATTGTGTAATGAAATTATAGCATCAAAATAAAAATGAAAAAAGATGCCAATTAGCAAAGATATACACCAAATCGTGCATACAAATTTTTGCTGCTTTTTTATAATTTTATTTTAGGCCAATAATTCTTGAGGTATAAATTCGCTGAGCTTATAAATAATTATAATCTGTCTATAGTATGCTTAGAAAATAGAGTATAAGTATGATAGGATTCCTAAAATGATAAAAAAGCAGCAAAAATTTGTATGGACGATTTGGTGTATATCTTTGCTAATTGGCATCTTTTGTTTCATTTTTATTTTGATGCTATAATTTCATTACACAAATTTTATCTTTAGGGTTTCTTTTTTAATTTGTTAAAAATTGTAAAAGTAACATTCCATTCCATTAAATCATAAATTCTGGCTTCACCATACATAATTATTATCGGTGGAATTTTATAGTCGGTTACAAAATCAGGGTTTTTCATAAAATTTAAAAAAAAGTATATTTAAAATCTTTGTAAAACTTCTATGAAAAAAATGTTTTCTAATAATCTGTAAAAAAAAAAAAAACATTTTTAAAACTTTTCAATTAATAAATTAATTTTTGCCTAATAAAAAAAACTCGAGTATGTATATAAAGGTATTATAATACTAAATTGAAATTAACAACCTGTGGAAATCCCAAAACACCTTCTTTTATAATAAAAACAAGAAGAGTATAATACAATATAACACTTTTATAGTTTTCGTATCTCAAAATGATAGGATGATACCGCGAATGATACATACCAGAGATATGTGTTAATAATTAATTAATTATTTAGTAATTTGCATTATTTACCTAAATGAAACTAAAACTAATAATTCTGTAATTAAAATCTATATAATATATCGTATGTATGTTAGTTAGTATATCATTTGAATACTTTTTCTTGAAAAACCTATACATAAAGCTCATAATATAATTACATACCTAATCACATAATTATTAAATATTTTTATTCTTTATCTAATAAGTATATATTTTTTTTTTATCACTGTTTATATTTAAATATATTTAATAAATTTTAACATTAATATACACAGCAGGATGACAGAGTGATGTGATGAAAGAAAAAAGTTGATATTTACGAGATGAAAGCATATAAATATATTATAACTCTTCATAAGCAATACGATACCATTGAATACATATATTAGGCTTGTGAAATGACATTTATTTCAAAAAAACGTCATTTGTCGTTTAAAATTGATGGGGAATTTTATTAGAAATATTCCAAATCTAGTTGGTGTGGTCAAAATGACAAATCACAACTTGATGATGAATGGAGAATGTTGATTAATTTAGATTTTGTTCAAGCAAAAATTGATGTCAACGATGATATAGACCAATTTTGGTCAACAATTTTTAATTTTAAAAATGCTCTGAATGAGCCAATGTTACAGGTTAAACAATTCACATCAAGTATACTAAGTTTTAAGCATAACAGTAATACAGTAGAAAGAATATTTTCGCAAAAGACATAAATTAAAAATGAAAAACGAAATTGCTTACAACCTAAAATTTTACATGCAATAACGGTTGCAAAAGCCCTTTTAACAATAATTCTGTTTCAGATTGAAATCCTTCCAAAAAATTAGGTTACATAATTTTTTTTAGGCTACAAATTCTAATTTTTATTCGTTATATATTTTTTATGACCTAATTTTATTTCATATCAAATAAAATTAAATTTAAAAGGCTGTGCATTTTTTTAGAACACAAAGGTTAATTTTTATTATTGTTTATGTATTTAGTTTTAACATTTTTAAGATTTAATTTTTTATGTGTTCTGCGAAGATTTAATTTTATGAAAAATATTGCGAATTGTGTTTTTTTTATTTCGTTTTTAATAATAATATAATAAACTTGACTTTTTGCTGAAGAACTCAAAATAAATGTATTTTAATACTTTTACTACATAAATAAAAAATTAATAAATCTGTTGCCATTTTGAGAAAAATATTGCTTTTTTTGTAGTTAATTTGCTGTTAATCTGAAAGCTAAAACGAGAACACTGTGTGGCAGAGGTTATTATTAAATTTTTTATCAATATACTAATACAATCCTTAGGCAATTTTGCAATATGAAACAATTAATTTTACATTATATACATACATATGTCAATATATGTATATGGGATTAAAACAAATTATTTTCGAAAATGAAAATCTTAATAATTCCAATATATTTATGTATTTATATTTTTGTATGCATTTAAATATTTATATTATTGAACTAAAAATCTGTAAGCACATATAACAAAAACAAATCTAAAAATATTAATTAATAATGAAATTTATTAATAAATAAATAAAAACCTATAGAAATCTTAATTTTTTTTACAGGAATGGGGATATGTGTCATCGAAAGATACTAAAAGAATTAAAAGGTACGAGCTCGAATCCTCTATTTATAATGTGTGGGACTTTAACCTACTAAACACCATCTACCTTTTTGATCAAACAATATGTTAGAGGACCTTTAAAGGACCTTCACTGTTGTACTGTTTGAGTAAGAGAAGATTCTGCTATATGGAGTAAAAATATGTTTAAAATATATTTATCCAAACAATTGTTGAATATTAGCCACAGCTAATCAAGAAATTCTAGAAGTGATATTAGAAAAGCAGTATAGGTGATCGAAAGATAATTATGCTTAAAGATTTCAAGGCGAATTATCATAAAATATTCTTAAAATACCCCACATTGTTTGATGTCTGCTGAAAAACATAAAAAGATTAATAAAAAGATCTCTATATATAGATAATGGAGAATTTTGTTTGGGATTTTCTGAAACTGTTTGGGGAAAAAAATTCTATTTTTTACTTAGAAGTGCAGTGCGAATACACTCTGCATTTTCGAAAAAAAAACTCTACTTGTAAATGTAAAAAAAACTCTACTTGTACTTTTAAATGTATTAAATTAGATATTAATATTTGATTTACCTATCTTAATACTATAGAATCTAATGTAAATGTAACTCTTATATACTATTTGATAATATATTGTCGCATTGTACTACGAGTACATACCATATAGTGTAATAAAATAAGTTATATAAAAATTTTATTTATAAATAGTTGTATATGCTAATGTCAAATAAAATTGAAACTATTGTACTTATGTATATAGAATTTTATGTTACTTTGTAGGTATATGTATATGAAATATGCAATTCAGTGGGATGGTGTGGGTTGAGGTCTAAAAATATAACGTTTCAAATTTCATTATAATAATTGTATTTCTTATTTGTGACTCTAATTATCTGAACAATTATTAATTACATATAACATAGACCCATCAATATATTTTTTTTTTTTGGTGGGTTACTCTGTATTAATATATACTGGTATATGTCATATGTACATAATTAGTTGTATAAAAATTCAAAATCATTTATTTAAATTAAATTATATACCTTAATATACAATACTTATATTTAACTTTATAATTATATTATAATTAAAGAATTGTAACATATTAAATAAAAACAAAACTAAATAACTAATTTTTTTTTTTTTTTGTTCATTTTTTTATAATTAAATAAATATTAATTTTTTGTTACCCTTATTGTTTTTTTTTTTTTTTTTGTCATATCATTCAATCAAACTAATTCATTTTATATACTTAAGTTTCCATATATGTATATATGTAATGTACAGTTAATAAAAACCCTGAACTTCACTAGTATAGAAATGAAAAGATAATTGAAATAAAAAAAAAATATAAACAAAAGAACAAAAATAAATATTATATCTTTAAAATACATTAAAAGCTTTTACAAAAAATTAAAATGTTATAAATTGAGATACAATTTAAAATTTTTGTTTAGTTTTAGTTTAGTTCATTTAAAATAAATAAAAAATAAAAAAAGAGGAATAAAAGTATACCGTAATCAAAAGTGATCGTTATTTTTTAAGATTAATATTTTGTAACCGACACATATTACATACAAAATAAAATTTTTTTTTTTTTGTAAAGCATAAAAATTTAAATTAAATTTAATCTTAACTTATATACCAGAATATATTTAATATTTTATTTTATATATTAATAAATAATACATATACTTTAATTACAACAAAAATTATAATAAAATAAATCAAAAAAAAAAAAAAAAAAAAATGACAAATAAAATCGAAATACCAGAATTATTAACAAAAGATTTTTTTAAAAAATCAATTGAAAATGGTTTAAAAATAACAAATGTTAATATTATAAATTTAGATATAAGTATAGGTAGTAGTGGTGGTGAAAATTATTGTAGTCAAATATTTCGTGCTCGAATTAAATATACCCATAATGATAAAAATAATGAAACAATTAATATACCACAAAATATATCATTAATTGTTAAATATATGGATTTAACTGGTGAAAAAATATTTCTTGAAGAAATGCAAATATATGAACGTGAAACCAAAATGTATTTTGAAGTGATACCAGCTATGGAAAAAATTTTAGGTGAAAATGTTATGTTATCACCAAGGTAAATATAAATTTTCAAATTTTATTTTAATATTTAATTTAAATATCATTAAAATTTATATATTTTTTTTTTTTTTAAATGTCTGAATAGTTTAATTTATTCTCTTTTTAGCACAATTTCAAAAAAAAAATTTTTTTTGTTAAAATGTGCCTAAATGTGCCAACTCTGTCCATTGGTTCGTCTGTTTACAAAACTTTTATATCGTTAAAGATATAGAGAAAAAAATTCTAACCATGGGTAGGCCTCATAAAACAATTAATTTTGTAAAATAACTTTTTTATGTTATCCGTTCCATTACGGAGCTACAGCGCCTCAAAATTTGAAAAAGCCATATTTTTAAATATGTATAACTCTCAAAGTTCTGCTTAATATTTTTTGAAATTTAAAAATGGCATTCGATAGGACTCTGTATTTTATCTTTATAAATATCAAAACTACAAATTTTTTTTTAAATTTAATATTTATGTAAAGACAAAATTTTTGTAAGATTTTTCTTCCTTCATAACTATGGCACGCTTTTAGATAGGGATTAAAGAAATAACTTATTAATTAAAATTTCTATAAGTTTCCTCAGAAAATTTTTTTGTACCACACTCTGTTTAAGAGCTATTACGGCTTAAAAATTTAAAATTTGCTATTTTTAGACACCGGTATCTTAGGCACCTGTACACACTATTCATCGATAAGAAATAAAAATTAAAGCTCCAGTAACATATTTTTATGTGTTCTATACGTAGTAGTTTTACAATCTAAAAATGCTAGAAAACCAGAACTTTTCTTACTTTTTATACCTTTGTAAAATAATATCAAAATTATGTAATGTTTTACAATTTACTATTTAAATTTACCGTTATGTGAAGACAAAATTTTGCAAGATTTATCCTCCTACATAATTCTGGAATTCTTTCAGTTAGAACCTTAAAATTTTAAGAGAAAAAAGATTTTTTAGAATTATATAAAAAAAACTTTTTTCCATCACCATCATCTAAGGCCATCACCATCTAAGAAAATTTTAAAATTTGGTGTAAGTAATTGGTGTAACAATTGTAAACAGTTCGTATTGTGTTTTTGAAAAATGTGCGCCTTAAAAAACTGTTGGTTTACATTCTGCCTTGTTTTAAAGCACATTTTCGAAAAAAATTTGAAAAAATGTGCCTATTATATGTGCCTATGTTGGCACACTCTGTTCGTCCGTCCATCCGTCGGTCGTCAGTTTACAAAATTTCTACACCGTTAAAGATAGAGAAAGGAAATTTTAACCATGGATATATCTCATAAAAAAATTAATTTTGTTTAGCATCTTTTTCATGTAGCCCGATCTATTACAGAGCTGCAGCCCTTCCAACTTTGAAAAAGCCTTCTTATTTTTAAATGCGTATATCATATATTCTACTTAAAATTTTTTCAATCTCAAAACGACATTTGACAGGAATTTTTTTTACCTTTGTAAATCAATATCAAATTTATACAATTTTTTTTAATTTAGTATTTAAATTTTCCGTTATGTAAAAACCAAATTTTGCATGATTTATCTCTCCGGCACGCTTTTAGATAGGGACTTAACATTTTCAAGGTAAGATAGAACTTTTAGAATTAGTATAAGTCTCCTCAGAAAATTTTTTTGGACCACCACCTGTTTATGTGCTATTACGACTCAAAAATTGAAAATTTTCTATTTTTAAACAGCTGTAACTTAGGCACCTGTACATATTTATTTTTCGGTAAGACATAAAAATTAAAGCTCTATAGTAATATATTAAAGGTAAGGTTTTAAAAATTAACGGTTTTTCTTAGTTATATAGGGTTCCGCACTTAGAGCCCCGCAAAATTGAAAGAAAAGTCCCTATTTTCACATTTTTCCTTATATGAAATTTTCAAATTTTGCTGCATATCACAATTCTAAACAATTTGTACTTATTATCTTTTGGAAATGTGCGCGTTTAAAAACCGTTGGTTTACATTCTACCTTGTTTTTTTTACATTAAAATATCTGCGTAACATATAATATATCTTTGAAAGTATGTATATATTTTATTAGATAACAGTTCTATAGTTAACATAAAATATGGTATTTTATAACTGGAATTTTTATATTTTTTATAGAATTATTTTGAAAATGATCACTGATCAGTGATCAATAATCAGTATTAACATTAAAATGAGTATACATATACTCATACATATAAGTGATGGATCAAAAAAGTTCAATAATTCTAAATTAAGCCTAATTTTTTTTTATATATCGTCTTGTTAAAATAAAAAATATATTACTTATATGTATGTATCAATCTTAATTTCAATAAATAAAAAATTTTTAAATTATAAAATAAAAAATCGAAGAACATATCTACATATTATTTGCAATTTTATAATTTCGAAATTAGAACATCTAACAATCAATATATGTTTTTATTACCTACATATACATACATATATACATAAGTATATATTATGTGTGGATACTTTATTCTTAACATTTTTAAGAAAGAAAGAAATTTCAATGAATTTTTATGAGAATACATATGTATGTATATAGCTATGTACTGAAATATTATGTTATATACGTTTAAATCTTAATGATTTAATAAAATCTATATTTGATTGCAGAGATTCTATAATATATACTTAAGTAATAACTTCTTAACAAGATTTGAATAATTTAAATAATACTTTAATTCTTCGGTCTAGTATTTAAAATGTCGAAATTAATATTTGCAACATTTTTTAATTTTACTTTAGGCTATGTTTTATTTTAACTCCTGTTACCGATTTTTTTCAAACACAAAATGCATGGACATGAGACAAATAATTTGCAATCGAGATTTTTCATTAAGGGAGTCAAATAGCGCTTCAAAGTTTAAATTTTGAGAGGAATTTTGGAATATGAAGAAAGAAGGCCGGAAAAATTCCTTTTTAAAAAATACATATGTACTTTATTGAGAAAGAAAATTTCATACAAATTAATTACAAAACAGGAAAAATTTAAAAAATCGTTTTTTTTTTATTTATAATTGACGGAGATTGAAGCTAACCAACGGTATACCTTAAAAGCCTACGATTATTTTACTTTTTTCCTCTTTCTAAATGGGTCAAATCATTTTTCTAGCTGAAGTGCTTTTCAAGTTATAGCAAAAAAAATCTGAAAAGGGGCATTAAAATATAGAAAGAATTTCAGATAAAAAATTTGAATATGCCATGCATGTTTGTGCAAAGTTTGAAGATTCAGTGCAATAAATTTTTAAAAACTATAATTCATAAAATAATTTTAAACCAAACTATAAAGCACCTGCAAAATAATATTTTTCTTAAGAATAAATTAAATTATTAATCCTAAAATAAAATTAAAAAAGTACAATTTCAATATTTTACCTTAAATATTTGGAATCTAAGTTAAAATGTGCTTATATTTTATTTATACCTATGTAGTAGATTTATTGCTTATTTAGTTTAAAGGCAAAATATTCTAAGGGTTTGGGGACGGCAGCCCCTACTACTTTAAGAGGAGGTTTAAGAGATATTTTAAAGTTTAAATATCCGATTTCTTATATCCATATCTTTCTTTTTAAAAATGTGCTAAATATAAAAAGCAAAAACAGAATGAAATTTTAATAAAACGAGATTTTGAGTAACGAGCATTTGTACCCAATCTGATTTTTCTCTATGATATCCATATACTTAGTTTTTTTTTTTAGCTTTATTCTCTAACTTTTGCAGCAGGTTAATTTTTTTCTTGTATAACTATTACCCCATATTTAAATTGAATATATTGTAATGCTACTGTGAAATAAAATATAATATATAACGATCTTTTTCATTTTATACAGTACACTTTTCTTATAATGTCTGAATATCTCGGCAAATATGCTCGCTTTCTTTAGCTGCTCTTGTATTTGAGAAACAGAATTCATTGGTATTCAGTGGTATTCAGTGGTATTTTTTAATATGTATTTTAATTTTCTTGAGGGCAAAGACTCTACATATATATATATATATATGTATAGTCTTTGCTTAGGGTTTATGTTTACACATTTAATCATTTAAGACGAACAGGTCTAGGTTTCTAGGAAGAATTTAGTAAATTGTTATATTTGCCATTTATGTAGAATGTCATTAGATCATTTGCGAATATAAATGTTTTATTTAAATTGTAAAACTGGACAGAATAAACGTTCAATTTTGAAAATATTTTAATTCTATATTAAGCATGTTATTACAATTTTATGCTTCTTATTTTATTCAAAACACAAAAAAAAAGTTAAAATTAATAACTCTAATTAATTGTTAGTATAAGTCTATAAAATTGAAAATGAAATGATAATTAATTTTCAATTAAGGAATTTAAAATGATGACAAAAAAATACATGAGAATAAGATAAAACTCATAGAGAGTTAAATTTACAAAAAAAAAATTAAAATTTAGAGAACTAAAGCTTTTTTTGTTCTTTAACTTATTTGTTTTTTTTTTGTTATTATTAAAAAGTTTTAAAGATACATTCATATTAAATAATTATTTGTAGTGTTATAAGTTTATTAACCCTAAAATATTTTAAAGATACTTTATATATGATGAAAATTAATTAATTAAAAAAGGGAATTTATTAGGCTTAATAAATTCTATTTTTTCCTAAGGATTTTTTAAAAGAAAAAATTCAAATCAAGCAAAATTTTCTATCTTCAAGAATAATAGAAACTTATATGGATCAGGAATAAAAATATGATGCATTTTAAAGCTTATTTTTATTATAAGAATTTTTCAATATACATAAATGCATTACATGCATATATATATTTTATTTTATCTATTTCAGATGTTTTTATGCTATTGATCATCCAGTAACAACAATTGTTTTTGAAGATATGACAGAATATGGATATGAAGTAGCTGATCGAATTACAGGATTAGATGAAAATCATATTAAATTACTTTTAGAAAAAATTGCTAAATTTCATGCTGCATCTATGATTTTAGCTGAAACGGTATTTATAAATTAAACTAGTGATAACTATATAAAAAGTCAATTTTTTTTTTTTTTTTTTTTTTTTTTTTTAGAATCCAAATTTAGTCAAGTCATTTCCACGTTCTATGTTCCATTCAATTGAATCTGTAGCCAAAGATACAGTATTTATCGGAAATTTAGATGATCTAGCAGATTTTGTTGATAAAAAATGGAAGGATTTTGATGGGATTGCTGAAAAAATTCGTAAAATTAAAAAACGTTTTTATGAAATTGCTTTAAAAACTGTTGAATCAAAACCAAATACAATAGCAGTATTAAATCATGGTGATTTATGGGTTAATAATATGATGTTTAAAAAAAAGAATAATATACCAGTTGAAGTAACTCTAGTAAGTTTCTGATTTCATCATTTTTCTTGTAATACTAAAATGCATATGTATAACATAACTAACTTATACAGGCTGATTCTCGGTTTATTTCGGTCTTCAATATTTATAGGGTATGTTTGGGGAATCAAATTGAACAAAAAATTTTTCTATAGGAGGTCTATTTCCTTCGGTTTTTGAAATAAGGATGCCTAAAGTTTCTTTTAAGTTTTAAGCATTAAATCGAAAAAAATTGAAAAAATAGCCAAAGTTTAAGAATTTTGGCCCTTAAACATGTTATTAAGTCATTTATCATTATTTTGTTTAGATTATCTGAAAAAATATCTTTAATTTTGTCTAAAATGATGTTATTCTATCTCTTTTGGTATTAGAAATAATTTAAAAAATTTAAAACGTTTAAAAAAAATCTTAAAAATTATGTATTTTTATTCTTTTTTTTCGATTAAATTCGCAAAACTTTTAAACGATCGGTATCTAAAAATATACGAAGTGTAAAGCTTTCTGACGGTGTATCATTTTTATTAATTAGTTGCGTAATTTTAGAATTTAAGCAAATTAAATTAATACTTAAGAAAAGCTTTCAGTCCCATTATCTCAAGAACCGAGGGAAATAGACTCCCTTCGGAACAATTTTTGGTTCGTTTTGGCTCTCCAAATACACACTATAATTATTTAAAACCGAAATATAATCATCTTGCATATTATTTATATTTTAGATTGATCTTCAAATTGGTTATTATGGTACTTTAGGCGTTGATCTTCATTATTTTTTAAATACAAGTGTACCAACAGAAATTTTAAAATTAAAACGTTACGAATTACTCAGGTTTTATTATAATCATTTAAAAGCTACATTGAACAAATTAAATTATAAAAAAACTCCAACATGGGAAGAATTTAAAAATGAAATGAGAGCAACTGAATTTTATGGATTCTTTGGTTATGAGGCTGTTTTACCTATTGTTGCTTTAGATAAAGAAGCGTCTAAAGATAATTCATTTGAAACATTTGTTGATCATGAGCAAACAAAAAAAAATCGTGAAATCGTATTTAATTCTAAAAGATTTATGGAAATGACACAATATTCTTTAGATCGTTATGATGAATTAGGCGTTCTAGATCTATAAAAAGAATTTATTTAATTAAAAAAAAAAAAGTTTGTTATTTAATGTTTTTTAAAGCAATTTTTAATGTTTTTAAGCACAAATTTTCTTTTAAATTCAATAAAAAAAAGTATTGCCACATGAGTTTGCGTTTTGATTTTAAACATATTCAAGAAATGTAATTTTCAATTCCACAGAGATACTTAAAAAATACTACTTTATTTAGCAACGTAAGATACTGAATAAAAATCAACTAAACTATAAAAGAGATTTGGCAGTCAATACTACATGACTACATAGTATTATATCATGCATAATAATTTTAGGGTCACGTTCTTAAAAAAGAAAAGACTCGACAACTCGATCAATTAAAAAAATTAAATCTACTTTATACTGGCATTGTGAATCAGACAGACAAAGAACTCTTAGAGGTAGGTATTCTGAAAATTTCTTGACAAGCAGAGATTCAGAGTATGCAATAAAAAAAATATATCATAATTTTAATTTTAAGCTATAAATCAAATAAATTTTATTTTAACACAAAACATAAATTTTCTTAATACATATACTTATTAAACAAACAAAAAAATATTTTATAAAAACAACTACACTTAGAATAAATAAATTAAAAATGTTTTTATTTTTTTTGTTAATTAAGTAATAGTTAAGATTTCATGCTCTAATATATGATCATCATATAATTTTTTTGATGTAAAATGTTCTAAACAAATATCACATTTTTCATCAATTGCATCATGAACATTATTTATATGTTGATTTAAATCGTAAGCATTTACAAATGGTATATTACAGTATTCACATTCATTTAAATCTGTAACAATTTCTTTATGTTCATTATAACGATGTAATTTCAAATCACGTTTTGTATTAAAACCAATTGAACAATCATTGCATTTATATAAATCAGTTAAACCTAAATTGTGATTTCTTAAATGTTGTAAAAGATTTCTTCTAAAAATATTAAATTTTTTAAATTTTTTTTAATATTTTTAATATTTAATAAAATAATTTTAAAAATACTTACTTAATTGAAAAACTTTTAAAACATTTACCACATTGAAATATTTTACTACTTGAATGATTTTCATGATTATTTGCATGTATGTCATATTCTTTTAAACTAGAAAACTCTTTGGAACATATTTCACATTTAAAATGTTTATAATCTTGATGTGTTTTTAAATGGGTAACCAATGAAGTTTTGCGAGAAAACTCCTTTTGACATTCTTCGCATTTAAATGGTTTTTCACCAGTGTGAGTACGTTGATGTTCTGATAATGAAAATCTAGTTTGAAATTTTTTATCACATTCCGAACATTCTAACGCTTTTGAATCATTTTGGTTTAAATTATGTTTTCTCATATGAAGTTGTAACGAATATCTCGAATGTAATATTCGATTACATATTGTACACATATGAGATTCAGGCGGTGTACTTGCATGTTTGATTTGTTCGTGGCGCTTTGAGAAAATAATAACATACATAGTAATTTATTTGCAAAAATATTTCTAATTTACAAAAATAACTTACTCTTAATCCATCTTTCTGACGAAAACTTAATCCACATATTAAACATGCAAAAGGTTTTTCACCTGTATGACGTCGCATATGAAACGTTAAAGATTTCGATTGCGTGAAACCCCGTCCACATACATTACATTGATGTGGTCTAAAATTTAAAAAATATTAAGAAAAATAAAAAATTAAAATAAACTACTAATAATCTTACCTCTCACCTGTGTGTATTAGCATATGAGCTTTTAATGAACAGTTTTGGGTAAAGCCATTACCTTTAAAACAAAAAATAATTTTTAATTTAATTAAATTAAATTTGGTTAAAAGTTTAAATATATACCACAAATATTGCACTGATAACGTTTAATTCCATCATGTGTTTGCTAAAAAAAAAAAATAAAAAATAAATTAAAAAATATTTCTTTGAAAGTTTATTTTTAAGATATTACCATATGTCGCATTAAATTTGTTTTAGTACTAAAATCTTTATCACATTTAATACATATATGGGTCCGATTAATATTCCTTTGCAGTTCACTAATTACAGGTTTTATATCTTTATTTGATTTTATAGGAGAACTTATATTTTCTAACTCCATAGAGCTATTCTCATTATTAAAAATTTCTGATTTGATTGAATTTAATTGTGGTCTTGTTGTTATTTGATTTTGATCATTTTTAAGATCTCCATCTGGCAATTCCATAATTTCATTAATTCTATAGGCTTCTTGTATTTGAGAATCTGATTGAATAAATAATATTTCAGAACTATTTCCTAAAATATCATCAGTATCTTCATTATCAATAGAATTATTATTTTGACTAGTTTCATCAATTAATTGAATTTCTTCTGTTACACTATCTTGTTCAATAGGATTTTCACAATCAACATCTTCTAGATCATCATTTCTATTAACATCATCATGTAATTCCATTTGAATTTCCTCATTTGAATCTATTACATAATCATCACGAATATGTTCAATATTTGATTGAATTTCATTGGAATCTTCTACGTTTTCATCTTCTTCTTCTTCTTCCTCAGTTTCATCCTCTTGAATATATTTTGTAAAATCATCTATACTTGTTGATGTTTGAACTGCAGATGTTAAATGTAAGGGGATTGTAATTGAATCTGTATTACCAGTAATTATTTCAGTTTCATTTAAAATAGAATTATTTTCTTCTAAAGAAATTGATGGATTATTAGATAATGACTCTTGAGGTACATATTCTTCTTTTGCAATTATTTTTGGATCGCAAGTACTATCTTCTTTTTTGTAACCTTCTTCAATTAAAATTGACATTTCCATCTCATTATAATCATCATCTTTTAATGATTTTACAGCATTATTTGTGAACTGTTTAAATTCATTATTAATTTTTGATAAAAAGGCTTTCATTTGCACATCGGAATTCAAGCATAATCGTCGAAAATCATAGGATAGTTTAAGTTTCGCAACACAATTATTGCAAAATAGTAAAGGCATTCCATCATTTTTTCCAACCTTTAAATAAAAATTTACATATTAAAAATAAAATTAATTATATGTGTAAATATTATTACATATACAAAATCAACAGGTAACTTGAAAAGTAACAATAAAGATAAGTACTTAAATTTTTTTTTATTAATTAAAGACATATTTTCATATATTAATGTATATGTAAAATCAATATAAAAATTTATTTTTATGTTTAAATAAATATTAACGTATTAATTAATACCGTTATTTTTATATTTACAAGTTTTAAAAAAATTTATTACTTTTAATTCATAGATCTTAACAGAATTTAACCATTCCTTTTTTTTCTTCATATGTCACTTATTTTTTCTTTAAATAAAGCCACCAACGAATCTAATGTAATAGAATAAACAAAAAGAATTTTACTTTATAATTTACCTTCAGTTGAGTTACAAATTGAAATTTTTCTATTAAAATTTGATTAGATTCATGCAAAAGCGAATATCCTGTATTTGATTTTAAACATACCCTACAAATATTTATATCAACTTTAATATCCATTTTTTTCAAAAGTAAAGAAAAAATTAAAGTTAAAAATAATTTCAAGCGCGCTTTATTATTATTATGTCTAGTTTATGGCATAAAACACATGAAAATGACAGTTCTATTATAGTAAAAAATAAGAGGCGTTTACATTAGTAAATTGTTTTTATCTTTTTTTTTTTATTAAAAATAATTTTAGGTAGTTGGGTAAAATTGGTAAAAATAATATAAAACGAACATTTTTAAATAAAATATATTTCTAAAAATTTAGTTGTTTAATTCAATTTTAATTTTTTTTTTAACTTAAATATAATTGGAAACTATAATAAAAAATACATAAAAAAAATTTTTTTTTGTTTTCACGTACATTTCAATTTATAAATAATATAAGATATGCATTTATTTGTAAATAAAAATTTAATAATAAATAATAATAAAAATAATAAATATTTGATTTAATATTATAAAAATATTTATACCTATCTGATAATCTATACATACGTATATATAAAAAAAAATGTCAAAAAAAGTACCTAACTAAATATATGAACTAACAGATATCCATATATTATATAAGCTATTAAGCATATACAAAATACATGCGTTCTAAAAATATTAGAATAGAATATCAATACATATCCATTTACCATTATCCTCCTCACTACTCTGGTAAAAATTGCGTCCTTCCCATTTCAATAAAACCATTTAATTTAATTAATATTACATTGTAATATAATAGTATCAAATAATATCTAAAATATGTATGCATATTTTCATAAATAAATTTAACAAAAATATTTCAATGATATTAGAACACTTAACTTACATTCAATTAAAAAAAATTTTATATTTTAAAAAGGAAAAGGAACGCATTTATCTATGTATTTATAGATAAATGCGTTCAAAAAATAAATGCGTTCAAAAAAGTTTTTTTCATATACATAAAAGATATATTTATCTATAGATTTTTGATTTAATTTATTAGATAATATATTATGTAATATACATATATACATACACATATATATATATATCTATGGATAATATAAATATGCATTATGCAGAAGTCATTGCCCTTAATAAATTTCTGCATATTTTTATTTATATTGTAATGTTAATTGACATGACAAGTGTACTGTGTAGGTAGCGGATATGTTCAGTTTAGATGTATGTATTTAAATTTGATGTAGGCTAAAAATACGAATACCATCACTGTCTATCAGTTATGATGTGAATTATGATTTTATTTTGTTTACATGGAAATCATGGAAGAGTGACAGCTACTCTATAATGCAACTGTACACTGTACAATACATATGTGTAGTATGTACAATGTATATAAGTGTGTATAAATTATGGTAACCATGTTAAAGTTCAAAATCGGAAGTAATGGTTAGGAAAAGGAAATGAATATAGCGAAATATTTACAAATAAAAATCATAAGCATGTAAAAAGTAGAATTAACATATAAATTAATTAATTATTATACATTTAAATATAAATTATGTATACCTACATATAAACTTATTATAAATATATTTAATACCTACATATGTATGTATTTTATTTATTTGTACAAACCCTTATTACTTTTATATTAGATATGTACATATGTAATTTTTATATATTTTTACAAACATACATAAAAATAAAACTACTAAATTTACTATTATAAGTTATAAATATATTATACACTATATAATCTAAATAAGTAATGTTATATATTATATTTTTATATATTTACTATATTACATTTATATATATTACATTTTGTAATTGAATTAAAAATAAGATGGTATCCAATTCCATGATAAATATTTAATTCTGTCTTTTTTCTGTGCTTCTATATATTAATAAAATCTGCAAATTTTACATAATACATACGGTATTTACCTACATAAACATATGTACATATGTATATAATATCTAGTTTTCTCCTTTTTATTTTGCTTAGTATTTTAGAAGGGTTTTTAATTTTAACCATAATTTAATTACCATACCTTAAAAATTTACTTTTAAAATATTTTTCTTGTTTATTTAATTATTTTTAAATTAGTTTTTTGAATTATTCTTACAAATATTTGCTAAGTTTTGATTAATTCTATTTTATAATTTTTATTTTAAGTATTAATTAATTCTATTTTATGTTATTTTATTATCAATTATGTAATCTTAATTTTGTTATCAGTCAGTATTCAAAATATAACATTTTTTCCATAAAAGGTATATTTTTCGCTCAAAGACTTTAATCAGCAGCACTATAATTATATAAATGTATTGTGTGGTTTGAATATTATATCAAAGTTATTTGTTTTTGCGGTATCAAAAGGAGCATTTATTTTTTTTCTATAAAAAGGATGATAAAATTAATAACGGTGTGAAAACATTAACAATACTAACTTTACAGTATTTTTTAACCTAAAAAAAAACACAAAACTTCACAAAGTAGCAAATGGAAAGATAATTTTGTATGCATAAATTCATATGGAAAATTATAATTATGTATTTATTATATAAAGGGGATTTATAAACCTAATATTCCAGAGAACCTTCTACTCCAGAGAACCTAATAAACTTTTCATTTCATAAAATCCTCCGTTTAAAAACTAAAAAGAGCAATTCTCTTGGTAATTGAAACCATCTGACTTTTATCCTATTATGAACAAAAATAATTTTAAAAGGTTTTTATTTTTACGTTTCAAGTAATAATTTTTAAAGGATTAAGATTTTATTTGTTCTACAAGCTCTTATTTAACACATATTAAAATTTATTAAAAAAAAAAAAATTAAATTATGGAACCCAATAAATATTATAGAGAATATATATTGCATATTAAATACTAATATCTATATCATACGTTCCATTATCTGAAAAACCACTACTATGAATCAAGTTTATGTCACTCATATATTTCGAAAGCTTATATTTTCGTTATTTATAGTTTGGCTCTGTGTATTAATATAGTTACAAATAATGACTATTTTAAGATTCAATGCTTAAGCATATTTCTGTTTTAATTTATTTTATTTCACAATAAGATACAATAAATCACATAAATTTTAATTTTTCACAATAATAATTTTAAAAAAATACTGCGATTTCTTTTTGTTTTTTTCTTTTCGAGTTGTAAACACATAATATATAATATCTAAATATTTCTAACTAATGAAAACAATTTAGGATAACTTATGTAATTATTTATGCATTTTTGTACTTTTATTATTGTATTTATTCCTTATATGCATGAATAGCCATAATATGTTTTTGAAGGGAATCAATTCGACGAAAATGTTTCAAACACAAAGTACATTTATGTGGTCTTACATCACTATGAATTAATTCATGTCTCCTTAAATGATCGCGACGATTAAAACCTCTTTTACATACTTCACATTTAAATTTACCACTTTTTTTAAATGGTCTTATGTTTACTTTTTTTTTCTTAGATATTATTTGATTGCTTTCAGATGTTTTTTTTTTGGTAGAATTATCGTTAGCTTCATTTGAGCTATTACTTTTTAAATTTTTATTGTTTTCATCAGTTCCATAAACAATTTCCGGGACTAAAAAATGAAAATAATTAATTCCATCATCTGTAAACCTATAAGAAAATAAAAAAAAAAACATTGTATGAAAAATTATGTTAATATTTTTAAAATAGAAAAATAAAATATATAACATTAATGAATTAAATTTCTCTTATACTCGTTATTTAAGAGGTATAATTATACTGCTCGTGTAAAGTATACAGTCAATACAATAAAAATAGTAATACTGAATACAAATTTATTATCCTTTTTTTGATAGATTAGTGGTGGGATTTTAAGACTCTTTTCTTCATATCTATAAAAATAATATTACTAAAAATTTTCAATATTCACAGTGCATCTTCAATGCTTCAGCATTGTCTTTTAATCATCATTTTTTTATAGATAAACATTTTCGTAACAATAAAAATGTGTTACGAGATTCCATGTAGAATTCTCCAGATGGATTAATAAATCATATACAATTTATGAAATGATAAATGACAAAAAAAAATTATAAAGAATTTAATTTACTTTGCTTGAAGTAGGTTTTCTTGAAATAATCATTTTTAGAGACAAGATACGATTATTATATTTTATATCATTAGTATTATTTTTTAAGTTTCAAAATTTCTGAACATCACAACAACCTTACTTGCAAACAACAACAACAAATATACTTGCGAACACAATAAATTTAATTAGGTACAAATCGATCCTCCACCATAAATATCAACAGAATTGTTTATTTATATATATTTTTCAATACACTAATTAATATAAATTTAGATTTTAAAACCAGCCAGCATTAAGTGAAATAAGAAAACTAAAAGTACTAACAGAAAAAAAAAGCAATAATCGAAAGGGTTTTTATTTTTTTAATTCTTAGGATACAAATGAAGAAACTAATTGTAAAAGAAAAAAAAAATATTCTTTATTATATTATTTAATTCCATTTATTGAAATTTTTATCTAAAAGAATGATTTTTCTTTATGTTTTCTATATTTTTTATAAATCCAAAATTTACTTAAAAATTATAAAAACAGAATCTTTAAAATTTCTTTTTATTGTTTAAACAAATTTTGTGTTCTGATTTTATTTGTGGGTTTACATACTAATGGTATTTTTTTTTTGTAATTTTTTTTTTATTCATCATATTTTTTTTAATTAATTTAGGAAAATAAACCATTTTTATTATTAATTATATTCTAAAAATCTTAAAAATACTTCAAAAAACAAATTATTATTTTTTTTTATCTATTGTTTAATAATTTTAACCTAATATATTTAAAACAGTTTGACTGAATATTTTTTTTTTAATTGGGAAATCATTTATAATTATAAAAAAATGTAATAAAAGACCATTTACAAATTTTATAAAAATTAAAAAAAAAACATTCACTTATAAGTTAAAGTAGCTATTAAAAAAAAAAAAGAAAAAAACAACCATTTACTAATTTTAAAATTAAAAAATTTTTTTTTCTTTAAATGGATAATTTAGTACAGCATAGCATGATAGGATTAATTAAGTGTTTTATGAATTAAATTATGACTAAAACAAAAATAAATCTGAATAATAAAATAATAGAAATGTTGGTAAAATTAATAATAAAATCTATAAATATTATCCCCATTATATTTTGTTCTATTATAAGATATGGCTCCAGTCAAATTCCATGCCTGAATTTGAATTTTGTTGATCATTTGTATTTTCATCATATTTCAAATTATCCTTTTTAACATCATTTTTCATTGTTTCTGAAATTGAGTTTTTTTCTTTCACTTGAACATCCTTAGCACTACTTTCAATGGTATCTGCATTTGAATCTTCTTTATTGGCATCTGTAACATTACTACCTTGATTTGAATTTGGTTCACTATTTGCAATATTTTTATGCTCATCTTCATCATCATCATTATCGTTATCATTATCATTATCATTTTCATTTTCATTATCATTGTCGTTATCATCCGTCGAATTTTCATTATCATTTTCTTCACCTGAATTTTCATTTTCATTGTCTTCAATTGAATTATCATTTTCATTGTCTTCAATTGAATTATCATTTTCATTATCATCCATTGAATTTTCATTATCTTCAACTGAATTTTCATTGTCAAAATCTGGTTGATCATCGATACATTCATTTTTAATACCTAAATTATCTTCACTTTGATCGCGTGATCCGAGTTGGCCTGGTGTTTGTTGCATTTGTTTTATATGAGCTGATTTTTCATGACGAATTAAAAAATCTTCACGATAGAAACCTTTACCACAAAACTTGCAACTATATGGTTTAGTATGCGTTCCTTCATGTCGTCTTAAATGATCGTAACGGTTAAACGGTTTTTGACAAAATTTACAAGAGAACTTATATTTAATTATTTTTGGTGGTTGTGGTTTATTTAAACTTTTAATTGCAAGCACATCTAATTTTAATTTAAGTGGTTCAATTTTATTCGGTTTTTTTTTTTGTTCATTATCATTTTTTGGTTGTGCTTTTCGTTTAAAACGATTGACATCTACAACATTAAAATCATAACCAGTACTATTTGTTCCAAACCCAATATTCGAAGAATTACCACTATTATTTGTTTCATGTTTGGCATTATTATCTTCCCCAGTTGTAAGGACTACTTCTGGACATAACAAATATGCATGCATATCAATATCCTCGTCTTCTTTATAACTCCTAAACACAAATTAAAAAAAAAAAAAATCAGAAAAATATTATAATTTTTTTCTTATATTTACTTTTTATTTTTATATAGAACTTAAAAATTTTAGCACTTATAACTTTAAAAAAGCTATATAATATTTATTTTTTTTATATTCTTTTTTATTTCATATTTAAAAAAATATAATAATTTCCCAATAAAAAATATTTCGTATAATTCCTATATTTAAAATTTTTTTATCAAAAAACCAGAACACAAACTTAACTTATTAAACTTGTTTTTGTGTACAAACTTGAAATTAATTTACAAGTTAGTCAAAGAATATATTCTTATATTTTGATTTAAAAAATGATATGAATAGAAGTGATTTTATGAAATGAAATTAAAGTATACATCTACAAAGTTGTTATGAAATTATGTAATTTGCATTTAAGAGTAAAAAATTCAAAAACTAAAACTGCTACTTCAAATTTTTAAATTCAGTATCGAGTTCGAAAATATAAAAATTTTCGTTTTTGAAAAAAAAAAACTATTTTACTTACTGGTCAAATTCGTTGTCATCATTTGTAGGAAGAAGTATGTTTGCTCCTTCACCAGGCAAATTTTTTTGATACACTTTTGACAACCAAATATTATCTTCAAAATTTTTAAATTTATGAACATTTTTTAAATGTCGCCTCATTGTAGCTCGACCAGAAAATTCTTTTTCGCATATATGACAAATATATACAACGGTTTTTGGTCGAGATTTATTTGGAATGGGTTCTACCTTGGATTTCAATGGCTCTAAATTAATAGTTGGTAAACTATTTTCGTGATCATCACTAGAACCGTCATATGTTAAATCAATTGGTTTATCATTATCAAGAATATTATGAACTAATTCATAGTGTTTTTTTAAACCATAGCGACGTGCAAAAATTTTTTTACAAATACGACATTCAAATGATTCCAAATTGTTGTCTTCCTGTGTGTCATCATTCTTTAAAGGTGGCGCTGACAATGATGTTTTGGGCTTTTCAATTGACTCGTTTGCTTTTGAATTTTTCAATGGTACAATTTTTGGTTTAATAGAATCAATATCGAAAAATTGATGTACTCTTTCCAAATGACATTTTAAATAATATCGTCTGGTTAAACGTTTGTGACATATATGACAATCATATGTAACTTGTTGTGGATCCTGTGTATTAGAATTTATTTTTTTAGAATTACTAGAGACATATTCATGATGAGATTTAAATGGATCATCTTTTTCGTCGTCATCATTATAATCGTCAACTTGCATATCGTTGTCATCATCGACCATTATAACTTGGGGAAGTATTGGAAAAGTCCTTAAATTTTTTTAATAAATTAATATATGTAAAATCAATTTTTTTTTAATAATTTAAACTTAAAAATTTTATATGCGAATAGCGTTAATTATATTCATTTTTACTTAATTTATAATACACAAATTATATTAATTCATAATTTTTTATTATAAATAAAAATTCCGTTACTCTTAATATACTTCCTATTTTTTACTTTTACTTTTATATAAATACTTACATTTCTTCTATATAACTTTCTTCTTTCAAACTTTTACTATTAGAGGATTTGTTTGGAGTTTTTATTGCAAACAAATCACCATATACTTCAAAATTGAAAAAATGATGTACTTTTTGCAAATGTTTTTTTAAAACATTTTTTCGTGTTAATGATTTATTACAAATATGACATGTAAATACCCCATAGATATTACTATTAATCAAATCACTTGGTAAGGTTTTTGTTCGAAAAATATTATTTTCATTAATTTCCTGATATGACTTTTTATTTGACGATCTGGGTAATCTTTTACCATCTAACATTTTTTTTATTACTGCATGTGAATATTCGGCTTGTTTTTTAAAGGCGTATGCTATCTTAACATCTTCTAAGCATTTTCTGCAAATTTGGTGTGGGAAATTATCTTTCAAATCGACCTTAAAAAATATATATATATATTTATAACTTTTATATATTTTATACAAACATATAATTTAAACTTACTTTATCAGGTATAAATTCTTGAATCATTTCTTCAATTTCATCTCGAAAAATAGATGATAATGAAACACCAGTTTGTAAACAAATACGGCAAACATTTTCAATGTTCGTGGAAAAAAAATCTTCTGGCATTGAAGGTTTAAACAAATTAATTGCCATTTTTTTTTCTTTTAAGAATTTTTATGTTCTAAGTTATTAAAATTATTTCAATGTATTTTGATATCTAAAAAAATTATATTAAACACTTAACAAACATGATGAAAATTTAATTATTAATATATATTTCGTCCACGACACAAAACATTTTTAAGAAAATTTATCTTCTTCCAAGCTGTCAAATGTTTGAAGGTGGAAGCCATTATATGGTACTAGCATTTATGTAAAAAAGTAATAGCATTAAACTTTATTGCAGTGCACTGGGTACTTACCATCTACCACCAGCTACTGTACTGAATGAGTCTAAAATGAATAAATTTTTATTATTAAAGTTATGGCATAAATTACGGCACAAAAATTAATTCAGTGTTTTCCAAATATTAAAATATAATCTTTACAATTTTACATTCATGCCATGTTTTCAAACCGAATCTTTAATAATAAAAAATTTTAAACGACTTAAATTTTGTAATAAAAATTTTAGATAAATTACAAAATAATTATTAATTTTTATTAAATAGGTACTTAAAACACACAACTGCCAAAATTTGCAAGTAACTATCTTATTCAATATATAGAGTTAAAAAAACTTCTTAGATAGTTTATGCAGTCTATGAGTCTGCACCATAGATATAATAAAATATATCTATGATCTGCACGGTAAATCTATGATCTATATTCTATATCATATCCTATATTCATATATGTACATTTATGTATTTTATCGTTTAAAGTAGATATCTCCATTTGCTACATTTTATGAACGATTTGAATATTTTTACTGTCAAATTACTATTGTTTTGAAAATTATCGATGAAATTTAAAAATGTTTAAACTTTCTCTCATTTTATTGTAATCTAAATCAATTTTAATTACAATATAATCAATATTAAATCGAGGCAAATTACGTTCTTTTTTAGTAACTGTTTGTTGAAGTTAGGATCTTTAGTTAATACATATCATTTGAAAATAAAATAAAAATATTTTTCAGTATTAAATATAAATTATTTATTCAGTAATTTCTATAATATATAATTCTGTTGAAGTTCTTAAAATCACTGTGTTTCACTGTGTTTAATAATAAGTAAAGTGATTATATACACATATGTAATATATTACCATCTTTTCGTTTTCTCGTTTTGGAAGCTTTTCAGTTCAGTCTAATATTTCGAAATTGATAATGCCTGAAAATCTTCTAAATATTTTAATTGTAAAAATAATTCTTAAGTATTGAGTTTTGATACTGTAAAAATTTTATCCAAATTAAAAAAAAAACTTCATTTTTTCAAGATATTTATTTAAATAAAGTTGTATTAAAAAATATACTAAATACAATTAACTAAGTATTTATTTTGTTTTGTACAGATATATTTTCTTAATATAAAAATTTAATTTGAAAATAACATTTCGTTATTCAATAACTTATTTTTTATTAATTTACTAAATCGATGCAACTAATTTTAATAGCTTGTCTTATGAAAATACCTAAAACTGTAATTTTATTTAGGTTTTTAATTTATTAATTTATTATTTCGTTTTACCTCACATACAATTTCGTTTTTGATACCATTATTTTCATTATTTAACAGATCAGCTGTTCCAACATCTGAAGTTTTATTTTCATCTGGCGTATTTGTAATTGAAGATTGATTTTCTGGCTCCACCTGAACTTTATTTACAAAGGTACTTCTTAAAGGAGGTTCATCAATACCGTGAAGTTGCCGTTTATGTTGCCTTAAATTAAACATTTGAACAAAACCTAAATCACAGAGATCGCAAAAGAAGCGTTCGCTGGTATGCCGGCGTTTATGATGTATTTTTAGATCTCCTGTTTTTGCAAAGGCTCTTGGACAATATTGACATTTATAGGGTCGCTAAAAAGTTTTTTGTTTTTGTCATTTAAATTTAAATAAATATTATTTTAAATATACCTCTCCCGTATGAATTCGCATATGGACTCTTAATTTATAAGCTGTTGAAAATGCTTTTGGGCAATTTGTGCACTGGAAATTTCTTTCTCCGGTATGACATCTACAAAACAAATAACTAGAAAAATTTAAAAATAAAAAAATTAGAAAAACCTTTCATGTGCATGTTGGTCTGCTGGTCTTAAAAATGCTTTATCACAATAACGACATTTAAATGGTTTTTCACCTGTATGTCTCTTTAAATGAATTTTAAAATCTTGTAATTTTCTAAAGCTACCCCCACATTCAGAACATAGAAACTGTTTTGAAGTCTTATAGTGTTCTTTACAATGTTGTCTATATGCTGTTGAACCAATTATTTTTTCTGAACAATATTTACATGTAAATTCTCTTGTTTCATTATGTTCAAGCGATACATGATCCTCAACAGCCTTTTCAGTTGGGAATTTTCTAAGACATGTTTCACATGGAAATACATGTTCTGTTGGTACTTTTCTTGATCTTTTTCTTTCTGTTGTGCAAATCAATATATGTCGCTTGAGATGTTCACTGCGTCTGAAAGATTTTTCACATGTTGAACATTTAAAAGGTCTTAAATCAGCATGTACACCATTAACATGTGTTTTAAGGTGATTTGATCTAGAAAATGATTTTGTACACATCGTACAAGCATATGGTTTAGCTCTAGGATGCCCTGAATGTAATAATTGATGTCGCATTAAATCTTGAGTTTTACCGAAAAATTTATGACATGTTTCACATTCATAAATTTTTGCTTCAATTGTCTTTTGATAAACTTTTGATAACCATATATTATCATTAAAATTTTCAAATTTATGAATATTTTTTAAATGTCTTCTGGTTGTTGTACGGCCAGAAAATTCTTTTTCGCAAATATGACATATGTAAACATTAATGGTTTTCAATCTGGTTTTATTCGAAACTGGATTAACATTATCTCCTTTTGACATAATTTTCTGGTCATTAGAAAGATCAATATCAGACGTATTATGAACTGAATGGTAATGTTTTTTTAAATCAGATTTTTTTAGCAAGACTTCTTTACAAATATTACATTTTGAAGACTCTTCATTATAATCATTATTTTCATCACATTCTATAAGATCTTCAAATATTGATATTGGCTTCGGTTTTTCATTTGAATCGATTGCTATGTCATTTTTTAAAGGTATCATTTGTGGTTTAACATCCAAATCATCAATATCATGTAGCTGATGTATTTTTTCTAGGTGACACTTTAACAAATTTAATGTATTTAAACGTTCATCACATATATGACAGTCATATGTAGTCCGTTGTTGATCGTCTGTTGTAAATGAATTTAATTTAGTAAAATTAGGAGTTTCTGCAATGTTTTCATAATCAGTTTTGAATATATTTTCCAAAAAATTTTCATTTTCAGTATCACGTAAGTTGTTTTCAATGCCAGTCATTACCACTTGAGGAAGAATTGGAAAAGGCCTTTCCAATCAATAAATAAAAGAAAAATTTTTATTTTTTTATAATTTTTAAATTATTTTACAAAATAAACAATAAATGGAAAATTAAGTAAAGTGTTATAAATAAATGATAATTCGAAATTAATTATTTTTGGTTATAATTAAAACATATAAATACCTACATTTCTTCTATAAAATTGTCATCAGAAGATGTCTTATTGTTTGCAATTCTTTTATTTTTTGAATTCGAACACAATTCTTTATAAAATTCTTCAAATTTATAAAATTTGTGTACTTTTTCCAAATGTTTCTTTAAAAAATCTCTTCTTTTTAAAGATCTTTTGCATATATGACATGTTAAACTTTTTGCGTCTCTAAGTGGATCACTGGCACAAATCTTAATTCGAGATATATTATTTTCATGATATGATTTTCTATTTAACGATCTGGGTAATCTTTTTCCATCTAATATTTTTTTTATCACTTCATGTGAATATTCCATTTGTTTTTTAAACCTATATGCTATTTTAACTTCTTTTATACATTTTTTGCAAATCTGGTGCGGAAAATTGTCTAGAGGATCAACCTTAAATTGAAAATTTTTTATTATATGTAAGAAAAATACTATAAGAAGAATAGGCAATTTAAAAAATATTTCAACCAACTTTTTCTTGTAGAAATTCTGAAATCATTTCATCAATTTCCTCTTCGAAAATAGAAGATAACGTAATTTCAGTTTGTAAACAAACACGGCAAACATTTTCAATATTATTAGAAGAAAAATCTTCTGGTATTGAGGGTTTAAAGAAATTGTTTGTCATTTTTTAATTCCTAAATTTTACATACTTTAAATTAATTACTTAATTTTTAAGAGTTTCAAAAGTTTAAAATTAATTCATTATAAAAACTTAAATTTAAATATTTCCTTCTTCCACGACACATTATTATTTAAAGTGTAGCTATTTATTTCAAGTTGTCAAAATATAAAAGACATAATATAGTACTAGCATTATAAAGGTATGTATTAAAATATGTAGTAGTTTCTTTTTTTAAATGAAAATATTTTTAACGTAAATCACAGCACTTTTGGCTTATAGTATTATAGTAATGAAATTTACCTTACTAAATAAAAATAGGATTCATTATAAAGGCTAATTTTCTTAATTTTAGCCTTAACCATAGATATATTAACTAATAGATGGGAAGTTAGGTATAGTCGTTTCTTTTCTTCTTATGTGTTTTCCTATCTTAAGGTATTCAGTCAAAAAAATTCATATGCATTTTATCATATGTATACATGTGTGACATCACTCAGCTGTTTATATTTATTAAAATAATGTAAAGCAGTTTTTCATAACCAGTTTAATTCAGAGATTTTAAGTTTTTATATTACTTAATAATTGATATATTTTGTTTTTAAAATTAAAATTTAAATTAATTAAGGTTATTCAAAATTTTAACTACTTGTAAAGTAATAAAATTAGAGATAAAATCCATAAAAAAATTAGAAATGAATTTATTTCACCTTTTAGGAACCTATTTCTGAGGAAACTAAAGCAATACATACGCACGGTTCATTCAGCTATTTCTCAAAATTGGCTAAAAATATTTTCTTCACTGCCTATCTATTAGTAATATATCTATGATTAATGATTATAAGAAAGTGGTACTTGGTGGTACTCAACCTGTTGTAGTACATTTAGTAGACCGTCGCAAATTGTAAAGCAAATAATTTTATACATAATAATTAGATATTATTAGATGTCTACCAAAAATTAAATAACTATAAATATTAAATATTTAACTTTAGACGATAGATGTAATAATAGTTTTTATTTTTAAAAAATAATTTTAATATTAATATTGACATTACAAGCTATGTCAAATCTATGCCCAAAAAAAAATCATTGGAATTCAGAAAGAGCATAAGAGTTATTTGTAATAAACAAAATAAAATTATATATGTATTTCTAAATTGGTTTTTTAAAAATAGGTTATTTTAACGGAATTTTGTTGATAAGTAAAACTTGATCTACAAATGTTCGCTTTTTTTTAAACTTTATAGCTCTAGGCGTAGTGTTATAATAATTCTGTTTCTTTACTAGATTAGATACACTAAAATGTCACACTCTACAAAAATGTTCACTTTATTTGTTTTTTTTATCATTTTATAATATATGTACGTATTAAAAAAATTATCAGTATTTCATAACCTGGACGGTATCAAGAAAAAAAGCACAATTTATTGATATCAGCGATTTATTATATATTAGCGATTTATAGTATACCAGCGATACAACCAATATATATACATGGGCCTTTCCAAGCCATTAGTGTTGTGTTACTCATTCATGAGGTACCTCAAATGTCCCACTCATTTTCGAAAAATGTCACAATACCTTAAAAAAATAAATTGTACCACCTCATGTCTCAATACCTCAAAAAGTTATTTGTACCAAAATACATGGTACGTTTGCGTAACACAAAAAACGAATCGTTTTTATATCATTAAAAGAATTACGTTTGGAAATATAATAAATATTATAAGAAATTAAAGGTATTTATTAGGAAATAAAAGATGATTATTTTTATTTTTGTACACTATTTTAATTTTTTATACTTTGTAAGTTCATTATAAATATTCACTCATATTCTCTTAAGACTTTTCATGCGAAGAATACCACTTATGCGACACTTTGTAATTCTGCAAGAGTCAAAAGTGATAGTTTTTAATTTGACCCGATGTTAAATATCAAAAGCGTCGTGTGTGGTATTTCTGTAAGACTTTTCCTACGAAGCGATAGCCATTATCTATCGCGTCAAAATTCTTGTACGATAAACATCATTGTCATTGAAAAAAATTCTGATGCAATTCTTGACATATTTCATTTTCATTATGATTTTGTAATTTGTATTTCAATCAGTTCACAGTTAAATTTTATTTTTTTTTATTATTTTGTTTATTAAATAAAATAATCTTTTTTGAATAAAAAAATATTTTTTTTTCTAAGGGAGGTGGGAATCTCCCAAAGACACCAAGAATTTCCCCCATGGTAGTGTCAGATTCTTATTGACTAAACCCACCTCGCCCTTTAGCCAATATAATGGGATGAAACCCTTACCTGCGTATATTGGCTAGGGCGTAGGAATAGGAAATGGATACGAAAACATTGAATTGGAAGTGGGACTGTAAGGAAACAATGAATCCGCCTATTATTTTTACTATTTGCTAACAGTGACTATAGCCGTTACAACAGTCCCAACATGTAGTAGTATATAATACCTTACTACATGAGGTAATTATTGAAGCGCCCCCACTGTCACTGTAGCGGCTGTTATTATTGGTATTAGTATTCTTATTAATATTATTATTTTACTACAGAGCCAGGGCCATCAGTGGATTACAACGTGCAGCAGTATATAACATCTTACTGCATCCACTGTAGCAGCTATTATTATTATTATTACTATTATTATTATTGTTACTATTATTTTCATTATTATTACTATTATCAGAGACTACATAGAGATGTACAAATTCATACAAAAATTTGTACTAATTTTTTTTCAAACGGGCCAGCTAAAACTGGCTAGTTTTAAAAATCTTAAAGCACAGAAATATTTAGTTTGTGTCATAGCTAAAAGAATTTAGCGAAAACCAGAATCTTCTGTAAAATCTGGTGTAAAATGATCATTCATATATTTTATGCATTTTCAAAATTTTTTTATCCTTGTGATTATTAAACTTTTTAAAGCAAAGCGATGACAAAATAACTTTTAAAATAGAAAAATAAGGCAAAAATGGGAAAATGTATTTGAGAAAATATATATTTAATATGTCGAGTAGAAACGTAAATTTTCAATATGATAAAGAAGACATTCTAAATATCACTTTACAAAAAATATGGAACATTTAGCTAAATATTTCATATAGAAAAAAATTAAATAAAAATAGATTATTTTATAATGTTGACTTTTCTAAAAACAACAAGAAAAAACATTTCAAGGTTATCATTCATATGCATTCAGTATTTCACTACTACAGGCACAATTTTTTGAATGTATCAAATGGTATATCGTATATTATATGGTATCAGATGGGATGAATGTTATCTATTTTATGAAAATCATCTGATTTAACTGCATTATTTATTTAACTAAATTTAACTGATTTAATATACAGTATCCAGCAAAAGTAATGGTAATTTAAAAAAATATATATAGAAAAGCAATAAAATAATATAGGCGTTCGAATTTTTTCTAATAATATTTTTAACTTTATAACTTCAGGGAAAAACAAACAAAGTAACAAAATTTTTTGTATTATGATTTTATTTTATTTTTTGATCTCATGACTCATATTGTTATATTGATAACAGTATACCTACATATATATGTGGGTATTTTTTGAAGATAATATAATATACCTATCAAATAAAAATAACTGAAATAAAAAATAATGCTTTAAAATTCTTCTAAACATTTTTTTAATTAAAAATTATACCAATTAGAAAAGTGGCATGACATTTGCTGGATACTGTACATATTCATAAAAATTATCAAATCATATCAAATTGGAACATAATTACATTTACACAAAACAAAATATAAATATAAATATGTATTGATTTTTGATTTATACATATATAAAAAGTGCCGATAGTATTTATGTGTATTTCTATTTATATTTAATTTTGATTCACACACACTTTCACAATTTAATAAGCATGTAGGCAAGCTGGTTCAAGTAATATAAATGCATAATATGGCATAATGCATATATAATATAAAAATTATATTAGATACTGATCAGATTATGTATATCATAATATGTCATTTGATATCATATGATCATATTCATATATGCATGTTACTTGTTATTTCTATCGACCATACCAATCATACGAAAGTTCATTTATGTACATATATGAAAAAAAAAAATATCCGAGACCAAAACTTGCTTTAAGAAACTTTAAAAAAAAAAGTTGAAAAATGAGACTAAATTTCAAAATCGATATTGTAGCGACATCTAAACTTTTTTGTTGCCATTTGGACATCTCTATGTAGTCTCTGCTATTATATTATTATTATCACTACTATTAATTATACGATATACATTATTACGATATAAAATTCTACATAAATACTACTAAATAAATTAAAATAAAACTTTATTTTCCAAACATCGAAATAACGTTGACAAATTTAAATTACTTTTATTTTTATTTTGGCTTAAGTATTGTCATTTGCCATTTACAGAGAGGAAAGGCTATTTCATTGACAAAACCCAGGAAACAAATAAAAACATGTTTTTCAATTTCGAAGTTTCACTAATAGATGTAGCTCGTAATTTATGAATATTAGTAATCAAACTGTGCCACTCAACTTGTTTTATAAAATTGCAGACAAAATATATTTGCACTGTAAACAAAATCAAATAATTTATCGAACTTATTATATTTCTAAATATGGTTACACAAAATTTTAACATGATTTTGTTGATAAGTAAAATTTGGACTACAAATTCTCGCCTTTCTAAATTTACAGTTCTTTCTTTGAAAATGAGCGTTTCATAAATTTTAAATTAGATTTATAAATTTCATTTAATTTTAAAAATTTATAATTTTACAATTAATTTCAATAACGAATACATGTACTACAAACAATCATATTGCTATAAATAAAAACATACCAAAAATTAAGTGCTTTTTATTAGTCCTATTATTGTTAGTTTAGAAAAAATTTAAACAGATGCTATTAACTTTAATAACTTATCTTGCGAATCAAGCTAAAAATAATAATTTTTTTTTAATTACAAAAGAATTATTAATTTTATTAATGACCCACCCCACAAACAATAATTTCGTTTTTAATATCATTATTTTGTTCAATATCATCATTTTGAAGGGATAATTTTGTTTTTTCAATAATTTTATGTGTTAGTAAAGAATGTTCTTCTGAAATCGTTTGCGTTTTATCTAACAACGAAGTTCTACCTCGAGGTTCATCAATACCATGAACTTGTCTTTTATGTTGCCTCAAAACATACATTTGAACAAAACCAACATCACAAAGATTACAATAAAATCGTTCACCAGTATGACGTCTATGATGAGCTTTTAAATCATTATTTTGTGCAAAAGCCTTAGGACAATACAAACATTTATAAGGTCGCTTAAAATAGAAATTATTTTAATTAAAATTTTATGATTTTACATAAATGTGATATAATTACTTCGCCTGTATGAATTCGCATATGAACTCGTAATTTATAAGCTGTTGAAAATGCTTTTGGACAATTTGTACAATGAAAATTTTTTTCTCCCGTGTGTGATCTAAAATGATGTAAATTTTATTATGATAGTTTAAAATTACAATTAAAAATGTACCTTTCATGAGCATATTGATCAGTTGTTCTTGGAAAAGCCTTATCACAGTATCGACATTTAAATGGTTTTTCACCTGTATGTCTTCTTATATGTATCATAAGATATTGTAACTTTGTAAAACTACCACCACATTCGGAACAAAGAAATTGTTTTGAACTAGTATTATAATGACTTTTACAATGTTTTTTATATTCACTTGCACCAACAATTTTAGCTGAGCAATATTTACATGAAAACTCTTTTGTTTCATTATGTTGAACTGCTATATGGTCTTGAACATATTTTTCAGTTGAAAATTTCCTCATACATATGTTACAAGAAAATAATTTTTCTTTTCTACGTCTTTTTCTTTCTGTTGAACAAATTAATGTATGACGTTTTAAATGTTCATTACGGGTAAATGATTTTTCACACGTTAAACATTGGTACGGTCTTAAATCAGCATGAAATCCGTTTACATGATTCTTTAAATGATCCGATCTCGAAAATGTTTTAGAACACATAGTACAAGCATACGGTTTTGGATCCCCTGAATGTAACAGTTGATGTCGGGTTAAATGTGCTGCTCTAGTAAAAACTTTTTGACATGTTTCACATTCATAATTTCCATGAGCATTAGGTTTTACTTTTATTTTAGGAATTTTCTTTTTTGATTCTTTTATCATAGTTTTCACGATTTCTTGTGTAATTTTAAGTCCTTCTATAGTAATTTTATTCTCCTTTTTTATTTCCATAACAGATGTATTATTCTGTTCACAAACTTTAATAGAAAATTCATTTTCATTATCTGTTTTTGTATCATCTGGAAAATCTTGTTCATATTCACTGTAGTTGTTTTCACTACCAGCTTTAATATTTGTTTTAATGTCGTAATCAACAAAAAATTCTTCTAAATCATTTGCACAATCCTTTTCTAAAACACTAATAATACAAGATAATATGTATATAATGTTCTTAAAAATGAATTTATAATAGGGCTTACTTCATTTCCAAAGAGTTTTTGCTACATTTATGGTTTTTGAAATCATCATCAGTTTTGAAAGTTTTTGCACAATATTCACAAAAATCATATTTACCTATTTCAACAAATTTTAGATGTTCTTCTTGATATACTTGATTTATTTCTATTTTTTTATTTACTTTTTTTATTTTTTGATTAACTGAATGAATATTAGCTAAATGTCTTTTTAAATGATCTTTTCTGCTAAAATTTTTCTTACACAGATGACATTTATTGTTATTTATTAAATCAATTCCCGTATGGGCAGAACTTAGGTGCTCTCTTAAAGATGCAATTTTTGTAAAAAATTTTCCACATTGTTTACATGTACTTGCAGCTTTATTATGTTCTTTTATTTGATCTCCGTTTAAGACTTTATATGATTTACAATTTTTTTTACATTTTTGACATGGGTATACAAAATTAGAAAAATCTGTTTGAGTTTCTTTTTCATAATTTGTTTTTTCATCTTGGCTTTTTAAATCATTTGATAATGACTTAATTAACTCATCAGAGTACTCGCATTGTTTTTTAAATATATATGCAATTTTAGCTTCTTCAAAACATTTGTTACATATGTGGTGAGGTTGTAAAGGTTTTTGATAAATCTAAAAATTTGACAATTTTGTTTATGTTAAAAATGAGATTAGAAAAAGCGCCAGAAATACCTTCTGTGGTAAAAATTCCGATATTACCGAATCAATTTCATTATTAAATAATGATAACAAGTTGTTTGCAGAACTTAAACAAATTCTACAAACATTTTCAAGCTCAAGTAATTCAAAATTAGGAGGAAGTTTTGGTTTAAATATTTTTAACATACTTCTATATTTAAAATATTTTATTTATAACACAATTTCTTTAATTCTTTCTATTATTTACTTTTTTTAAGTTGCTAAAATTAATGTCAAATAAATGCATTATTTATTAAATTTCGAAATTACTAAATTTCGAACAAAAAACCCTATTTACCTATTCTTATTTCTATTTCATAAATTTTATTTTATAGAACGTACGTTCAATCGTTTTTTATGCCAAAAATTACATTCTTGATTTAAAAAACGATTGTGAATACTTGACATTTTACTTGATTTTGTAATTTGTACATGATAATCATGATAATTAACTCGATTTCGGAATTCGGAGTTTGTGAACATTCTATTAAATAATTTATAAAGAAATTATTTTCAAAAATATACATAATTTATAAAGAAATTAAAGAAAAATTTTAAAATAAATAAATAAAAACAAGTTAACCATCAAGCATTTGAATGAAAGTATTATTCAATAAAAAATATTAAAAATATATTCAAATTCATTACAAATTGAAATATTAGTTTAAACCAACAAAACAAAATATAAATAAATAGGTTTTCTACAGAAATTTCGACTTTACCCTAATAGTTCTAAAATCTTAGATTGGTAAAGAAAGACTTTTATTGGCTTTTATTTTGAAAAAGCTCCCTATTTTAGGAGTCACAAGTCAAACCGAAGTGATTAAAAAAACCTATGTAGTCCCCAATTCTGTAATAGAAATTAAAAATAAAATAAAAAATGAGAAAAGTACTAAAAAGTGGCACTATGGTTTTTGGAGGCTATTTTTTTGGGCGAGCTTAAAGGCTAATTTTCATTGAAAAAATTTTATCCGATATCGGATATTTAAAAAGAGTAGACTATACTTAATATAATACTACCAATAGGAAAGAGGGAGAAAAATAATGAATTCAAATGTCATGTATCCATAAGAATGTTAGTAGTGTCCCATTTTTTTTGTGTACATACACATTTTTTACGTATGTGTTAAAAATATCGGAGATAATTATAGAAAATTTAGCTTCAGCGAGCTAAATTTCATCCGATATTTTCTGAACGCTTGTACCGATATTTTTGTATTTTTTCTCTGACATACAAGTAAGTGATTTTGTATCTTCTGCCTATGCTCTAACAATTATCGCCGATATTTTTTTCCATAAAAATTAGCCTTAAAGTCGAACCGTTTTATTTTTTTTTTTCTATATTTTAATTCTACAATAAAATCAGGGAGTACCTTTTTTAAATCATGTCGGTCCGACTTCTAGTTCGCAAGATATGAGGACTTCTTGCAACTTAACTTATAACAATGTATGTACTCCGATGCTAGTTCAATATATAAAATAAAAAAAAATTTTTTAATTTGTAAAATATACTAAACAAAACAACATTCACTAAAATACTAATTTATTTTTAATTATATAAATAAAAATATCATAGATATATTAACTAATAGATGGGAAGTTAGGTATAGTACCTATACATTTCGTTCACTCAGCTGTTATTAAAATAATGTAAAGCAGTTTTTCATAACCAGTTTCATTCAGAGATTTTAAATTTTTATATTACTTAATAATTCATATATTTTGTTTTTAAAATTCAATTTAATTAAAGTTATTCAAAATTTTAACTACTTGTAAAATAACAAAATAAGTGATAAAATTTTTTTAAAAATTAGAAATGAAATTATTTCACCTTTTAGGAACCTATTACTGAGGAAACTAAAGCAATACATACGCACGTTTCACTCAGTTGTTTCTCAAAATTGGCCGAAAATATTTTCTTCACTGCCTATCTATTAGTTGATACATCTATGATTAATATACATACATGTATGTATCTAAAGACTGTGACTGAAAAGTCAAAATATTAAATGTCAATTTTTTTTTATAATTTCGTAATTAAACATATATGTAATATGGTAATATGTATATCGAAAAATACACCTTCCTATTTTAAGACCTCCCTTAAAATGGTTTCAAAAAAATATTATTTTACAAAAATAAATAGTTAAAAACGAATTAACAATTAAAGCATTTGAAGTATTTAATATATCTATTCAAATATTATTTACTATATGTATTTATCACAAATATTTCAGTTTCAAAATCTAACATTAAAAACATGATAAAACATAAAGATTTTTCCGGAATTTCGTTATTTTACTAATAGATGTAGCTCTAAGTTTTCGAATAAAAAATTGTCAATACTAAACGTCTTTTATGTCAATTGTCAATTATATAGTTGTTTATTAATTTTAATTCTAAAATTTCTGATTTATTACAAAATATTTAATTGGTTCTTTGTAAATAAAAAATAAAAATTTTTATTTTAAATATGAATATAGAAATTGATATTCAGTGTTGTAGGACATGTCTTGAATCGACTACAGATAATTATCTTTTTGACAATTTTGAACTAATAGAAAAAATTGAAGCTATAACTTCGACAGTTGTAAGTATATTTATTAAAAATTTAGTAAATATTTAAAAATAAACAAATTTTAGATAATTAGAGATGATGGTTTACCATTATATTTTTGCATATCTTGTTATAATAAGCTTGAAATTGCTTATCAATTCCGTCAACAAAGTTTAAAAGCATGTAAAGCTTTAAAAGACTATATATGTAAAGTTAAAAATCAATTTAATGAAATATTTAAACATAAAGCTGAAATATTTGAAACAAGTGATGATTCTAAAAGAGAGTCCAAATATGATATAAATGTTGATGACGATCAACATTTTAATGAATTTGAATCAATTGAGACTGTTATAATACAAAATAAAAAAACAATTCTGAACATTGATTTACCTTTAAATGCCAATGATAATAATGACTTAGAATTTAATTATGCCATAGAAAATATAAATCAATTATCAGAATCTTTAGAAAAAGAGAATGAAACTAAAGAACAATTAATAACAAATAGATTCAATGAAAGAATTAAAAGAATTGTTAATGAAAACAGAGGTCCATTAGATGTTAAAGTAGCAAAAGTTGAGTTTGGTTCAAAGGAATTAGTTAAATGTGAAAAATGTGAAAAAATATTTAAAAAAGAAAATTTAATAAGACATATGGTATATAAAAAATTTTGATTTCAAAAACAAAAACAAAAATATTTAAATATTTTAGGCAGCACACACAGGAGAGAGTAGATTTAAATGTCATATATGCAATAAAAACTTTACACAAAAAACGGGGTTAAATCGACATATTCTGATTCATACAGGAGAAAGGTAAATTAAACAAGTTTCATTCTAAATATTTTTTAATATCAAAAATAATAACATTAGTAAGTAAATTATAGAATAAATACTTTCAGCTTTTTTAAAAATAAAAAGAGTTCATATTTATTTACTTTTATTTATAGACCATACAAATGTGACAAATGTGGAAAGAAGTTTTCTCAATCAAAATCATTAAAATTTCATATGGCGGTACACGGTATTAATAATTCTTTTAACTGTTCAATATGCCACTATAAATTTATAAAAAAAGAAAATTTAGAGGTAAAAGAAAAAAAAAACAAATGTATATTTATTTAACATTTTCTCTTTTTTAGATTCATATGAAAGAAAAACATTCTTCTGGATCTGAAATAGCTTCATTTTATGTTTGTGAATTTTGTAAAAAATCTTTTAAATTAAAGTATTCATTGAATGCACACATAAGAAAATATCATAAAGATGAAATTATAACAGATATAAACTTCGAGAACGACGACAAAGAATCGGAAAGTGAATAAACATTTTTAACATGTAATAAATAAGTTTGTTATAATTTTGTAATTAAATAAATCAATAAGTTAATTTTTATTAAATTATTTAATTTTAATATTTCGTTAAACTAATCGTTCCAATGTTAAAAACATTGATGTAGAATAATTGTATCTCATTATTTGTTATTACTTATTAGTCGTTTCGTTCAGAAAGAACTCAGCGAACAAAATGAGTGCTGAGTTATTTATATCATGAAATGCTACTTCAAAAATTGAATGTATTTATGATAAATACTATGGATATATCATTATAAACATTTAAATTCTTAGATTAAAAATTTAAAATAATTTACTTTTGTTTAACTTGTGATTCAGCGGTTCAACCACTGTATTGTAATTACGGTAGTAATTACTAATTAGGTAATTAGTAAACTAAACTCAATCTGTTGTGTCAGGTGTGGGAGGACGTGTGGTGAGATGTTTCAGCACAGGACATATAAAAGCAAAAAAGGTTTCAATATTTTCTAAAAGAGTGCGTATAATTAATTTGTAATTTAAATGACATGACACTACCTAATACATACATACATATGCATATGCGTATATAAATACAAATGTCACATCTAATATATTTTTGTTGATAAAAATCAAAATATCAATTAAAGTTAAAAAATAACATTTATTTTCTTAAATAAAGAAAAATTTATTAATATTTGAATTTGAAATTAGGAAAAGTAAAAACTAGAGTACTTATAAATGGATGTTGAAATTGATACAAAATGTTGTCGGACATGTTTAGAAGCGACGACGGATAATTTTTTATTTGATAATCCAGACTTAGTAAAAAAATTAGAATTTACTACATCATTAAGAGTAAAAGTTTTTATAAATATATTTTTCATATTTAAAAAGCAAAATACATTGTAGATAAATGAAGCTGATGGACTTCCAATATATTTTTGTAATGCATGTATTAAAAGGCTGGAAGTTTCATATCAATTCCGTTTACAAAGTATCAGATCATTTAAATATCTTAAAAATCATATAAATCAAATACAAAATCAATTTAAGAATATAATAAAGAGTAAATCTAGTCCAAAGGATGGAAATAAGGAAGCAATCAAGCCAGCTAGTAAAACTATTTTTATATTGGCGGAAGAACAAAGATCTGATAAAAATGAACCAAATATTGAAGAACAATCTTGTGATAAAGGGGATCCACTTTATTCTGTTACGACAAACGAACCAATTAAAAATCCGAAGAGGAGAAAAAAGAATACAAAAATAATTAACGAAGAACAACCAATAATTGTTAAAACAGTTACAAGAGCTAGATCATTAAATAAAAATGAAAAAAAGAGCATTACAATTAGTAATGATGATGCATTCAATGAAAATGATGGTGTTGAATTTTCAAAATGCGATGTTTGCCAAAAAATGTTTAGAAAAGGAAATTTAAAGCGTCATAAAGTAATACAATTTTATATTAAAAATAATTTTTCTATTAAAATAATGTTCCGTTTAGCAAACACATACAGGCGAACGTAAATTTGAATGTGAAATATGTCATAAATGTTTTACGCAAAAATCTTCTTTGCAACGACACCATCTTACCCATACTGGAGAAAAGTATAATATACCTAATTACATATTAAATTTATAATCGAATAATGCTGCTTCTTATTATTTCAGACCGTATAAATGCGAAACTTGTGGGAAAAGATTCTCCCAATCAAATATATTAAAATTCCATTTAACAACACACGGAACAGAAAAAACATTTAATTGCTCAATTTGTCCTTATAGATTTATAAAGCCGGAAAACTTAGCGGTTAGTTATACTTGAAGTTTAAACATTTATTAAAATATTATATTTTAGAATCATATGAGAGAAAAGCATTCATCTGGGAACAGTGATGAAGTAACACTATTTGTATGCCAATTTTGCAATAAAGGTTTCAAAACAAAATATTCGCTGAAGGTTCATAAAGATAAATTGCATAAAGATGATATAGTTTTTGATATGGACTGGAGTGATATTGATAATGAAGATTCTAATGATCCAGAATAAATCTATATAAAATATGTACTTTTGTTTTATATATTGCAAATTTGTTAATTTTTTTTTTATATATTAAATTTTTGGAAAATAATTTAAAAATAAGATATAAAAATACTGACTAAAGAAAAATATTGACAGTTTTTAATTTTCTGAGAAAATTTTTGCAAAATACACTTTTGCAATTAAATCTGTTTTTTAAACGGATTTTTTAATTTTTAAGTAATAAATTAGTTATTTATATTATTTTTTAAATTTTTGTTAAATCTGAAAAATCTGGTAGAAATCCTCTAATCTTGTGACTTGTATACATACATACATACATATATACATATATACTTTGTGTAAAGAAATTTGTATGAACAATAATTGCCGTAATTTTCGAAAATAAATAGAACAGAACCAGAATTATATTTTTAATAAAATCAAAATAAAATTCAAAGCTTGTTTATAAATTAATTTTGGTTATTTTTGCATTTCACATATTTAAGCAAAATGTAAACGAAATGCAAAAACATTTGTAAAGGCACTATACACTCTATCTAGAGTTTTTGCAATGAAATTTGAAGTTTTCCTCTTGATGAATTTGAAGAAAACAAGTTTGGTGTAACATTTAATCTTATAATTATTTAACATTTTTCTTTACTAACTTAAATTTCATTCCAATATTTTTTTATAGAAATTAAATAGGTATTATATATATTTTTATTTTAATATGTTGTCAAATAACCCAATTTTTTAATTAGTAATTGTAATGCATATAATTACTAATTTATATTTTAAAGCAGTATTGCCAACACTATCGCTGGCAGGATTGAAGATTGTGAACTCTGAATTATGAAGTATGGAACAAATGAACAAATCTATAAAATAAAAATGTCAGTGTCAAAGTTTTGTTGATCAAAAAACATTAAATTTTATAAAATAAAAGATTAATTACTAATTTAAAAAGATTAACTTAAATTCAAATTAAAGCTAGAGGCTCTTATTTTTGATGCTAAAAAAATGAACGTGGAAATAGATACAAAATGTTGTCGTATATGCTTAAAAGCAACAACAGATAATTATCTATTTAAACAGCCTGAATTAGTAAAAAAATTAGAATTTACTACTTCATTAAGAGTAACTATTAATATTTAAATCATTATATTTTATAAATAAACATGATTTCTTTTTTTTTTTTAAATAGATAATTGAAGGTGATGGACTTCCCATATATTTTTGTAATGCATGTGAAAAAAAATTGGAAATTGCATATGAATTTCGTTTACAAAGTATAAAATCATACAAATATGTTAAACATCATATATTCCAAATACAAAATCAATTTAAAAATATTGTAAAAAATAAATCAAGCTTTAAAGTTGATAAAGTTAAAAATAATCATTTATTGAAAAATAATAATGCAAATTCAAACCCATCTGAAGAATGTATTAAATTAAAAGAATCAATTATAACAGAGCATACTAATGAACCAGATCCATTGTTTTCAGAAACAGATAATTCTAAATCCGAAGATCAAAAAAAAAAAAGAAATAGTTATATAAAAGCGAAGAAAATTATACAGTGTACAAAAAAATCAAAAAAGTTACGTAATAAAGCTGAAAAAATTAATAATATTAGTAATGATGATGCATTTAATGAAAACGATGGTGTAGAATTTGCAAAATGTGATATTTGCTGTAAAATGTTTAAAAAAGGAAACTTAAGACGCCATAAAGTATAAAATTTTACTTTGCAATAAAATACATGTTAAATAATATTTTTTTTAGCAAACACACATAGATGATAAAAAATTTGAATGTGTAACATGTAATAAAACATTTACTCAAAACTCATCACTTAAACGGCATCATTTGATTCATACTGGTGAAAAGTATACTTATAAATATTTTTTTAATTTAAATTTGAAATTGTTAAATTTTTTAATAGACCATTTAAATGTGAAACATGTGGTAAATGTTTTTCACAATCAAAGACCTTGAAATTTCACATGACTTTACATGGTACAGATAAAACTTTTAAATGCTCAGTATGTCGTTATCGATTTATAAAAGCAGAGAATTTAGCAGTTGGTTTTGATTTAATATATTTAAAAAATATATTTTTTTTTTATTTTTTGTCTTGTTTTAGAATCATATGAAAGAAAGACATCTATCTGGAAATAGCGATGACGTTGTTTTGTTTGTATGCCAATTTTGTAATAAAGGCTTCAGATCAAAATATTCCTTAGAAGTACATAAAGAAAAATTACATAAAGATGTTATATTTGTTGATATGGAATGGAGTGATATAAACAACGAGGATTCAGAAGAATCTGAATAAGATAAGAATCAAATTGTTTTGTAACTTAATGATTTACATAAATTTCATACGTTTTATTTGATTTAAAAGATATATTTGTTTAATTTAATTTAAATTGAATTTATTCTACTCATATAATTTATAATTTTATAGTTATTAGTTTCTATCCATTGCCTTTTAGGAACGATCAAAACTTGTAGGTTTAATAATATCTCTTTGAGGTTTCTTTTTTCATGGAATGGAAAACTTTAAATTTTTTTTAATTAAAACTCTAGTCATATTTTTAATTATGTATTACATTTTTATTTACCTAATTAGAATTTTTTAATTATATAAAATGAAAAAAATGAAAATTAAAATCTATAATAAAAAAACGAAATCGAATTAATAAATATCCATTGTTAATATGTATTAAATATAGAATCGATGGTATTAAAGTAGCTTTGTTTTGAATTTGGAAGCATATGCACATAGTTACATATTGAAAAATTCATTTCTAGACATAAAAAAATACTTTTTTTTTGTTTATTTCTAATACTTATAACTTTTATATGTAAAGAGATAACTTCTTAAATAATTGTTATACTTGAAATTAAAGATATACTAACTTTTGTATAAAACGTTGCTTGAATATAATAATTTTGGCCCGCATTAAACATTTATGACATTTTTAAGGTGAAGTTTTTTACTAGTGCCATAGAGATTTGATATCCATTTTTGAAATAGTTCTAGTTAAACTACAGATGTTTTACGTATTATTTGAAATTTTCCTAAATTAACACCATTGCAACAGATAAATCTCATTAAAATAGTATGTAAAAATTGATCTATAGATCACGAACTGTGCATCATAGATCCCCCACCCATACGACGTTTTTTTTTCTTTTTTGCAGTTAAAGATTCTTGTCCACTATCGGAGGCCGAATCAGCATTATCTGGTTCACTTTCAGAACTTGATGAGGACGAAGAAGATGAAGATGAATTACTACTTGAATCAGATGCAACTCCAGTACTTTGTTCAATATTAATACTTTCAGCAATTTTTGCTAAATCAGGTTCTTTTTCCTAAATAAATTTAATTTATGCATTATATTAGTTATTTCTTTTTTTTAATTAAAAATATTACTTGTAAAACTTTAAACCATTTTCTTGATAATTTTGGTCTTCCACGAACAGTTTTATGCCAAACTATTGGAAAATTTGTTCTGCTGCAAAAATTTTGTGTTATCGCAATTGTATTATCCAAATTTAATACAACGTGCCACCAACCACCAGGTACAAATACAGTTTCACCAGGTTTTTGTAAAATTTCCAGCTAAAGTTATAAAAAACATAAGTATGCAAAAAAAAAAAATTTTGTATTCTCTTACTGGTTTGTACTCTTCAGGCCAATCGATCATTTTAGTTTTCGGATATATTATATTGAACCATGTAATTGCTTCGTCACGCTGTTTTCCACCCATAGCTCCAGTTACCTTTAACATTTCTTTAGGTGTATTAGTTGGGAAAAGGCACCAACGTTTATGACCAGCTACGAGAGCATTCCAAGCGCTTGTTCCTAACGGATCAATATGTATTCCAGTTCCAGATCTTTCTGGGCCCATTACAAACCATCTGTATGGGGGTCGTCTTTCTTCTCCAGCATATTTAAAAAGATCATCACGAAAATATTTTGGTATTGTATAATCGTCTAGTAATTTTTTTCGTCGATGATGTTCACCAAAACTGCTGTCAAAAATATATAGAGGGCTATCATCTTTTGTTGTTGTCATATATTCTATGTAATATTTCATTTTCATTTTCACACTATAACCTTCATTATCTTCACCACATTTAAATTTTTGATTTCGATATTTTTTCATAAGGCGTGGTAAAATCCATTTTTCTTGAGCCTTCCACCCTTCTTGCATTCCTTGTATTACAACAGGTTTATAAATTTTTTCATACTTATCTATAAATTCGTCGCAATCAAAATCTTTGGCATTTATACGTTCCACATTATCGGTGAATTTTGTAAATTCATCAAAACGATCCGAAAATCTCTGAGCAATCCAGGCATCTCTATCGTTTAGTTCTAAAAAAAATTGTAAAAAGCAATTTTTAATAATACGTAATTTTGTATGTTTTATTACTTTTTTTTTTTTAATAACTATCTGGATTCTGGCTTAAGAATGTAATTTATGTTTTATAAAACTATTTTTAAATTTAGCTTTTTCAGCATTTAAAATAAATTTCACAATAGTGTAAAATTAAAAAAAAAATATGTTGTTAATACTATATTTTATATAATACCATACTACTTAATTATAATTTTACAGAAAAACCATATTTTCTTTTTTTTATTAGTAAAATTTTTACCTGGCCTAGCTTTTCTTTTGACTTCACGTACTCGTTTTCTTGAACGATGTGGCAGCTTAAACTCTTCAGTCATATTTTTGTTCGATTAGTTATTTATTTGAAGATTATTAAAATATCCAATAATTAATTATTTTTATTAAGAATTTTAACCTAAAATTATTTAAATATCAAAAGTTAAAAAAAAAATCTCCACCAACAGCCAAACAGCAACAACACAACGATGTACAAAAAAAAATGCAAATGAAATTAAAATCTGTCAAATGATTATTAAATTTTAGCGCGACAGAAGGTATGGCGTACGTGACTTTTTACAACATATGTCAAGTTTAGTATATTGTGATTTGTGGGCAATCCAATTCAACAAAGCTTATTAGGTTTGCCTATGCTGTTATTAGGTTTGCCTGACTAAATTTCCTAAATTGAGATATAACAGCGAATTTCTACCTTTTTTACTTTATTTTAATTTGTAATCAAAAATTAACAAATGATTTTTGCGTAAAAATTATGTAGTTTAGTTGAATACTTTTTAATTTAAATATATCATAAACTTTTATTTAATTTTCAAAATTTTATCAAGTTAAATTATAAGGTTTGATATTATATTTTTAGTTCAAAAAAATATAACGGTTTTATCTGAATGTTATAAAATCCGAATAGATAAAATGTGTTTCTTAAAATCAAGTGTTTGTGCACGTAATGTACTTTTACGTAGGTACGGTTAATAATTTATAAGTTTTTTTTATTTTTGACAAGTTTTTTAGTACGCAGTGACTACCTGTTTATTTTCTGAAATCTGATTGTGAAATCTAAAAAAATATATCACCTATTCGCCTTTAAACGAAGCAATATTTCTATGTTTCTTTTTTATAATTTTTAAATCATTTTCGAAATTCATCAATTAATTTCTCATCCCGTTTTCATAGATTTGGTTTTCTTTTAAACTAAATTCTGATTTTTCTTATATTCTTCAAATATGAATCATTTTCTATTTAACTTTTTGTTCAGGCAAATTATATTTAGAAAACGTAGATCCTGATTCCTGACATAAATAATAGAATAGAGCAGAGATTTATTAACGCTGGAGTCTGAACGCATAGTTTTTGTCAGCACTAAACAATCAACTTACATACAAATTACACTGCAATACACTGACAATACAACTGAATCAAGCTACAACATATTTGTTAAATTAATTAAAATGTCAAACTAAAAATTTTTTAAAAGTAGTTTATGAACATTTTTATGATTTGTTATATTTTTTGAGTATTAATAACCGTGGTAATAAATAAGAAATTTCATATTTTAGACACTTTTGAATAAATCGGTTAAATATTTTCAATTTTTAGTCTTAATTTTAATATACAAAACCACAAATATGGTTGATTTTAAGCCTAAATTACCGGAATTATTTTCAATATCAGATGTCGAAAATGTTTGTAGAATTTGTTTATGTGCTAATAGTATTTTATATTCAATATTTGAAAATGAAATTGATACATTAATTTCAGCTTTTACTTTATATAAGGTAAATTAAGTCAAATTTGTAATTTAAAACTTATTTAAGGAGTTTTATTCATTTTAGGCTCATAAAAATGATGGTTATCCGCATCAAATTTGTCAAAAATGTTACGAAGATATTAAGGCAGCGTATTGTTTTATGAAACAATGCCAATCTGCTCATAATTTTGTAAAATTGTTTTTAAAAATGCCATTATCTAAGAAAACAATTATTTGTTATTTGTGTACAACCAATTTTTGTAGTAATTCAAACCTGAAAAGACATTTAAAAAATATTCATGACTTAGAGTGGGAAATAGGGAAGCGTAGACCAGATATTTCTTATGGCTTCAATAATTCTGTAAATGCTATAAATTTTAGAGAAGATAGTAATTTAAGAACTGAATGCAAATCTTGCGGTGAACAATTTGAGACTGAACAAGGTTATAAACAACATATTTGTGCAAATAATAATGAAGATGATTTGTAAGATGTTTGTTAATTTCTACAGAATTCAAATAATTAAAATTAATATTTCTTTTCTGTTAAGTAGGCTTTTTGTGGATGAGGAGGATATTAAATTAAATTTTGACAATTCCAATTCAAGTACAATTAAGTATAGTAAAGAATTAAGAGAAAACGAAAATAAATTTATATCAAATATTCCAACATCAAACATTTTAGAAAATTTTGGAAATTTGGATGTAGCATCTCCCATACAGGACATAAACTCTAATGAAAGTGAATTATCCAATCCAATACCTCTAATTAAAGCACCGACATTTAAAGATTTGATTATAAATAGCAACACAGAAGATGAAAAAACTAAAATGTTAGGTTATCTTAATCTGATGCCAGAACAAAAGCTTGAAGAATATGAACATTTAATAGTCTTAAAGAAAGATGAAAGAAGAAGGGCATATAAAATTTTAAAAAAGTTTAGTCGAAATAAAAGCAAATCAATTCTAAGAACCAAAAAAAACTTCGTTAAGACTGAAGATGGTAAATTTCAATGCTGTAAATGCAAGAAACAATTTGAAAAAATGAATTCCATAAGAAGACACGAATTAAGTCATTTAAAAGATCCAAAACCATTTGCATGTGCCATATGTTCGAATAAATTTTCAAAAATAGATTATTTGAAATTTCATGTTAAAAATGCACATCCAAATACAATAATCGAACGTCCTTATCAATGTGTTATATGTAAAGACTTACATGTGAAAGTTTTAGATCTTTTACATCATTTTCGGATTTGCGGAGTTCAAAAACAATTGTTTACAGATAATCAATTTTTAAAATCTTTTCATAAAGACATAAAACAAACGAAATGTAAAAATAATAGAAATAGTTTAAAAAAAGTTCCGAATATAAAACTGGAAGAATGTCGTAATCAAAGTTCTAATGATTTCAATATTTTTGACCCTAATGACGAATCTGCTTCTAATTCTGATCAACACAACTACAATGGTGAATTATCTTTTGATCCAGTGAATTACTGTGATGCTAATTTTATTGACGATACAATATCTGAACAAGTAAACAGTTATTATAAATCTAATATCAGTGTCCAAAATTCTAATCATCAATCATTTTATGAAAAGAATAATATTAATTTTTTAAAATCTTTGTTAGATGTAGAAGGCGCTATAGATTCTGATCTTATGTTAAAAAAAATGGAAGTTACAGAAAGAAATTCTTACGGAAAATTTGAATGCGAAATATGCAAAAAAGATTTTAATCGAAAAGCTCATTTGCAACGTCATTATGTAACGCATACAACAAATAAACTATATGTATGTGAATTTTGTTACACTAAATTTTCTTGTCCTGAATATGTTATTACACATATGAATCGGAAACATATTGACAAAGTTTCTCAAATTGTAAATGACCATGCTAAATTACAGAATTATGAATTGATTAAATTAAATAATCAATACAGCAAAAAAATAAATGAATTCTCTAACTCAATAAATTCTGAATTTGTAGTTAGAGTGACACCACCAAAACAAAATATTCCCAAATATGATATGTTAAAAACAAAGGATGGCAAATTTGAATGCAAAACATGTCATAAAATTTTTAGTAGAGCAGAACATGTCAGACGTCATGAATTAATTCATTCGGATGTACCAAAACCGTTTGCGTGTAAATTTTGTAATCGGGTTTTTTCAAGAGCAGATAATTTAAAAAAACATTTGAATTGTTATTGTATGAAAAATGATTTATTAAAAAAATCGTCATCAATTCTTAAATCTAAATTAGCTTCATCATCAATAAAGGAAACTTAAATTTTACATTTTATATAATATGTTATTTTAAATTTTAATTTGTTTAGAAGCTTAAAAGAAAAACCATTTTTATAGTATATGTACATACACATTTTGAGTTCAATGAGAGTTTAATCTTATTTTTGTAATTAAAAGAATAGATAACTTCAAATTTATTAGTTTTTTACATTCCCTTTAGAATTAACTAAAAATTTCAAAAAGAAGAGTTCAAAATAAACAAAATCACTAGATTTTAAATAAAATTTTATTAAATGTTTTAGGAATTTAGTAAACCTTTAATAAGTTTAATATCAACTGAAATTGCTTGAGACATTTAAACTGTTATATTATGAACATTTTGTAAATGATCACTTAATGTATATTTAGAACGATAACTTTTGGAACAAATTTGGCATTTAAGTTCCATTGCTTGTGCATCGCCATGGATTCGATTAATATGTAACTACAAAATAAAAGAAAAATGTTTAAAATAATATTAATCTATTAATTCAAAAACTATGTACTTACAAGTAAAGTTCGTTTTACAGTAAATTTTTGATTACATTGGTTACACTCATATTTTTTGGTTTTTGTATGAGTAAGAAGATGTCTCTTATAAATTTGACGACGTGAAAAAGCTTTACCGCAAATATCACATCTAAACGGCTTTTCTCCTAAAATTTATATTAACATAAAAAACTGAAAACCTACTTACTAGCAAAGTACTAAAACTAAAGTTAGTTTTTTATACTTTGTTATTAGAAATATGTTTTACCAGTATGAGTTAACATATGTTCTCGAACACTATTTAACTGTGTAAAAAGTTTGCCACAAGTCTCACAACTAAATGCTTTCCGTAAATTTAAATGAATTTCCATATGGCGATCTAAATTTAGTTTAGTTGTAAAGGTATTATCACATTCTCCGCAACGAAAAATATCATTAATTAATTCAGTAAAGGACGATTCTTTCTTATCTTTAGGTAGTAAATCAGTTTCTTTTAAAACTGAAGATAATTTTATTACATCCGGTACATAACGTCTTTTTTTATATTTTTTACTGATATTTTTGATATTGTTAGCATTAAAATTAGATTTATTGTGAAAAATATCTTCAGAGTTGTCACTTTCAATATTTATACTTAAAGAATTTTCATCTCTTTTTAATATATGAATTTTGTTTGCATTTCTTTTTTTTGTAATTAATTTTGATTCTCCTAAATTAGAATAGTCCGTTTTTAATTCTGAAATTTTCTTAAATTTTATTAATTTATTTATGTCGGCTGGTATTTCATCACATTCTAAAGTATTTGCTTCATCTAATAATTCAATTTTTTCGTATTCTTCGCTCTCATTAGGATCAATAAAATCTATTTTCATTTCATCTTTTACATTTTCAGAATTTGCTGAATCAGTTATTTCTGGCTTTAGAGTTTCCAAACTCTCAAAATCTTCATCTGTTTCTTCAACAATTACTTCAGATAATTTGTAAATATTTTTTGTATTACTTTCTTCTTCGTATAATTCAGCTAATTCACTAACATTTATGTCAGATATAGTATCTTCTTCTGCATATTTTGTCCTTGATGGTAATGTTAAAAATGTTTCATTTATTCTTCTTAAATATGATTTTAATTCTGAATTGGTTGCTATTGCTTGCCGTTTAAGACGCGCAGCAACTCGAAGAGCTAAATGACATTTTTCACACAAATGAGATGGTAAATTGTCTGATTCTGAAACCTAAGATAATTACTTTTTATTTCTCTTATAAAAAAGTAATATTGTATTATTTGAAAATTTACAATTTTAAAATATATTAACGGTATGTATAACTTAAATATTTTCAATTGTACTGCCAAAAATTTAATTAAAATTTACCAAAAGTATACGATTGTACTTACCTCCAATAATGTTACAAAAGTAAAATTGTAAAGGATTTCAGATTGATTATCAAATAAAAAATGGGTTGCTTTAGATTGCAAACATATTCTGCAAACACTAGAATCAAATTTAACAGGCATATTATTTGTTTAGTTTGCAATTTTGATTTGTTTTTTACTTAAACTAAAAAAACTTTTGATAACTGACATCAAATAGTTTATTTTGACATTTAAGGTTATTGTACTAAATTTTATTTTGTACTTTTAAATGAAGTTGACATATAGGGTTGTCAAATAACAAAAATGCTAAAAAATATGGTATAAATATGACAAATGAATATTATTTAAGTAAAGTTAAAATATTTTTGATAACAAAAATATTTATTTCGTGATATAAGTTGTATGAAAAGCAGTTAGCTATATAAATTATAATAAAATAACAAAAATATAACTGACAAAAACAAAGAAAAAAAATTTATGCATAATTCTTTTATGGCAAATGGCAATTCATATTTATGACATTTCGTTGGGAAAATAACTTTTTTAACCAACGGTAACATTGGTACTGTCAAATTCAAAATTAACTGACATTTTTACATTAGATAGAAAGAAAAAATATAATTTTATGTATTTATTGTACTCTTCAATCTTATGCTTTCTTAAGAAATTATGATTGAACGTTTTTTTACTGTTCAACACAGAAACGGAGAAAACCCCATAAAGTTCGGGTATATCGCCGCGAACTAATTTTTTTTTTATAAAAATAAATTTAGATTTTTGTTGAATAATTTATTTATTTTCAATTACAAAATAATTAATATTATAATCTTAATCAAATACTTGAATAAAATATCATTAAAAAAGGCATATGAATTAATAATTCTACTTAATTTTTTATACAAAAAAAAATTTGATTGTAGTTGGATAGAAAGAAAATAGCAAATTTCCGTCATCAAAGTGCAACCAACCAATTAAATGCTGGAACTATTGCGGGAAATTGTAATAAATTTTTGTGAAAAGAGTTCCTGTTAAAATTATAGGAATATGTAAACCAACAACAATAAAATAAATTTAGTTTTTGAATTTAAAAGTTTTCATCTGATTGCCAAAGGAATATTTGTTGATTTAGAAAAAATATTGAATTCAAAATATCAAAATATTAAAAAAAAAGTTGGTAAAAAAAAAAAAAAAAAGAAAAAGTGTCGCAAATACTTTGTGATTCTCAATTTTTTATGTTTTTGTGTAAAAACCTCGTATTAATGGATGTTCTAAATTATTTTTTTAGGATTTTTTTTTTAAGTTTTGAAAAAATAAAAAAAAAGAAGTAAAATATATAAAAGAAAATTAGAATTAAAAAAAAGCATAGAACTTTTATTGTACTTCAAATCGATTGTGTCAAAAGTTTAGAAAAAAGAAACGAAAAGAGAAGAAAGCTGGTGAAATAAGAAAATCAAAAGCGACAGCTGAAACTCTTGGAATAGTCGATATATTTTTTTTTTTTTTTTTGGATTAAATTTACTTTATTATTTCTTTCAACGAAATAATTTTTTATTTTATTTTTGGATTACAATATCGAATTTGTCTTTTTTAAGAATTAATTATTTCAAAACTAATAAGGCTCTAGAAAAATGGATTGTGTTCGAGTTGGAATAAGTGTCAGTATAAAACGAACTGATGGTAAGTAAATTTTTATAAATGTAATGTGTTTATTTAAGCATTTAAGTTAACAAATTTTCTTCAAGTACTGATGATACATAAGTCATAATTAATTTTTTTATATGTAAATACATAACCGGTGTTTTAATCTTAATTAATATGTTATTAAATTAAATCTTAGAATGGTTTTAACAGAATTCCTATCAAAACATATTTTAAAAGCAGTTTTTATTTGAATTTTCATGTTTTTTTGTCTAATCAGGTTTCTTTTTATTTGCTAGACTTTTTTCTTTTATAAAAGGCTCCTTATTTTAAATTAATTTGTTAAATAATAGAATAACAGCTGTAATATAAATATATTTTTTTTAGATTTTATTTCAACTTAAATTAAAATTATTTCCATTTTAATTGTACCTGTAATGGTTAAATGTAACTTGTGTTATTGTTTGTTAGTTTCGTTTCGATTAATTTTTCACAGTGCTAAATAAAATAAAATTTAAATAAATTTCTATTTAAACGTGTTTTCAGATGTTAAGTCAAACATTCATAACCAACTATTAATATAGGTATTAGGAGGTACATATATTAAATTTTAAAAATTAACCGAAAAATAATAATGAATTTGTTCCTATTGTTGTTGAACAGTAAGAACTAAGAGTAGCTTAAATTAAATTAAAAATGTGTGCGTTATAAAGATTTTATTTTAATTATTTTTCACAAATATTCATTTAAGAAACTAAAAAAATAAGATTATTTCTTAAAAAGGACTAAAAAGAATACGATAATAAATTTTAAAAAACTAATTACATATTAATAATAAAAAATTAAATACCTATTCAAATAAGAAAATTAAGTACCTATTCAAATAAGAAAATTATATTCAAATTTAAAATATATTCTCATTCTCTTTGTATGAATTACTTATAAAACTTTATAAATTGACATCACAATCTTTGACTATTTTAGGTACCTACCTACCTAAGTTAAAGAACTTTAATTAATTTGTATAATAAAATTTTAATATTATTGTAAATTAATATTATAAAATGACATTAAAAATGTGTTCAAGGTATTATAATGCATAATCTAACTTATATCGAAAAATATTTATGTGTTCTAACATGATTTTTAAAAGTAATCTAACGTTTTTCAGATTTTTAAAGATCTTAAATCTTAGAAAATGTACTAGTGTATTTCGAGTGTACCAATTTTAAAAACTTAATTTAGAAGTTTTATAATTAATTTACAATTTACAAATTTCTTTCTATAGAATTTCAATTTTCAACTTATATGTACATATAATTATTTTTTAACAATTAAAAGTAGCTATGTAGGAGGTGGCATTTATAAAAATAGAATTCAAATCATTCAATTTTGTTAAATTAAAATGCAAATAAAATTGCAAATTTTTTGCAAAAATATATATTTTTTTTTTTTTTTTTATTAAAACCTACTCTATTTTAGTATTTGATTTAAATGCCTACTTGCTTTAATTTTAAAAACTGTTAGTTTAAAAGTAACTTTTTCAAAACCAATAAGTATATTTTTTCTCGGTTAAAGTGTATTTTCTAAAAAGAGATGTAAGTAACTATGTATTGTATTATTTTAAAAATACTTATTCATCAAAAGGTTAATTCTTATCCAAAATTTGATTTTAATATAAAACAAAAATACCATATAAAGAAAAATAAAAAGAAAAAAAATGGTTAAAAGCACTGAAGAATAACTAAAAAAATTTAAAAAAAAAAAACGAGACGAGCTACATTTAAAAAAAAAAATAATACAATAACATCAAGTCCGCCTACAGGTTAAATATAAAATACAATATGAACATAAACTACATATAGGTATATTGTATGTACATACAACCATATCATTCATATGTAAGTTTTGTTTTTCCATGACTAATTTATTATAACTACTTACTTCAATTTCTGTAGTCAAGTAAAATATACAAAAAAAAAAAAATAAAAAAAATCGATTAACCACATAACTCAAACTTCTAAGTAAAATTAAATTAAGTATATTTGCTACTTATATTTAAAAGAAAAAAAAGAAATAACCAGTAAATAACTGACATAAGAATAAAAATTTGAAAAACTATTTATTCTTTTTCTTTTAGATTAAAACTACATAACTACAAATGCACGAACACTATTGTAATAATTTCTATACCATTGTATACCTAATTTGAGTAGGTACAAATGTACATATATATTAAAAGCTTAGCTTCAACTAAAATTCTTTTTAAATCTTTTTTTTTTTTTTTTTTTGGTTAAGAAACGTGTACGTATACATATGTAGTGTTTGTATGATATAATTGTAGTTGTGGAGTTAATATAAAGTCATTCATTTGGAATTTTTATCTTTTTAAGATTTAAAATTCAAAAGTTACTAAACATTATGACACAATTACTACAAACAACTACAAGAAGAAAAATTAAGCTTAGTTAACTGTTGATTCGATAAATATTTAATAAAAGATATGAAAAAAAGGGGGGATACAGAGGTAAAGAAATTGTAAATAAAGTCAAAAAAAGAAGTATAAAAGATGAAATTATCAATTTTTTTGAAATAGAAAGACGAATGAGTCATTAATAGTTAATTCATTATTAAAAACTTTTTTTTTTTATACACTATTTTTTTAATATTCATGATCAGGGTTGTACATTACAATAAAGTTTAGTTTTTTTGTTTTTTCGAAATAAAATATTATATTATTCCCAAGAGAAGCACTGTTTTAAAAAAAAAAATGTATTCTTCAGTTCATTGCTTTTTATAATATCATCTTTCTTCATTCTTTTTGTTTGCTAAATTTCTTAAATTTAATGATGAAAATATAGTTGAAAAGTTGCTTTCTTTTGCTCTTAAAAAAGTAATTTAATTTTGCTCCATATTAGTTAATAATACAAACAATGAATAATCATTTACAAAAATTTATTTATCATTTATCAAATTCATAACTACCTATGTACATACTTATGTTCTATGTTCTATATGTACCTACCTATGTCTTAATACTAAAGTTGTAGAATTGAAAATTTCAAAATTAAAAAAAAAAATATTTAGATAAAAGGTTTGTTGAGAAACCAAGAAAAATATTACTGTAGCTTTGTACTTAAATACTGCAAAAATCAATATATTTTTTTCTAAGTATTTTTTTCTTCTTTTATAATTTTCATTCCTATAAGTAAGTATGTATAAGTAAATAAAATGAATTCTGAGTTCATTTTAATTAAGAGTTTTTCATATTATATATACCAATTGTTAAATAGGATACATCTCTGTTTTAAATTTAATTCTTTTCTCCATTAAGGTTTCAATTCTATACAATATACACTTAAAAACATACACCATATAAGTAAGTATATAGTATTTATATACGCGTACATCTATATACATTTACATAACATAAGTACCAATATACATATTATTTATACTTATATCTTAATATATTATATGCTATTTTTATTATTTTTTTTTTTTTTTTGATTGAATTACAAGACAAAGCATTGTATTTTTAAAGAAATAAATCTTTATTCTTTAAACTTAAACTTAGTGTTGAATATTTTTCTTTAAAGTTGCGATTTAATTTTTTTTTTGCTGAATTTTTTTTTTAAATATTATATTATGTACATGTATATGTATATAATTTTTGTACTCAGTCATTATATTTTCTGATGACTAAGTATAGTAAAGTAAGTGCAAATCTTAAATATACCTATACCATATATATGTACATATAATATATAGGTATAAATTTTTGCAAATGAAATATTATTAATACTAGACATGTTTTTTTTTTTTTTTTTTATATAAAATAGGTTTATTTTAAAAAAATTTGTTTTGTTATACTGTAAGTAAGTAGATATACGTATGTATGTAAAAATGTATTTATATGATTTTGTAGGCAATAGAAATTTTACATTTACCGAACATAACACCACACCATTGATTGGCTGTTATAAGAGAATTATTATATTGATAAATGATAATAATAACGGCAATAAATATTTATGATATAGTAGTGATCTTTTAGGCAAGTTGTTTTATCTTTAAAACTCTTTATTATAGTGATATTGAAAAAATAGATTATTAATATACTTACCTATTCCTCTGATACTTATACAAGTATAAGTATTAATCAGAGAACGTGTTATTGTTCACACATAAATTCATAACCACACATTCGAAAACAACCAAAATATTTTAAGATATATATTTGGAACGCAGAAAATGTCTTAGACTTAGACATTGCAGCATTTTCATATTTTAAGTTATTACGGTGACAGAGCCTGTTAAAGATTTTTTGTTGGTCTGGTTAAATGATTTAAAGATTGAATTCAAACTTTTTCAGAATTGTTGATGCTTCCTAAAAAAAAAAGTAGGTATACAGGTATTTTAGATCCATTCTGGCATGTCAATTAATATTAAGTAGTTCAGTTTCCAATTACATGCATAAGTTCTTTTATAAATAAAAAATATTAAAAAAAAATAAAAAGATAAAAATCCCAAAAACTTGCAATTTTATCGAGAAACCCAGCATGTTTCACATAAGTCTTAAACTCGTAACACTTACTGAAAAATTATATAAAATAACATTGAGTTTACTTTAAATTAATATTAAAAAAAAACAAGTAAATGTAACAGTAAGTCGATGCAACCGACTTATTAATACCCTACACCTGAATAATTCGAATTAAATTAAAAATCCATAAGTGTTTTTGGCAGCTGCTTGAACTTCTTCCCTTTTCTGTCTTATTCAACTCGAATTTCAAGAACGTAAAAGAGGCATCCGCTTGGGATATGCTTGACACCCTTGTATAAAATTTTAAGTTTCTATCTTAATTATTTTCGAAGATTGGTAGTCCTTGGGATGTTTGTGTCAGCTACCCGAATTGCCACTCCAATTCATCGAATCCATCTCAGGAACATAAAGAAAACTTGCCAGAACACCATTCTATTAAATTTAAAGGTTCTACTTTTGTTGGTTTTGGAGATATGCTCGTTGCTCTTGTGCTCGTCCGGAAGTTTCCAAAATACGAACCCATGGTTCAAATTCTTTCAAATGTCAGTTTCCAATTTTACAGAAAAGGAAACATAACAGAACACCTTTGTACTAAAAATAAAAGTTCTATCTTTGTTGGTTGTGGAGATATACTCGTTTGCTCTGGGGCTCGTCCGGAAACTTCCAAGATTTGAACCCATGGACCAAATCCTCACAAATTTCAGAAACATAAATCAAACATGAAGGAACACCATTCTGCCTAATTTAAAGGTTATATCTTTGTTGCATTTGGAGATAATATCATTTGCTCTGAGGCTCGTTCGAAAGCTTTCAAAATCCGAACCCAAGGACCAAATCCTCTCAAATTTCAGAGGCCTAAATCATACATGAAAGAACACCATTATGCCAAAAGTAAAGGTTATATCTTTATTGGTTTTGGAGATAATCTCATTTGCTCTGGGGCTCGTTCGGAAGCTTCCAAAACCAAACCCATGGACCAAATCCTCTTAAATTTCAGAGACATAAATCAAACACGAAAGAACACCATTGTACCAAATTCAAAGGTTCTACCTTTGTTCGTATTGGATATAATCTCATTTGCTCTGCGGCTCGTTCGGAAGCTTCCAAAATTCGAATCCACGGTTCAAATTCTTTCAAATTTAAACCCATGGCCAAATCCTCTCAAATTTCAGAGACTTAAATCAAACATGAAAAAACACCATTCGGCCAAATTTAAAGGTTATATATTTGTTGTTTTTGGAGATAATCTCATTTGCTCTTGGGCTCGTTCGGAAGCTTCCAAATCCAAACCCATGGACCAAATCCTCTTAAATTTCACAGACATAAATCGAACGGGAAGGAACATCATTGTACAAAATTTAAAGGTTCTATCTTTGTTGGTTTTGGAAATAATCTCATTTGCTCTGGTGCTCGTTCGGAAGCTTCCAAAACCCAAACCCATGGACCAAATCCTCTTAAATTTCAGAGACATAAATCGAACGGGAAGAAACATCATTGTACAAAATTTGAAGGTTCTATCTTTGTTGCTTTTGGAGATAATCTCGTTTGCGGAGATTATCTCCAAAAGCCCGGAATCATTCGGAAGCTTCCAGAATCCGAACCCATGGACGGATTTTGTCCAGATTCGAACTTAGCCTTTCTTTCGTAATTAGTAACCTACTATATAAATTTCATCAAGATAGCATCATTATTTTTTGAGTTATCGTGCGTACGGACGGACGGACGGACGGACATCGCTAAATCGACTCCGACGGTGATCCTGATTCAGAATATATATACATGTCTATACCTAACTCGCTTCCTTTTGGTGGTTACAAACACCATACCAAAGTTAATATACCCTATACTTTAGGTGTAGGGTATAAAAATAATGAAAATACACGATTACTTACACAAGTTTATATTATTAAATATGTAATAAGTACATATAATTTAATTATTTTCAATTCAAAATAAAATGATTAAAAAAAAAAAAACATTTTTTAATGAATATAATATAACGTAAAGGGAAAGAAAAAATGTTAACAATATTGGAAGACAAAAATATCATTTAAAATACATAGTTGGTACAAATATTTCTATACAATATGAAACATTTTAGAACGCGAATAATTAAAAAAAAAAAACCTATTGGTTGTAATCGATTCCTTTTAATTTTATATTCCCCCTAACTATAAGAGAAAATTTCATATTTGCTATAAAAATAAATTAATGACCCTTATCGCCGATCATCAACAATTTATTTATTTCATTTATTTACATATAATTTTACTTTTGAATTAAAATAAAATGAATTATAAGTATTTATATTATCGGTTTCTTTTTAAATAATAATTCAAAAATTTTATAAATATTAAAAAATGGTACTCTAACAGTATTATAATATAATGGTCTCATCGGAAATGTCAAAAAAATATATTTGATTTAGTCAAAATCAAAAATAATAAATTGTCAATTGAAATTTTTGATGCAATGCAACAGTAACACAATGTCTTATTTGACGTTTTCGATCATAAATTATGCGATGCCCGCCATTTGTGTAATTGAAATTAAAGTTGAAGTTTATAACAAATTAAAAATGAATAAAAAAATTTTTTTTTTTTTATATTCATGAAAACTTGCCTAAATTAGTTCATTATTCAACAAAAAAAAAAAACTCAAAATAACAAAGAATCGAAACGGAGGTGCACAGAAAATTTTGAATGCTTAATTTGACTGATATTTCAGTACCTATTTACAAAATCTTAAACACATTGTCAAACGTTTTTCGATCACATCGTTAAATTTTTTTTTTTTACATTTCAGGTCATGAGAACACAATGCAAATTCATTTCTGATGAGGGGGATACATTGTATGTACACATTAGATAACCTAACAATTTTTTTATTTTAACAATTTTTTATGAAAAGTCTCAGATTTGAAAAGTCAAGATTTTTTTATGAAAAGTCTCTAAAAAATCTTTAACCCCTCATATCTCGAAAAGGGTCCAGAATAGACCCCCATTCCAATACAATTTTTTGTTCGTCTCGGTATGCCCGATCACCCATTTCAAGGAAGACCCTGTATAAAGTTTTTACAACTAAGTAATCGTAATTAGGATAATTTTGAATTTGCCTATTAGATTGATCGTATTGAACTATATTTGTGTTCTGTAAGTATGTTTCTCTAAATAAAAATGAATGGGTATTATGAATTAAGAATGGTTAGTTCTCATATAGATTTGCCTTATCGATTTAAATATTAGAATTTACAATTTATTTAATTAAAATGTTTGCATAAGAAAAATCTGTTAAAGAAATGACAAACTTTCTTTCTTCTTTAATTATGCATATAAGATTAAGCTTTTCTTGTCGTCATTATTTTCACTAAGCAATTGATTTTTCGACAGTAGCTATATCGGCTGTACAAAATGATTAAATCTAAAAAAAATTTAAACTATATAGGTATTTAAAGGTATAAATCTATATGTGTATGTAGATACTAACATCCTTATACTTAAGTTTTCTTTTCTTTTTTTTAAAACTAACAGTTCTTTATCTTCTTTATCGTGATATTTATATAATACATTACTTTGCCAAATAAATATTTTTATTAAATATACATTTTTTTGGAATAAACAAACTTGCAAGAAAAGCAAAAAATGTCCAAAGAAAAAAAAAGACATTACTTTTTATCTATAACTACAATATCTAATATATTTTTTGTTTTTTTTTTTTTGGAATTTATTTGTCGTTCCATTTTAATGGAAAAAGTTTATTTTTCTTTCTAAGCAAATCCTTAAATTTAATACATCACGATTCACGACAAAAGCAACAAATTTTTGGAAAATGTGAAAACTAAAATAAAAAAAAGGATAAATATTTAAAAGGTAAAAAATTTCATTTAATGCCTAAGGAATTCTTTACCAAAACAAAATACAAAAATTTATGATTCCAACATATAGGTTTGATAAAAAGATAGAACGAAATATTGTTTGAAAAAAAGTACAGAAAAAATATTATGAACGAGACAAATTATATGGAACATTATTGACATTAGGGGAATGTATTAGAAAAAAAAAATCATTGATAAGTATAATATGAAAACGAAAAGGGATAATAAATAAATAGGGAAATAAATTTTGGTAAGAGTTAGTTGCATTTAATTTCTTGAGTCTCAATTAAAAATATAAAGAAATTTTCAAATATGATTATGATAAGTAATAGGATGACAATTTTTCGAAAAAAAGAAATTGGCTAATTCTGTTTTCGTTTTAAAGTATCTTACGACATATATTTAAAAGAATGTGGTTAACAAATTAAGATTCTTATTTTTAGAGATTAAAATTCTTGTTTAAATTAATTTTCAACTTTTATTTTAAAATATTTTAAGATTTTTGTCAATGGTATATAATTATTATAAATTAGATTATATGTACTTATATATATTATTATAGATTATATAGTGAATATTTAGGTGTAGTGAAAAAAGAGAAAAGAATTTTAAAGAATTTTATTGTATTATTAAATTTTCATTAAGTTTAAATGGAACGAATCCTTCAAAATATTTTTTATCACCACCCACAAAATTATTGTTAAGGAATTTTATTCGTCTCAAAATCAAAATTTTAAAATTTTTGGAGTTTAGAAGATATGAGAATCCAAAAGTTTGTAAAATTTTTATTTTACAGAATGGCAAAGTGAAGTACACATATATGTATATAAACAAACCGAATTGCAAAAAATTATATTATGTATTGGGTTTTCTCTTAGGGATGATAGTTACAATTTAAAAATTAAAAAAAAATACAAATTATTCAGTGAGACCAAAATTTTTTTTTATTTGAAAGGAGGTTACATTATGCCACTATGTATGGAAAATAACATCATTTAAATGTCCACCATGACTTCTCCGTACGTACTGCATTCGGTCAGCCCAAATTTTTAATTACTTTTTAACATAAATTTGGCTGTATTTCATCAATAGCCCAATAGTTCAATGTTGATTTTTAATTGCTCAATTGTTGTTTGATTATCTGCATAAACTTGTGACTTAACATATTCCCAAAGAAAGAAATCGACAGGAGTTAAATCACACGACCTGGGAGGATAATGAACTGGACCATTTCTTGAGATAATTTCATCACCAAATTTTGTTTTCAATAAATCATCGATTGTTAAGATGTCTGTGTGGCAGGTGGCACTGTCTTGTTGAAACCACATATCTTCCAAATTATTCTCAACAACAGCAGAAATAAAAAAAAATAATTAAACTTTGTTCTGTATCGTTCTCCATTGACTGTTACTGTTACTCTTTGACTGTTTGTCTCTATTGACTGTTACTCTTTGACCATTTTCTTCAAAGAAATATGGACCAATCACTCCACAAGTATGAATTGCACACCATCCAGTGACTTTATTTGGATTTAATGATGTCTGAACAGTTTCGTGTGGATTTTCATCACTCCAAATTCTGCAATTCTGTTTCTTTACATAACCATTTAACCAAAAATGAATTAGTCCATGAATTCTTTTCAAATTTCTCTCAGTATTCACAAATGAGCACTGATTTTGATAAAACAATTTAACAATTTCTAAACGTTGTTGAAGTGTGTATCTTTCCATGATTAAATGGCATAGCCTACTGAACACAAATGACATAATAAATGTCAAAAAATAATACGCAGTGTTGCCATTATAACCATGTTAAATTGTATCATTCCCCTTGGAAAACCCTATACCTACATAACAATATGTCTTAATTTTTAAAGCTTTCCAATATATATAAATTTTACATCATTTCACGCTTTCGAATTAAAATTTATTATTTTATTTTCTTATCAAACTTTCGAGGGTTAAAATAAAATCCTTTATATACTTATCTCAAATGTTATCTGTATTATCTGAAGTTTTATCAAAAGACAGATGAACGACAAACAGAACGAAACTATAAAAAGCCAATTTTATCCATTCGTTTTTTTGATAATGTGCTAAAAAGAATAAATAAGTATGTACTTATGTATGTATGCCGTAAAAGAATAAATAAACATAATATTGACAAGTTATTTTTAAATGAAGGTTTATTATAAAGGATGGATTTTTAGATTTTAACTATGAGATAACAACGATGTATCTCATAATGGATCCTTTATATATTAGAAAATAATGTTAAAAAAAATTTTGTTTTCGAAAAAAAAAAAAAAATAGATTTTGTTTTTTTCTATATGTACTTAATTAAGTTTGATTTGTTCGAATTATGTAAATGTGAAAATAGATAAAAATATATCTTAAGTGTTACCTTCTTTTATATTAGGGACGATTTACTAGGAGAATATTTTACCCCTTTTTTTTTTGATATCATATCCATCATGTTTCAGCTTGTTTCTTACTTTATTACCAAAAATGTGTTTTTTTGGTTTATACTGAAGTACTAGTAAATTTTTTTCATATAAATTTTTTTGTTAATATTTTATTTATTTAAATTTAAAATTTATGAGATTTTTGATAACTTAAATTATTAGTTAAATATTACGTACGTATAACATAAGCATATTTTGTCAAATTATTTCTGGAAATATATGAAAATTCGATATTTTTTAACTTTTTTAGCATTTTTCAATGTTTTTTCCTTTTCGTTCAGAATGGGTAGTTTTATATTCTGACAGTGACAAGTTAAAAGTATAATAAACACTTGTCACGAAATATTTTAAATTGAAATATTCAAAAGCTATCATACATTGTAAGTATGTATGTAATTCATAAGTATCGCAGGCTTACTTTTAAATCTATTTATTTACTTATATGGATTATAAAATCGTATGTAGGAAGGTTTCATAAGATAAAATTTTAATTATAAGTTTAAAAAGTTTTTATATTACTTACTTATGTATATCTCAATTTTTTTTTTTAATTATGTATGTGTACATATATCTTACATAATATATTTATTTTTTTTAATTTTCAAAAATATTTAGAATATATTTTAAATTAAATTATATTGTTCAAAATTTATATTAAGTAAGAATTCTTTTTTTTTTTATTTAAAAATAAATTAACATTAAAATTCATTCATTAGATCAATAAAATAATCTTTTCTAAATGAATTCACAATACACGTGCATTTTTTCTATTTTTTAATTTTTAAACAAAAAGAAAATTGAAAAAAAAAAAAAAATAAAATAAACTAATACGAAATTATTCATTTTCAACATTACTAACCGATCTAGTATAATGTTTGTAAATTTTCTTTAAGAGTATTACACCTTCTTTTTTTTTTGTGCATATGAATTTCTGTAACTATTTAAATATTGTTACGTTATCATTGAACTCTTTTTTTTTATTTTTTATTTCTTTATACACACGACATTTCAAAGGAGTGGGAGGGTATTTTCTAAGTTGTCTATTACTTATAAGTATATATAATATGTATATATAGATATAGTGAGCGCAATACCAGAACGAAAATTTAATACCGGTATTTCGGTATTGATAAATTCGATCCCAGCGGGGGGAGATCACAATAAAATGATTGTTAAAAAAGTACTTTTTATTTTTTAAGTCTTTAAAGTTTAAAACAAAAGTAATATTCATTCTTTAACACGTTGAGTCAGTCACACGTGTATATCACCGGTGAACAACACTTAAATGTTTCAAAATCTCGTGCTCACCAGTAAATATAAAAATAAACTTGCGTTAACTCCCTTGTGTATTACCGGTTAGGTGAGCATTGTTCTCAAAAGTCCAAATCAATTTAATGTACTGTTTTTTTATCTTTAAAAATGTTCACCGGTGATACATTGACACTTACTTAATATATGTTTGTTTTTAAGTTCACCGGTGAGCGTGGAATTTTCAATATTTGACTGATGTTCACCAGTAATACACGTAGGACTTAACGTAAGTATTTTTTTATATTTACTTCAAACATATTTATGTACTTAAGAATATATATTGAAATCACATATCTATTGTCATCGTGAACTAAACTGTGTCCAAATTTGAATATTCGTTTCACCATAGTGAGTTAAAAAAAAAACTATTATATAAGTATAACAACAAAAAACAACAAGTTAGTATCAGAATACCTCCATTTTATTGCTCTGGTATTGCCGCCATTTTAATACTGGTATTGAATACCGGAATATTCGCTTTTCGAGATATCGGTATACCAGTAAATAGATAATATATGTATTAGACAAAGCTTCTGTTTTGGAAACTATTAATTTGAATAAAAATTAATAAGCGTTAAAATTTAAATTACGAAAAATTAAAAATTTGGAAACATTTTTTTTTTTAAATCTATTACTTAATAGTTTTTTATTAATTTTTCATTTAAAACGAAGACAGACTACTAAAATCAATTTTATATATTCTTTATCTTTAATAACTTATAATTAAAAATAAAATTTTTTGAAAAACTTTCATTTTTATTAGATCAAATATTTTAAAATAGAATTTTGAAACTGAAAAAAAAAAACCGTGCATGTACATATGCATAACATTAGATAATAGAATACAAATTTGCGATAATCATCGGCTGGCGTCAAATGGGCTCGTCATCAGAATTCAAAACAAAATTGAATTTAAAATTAAATTCTAACATATGTAGTTTGATTTTTCATTGAATTTTATTTAATTGAAATGCTTAAATTGTAAATGGAAAATAAATAAAATTGAAAACAATTGGAAAAAAGAAAAACGAAATAGAAAAAATACATATGTACATATATATATGTATATATGTATGTACATTTTGTTTTGCATTTTAATTTTTTTCTAAATAAGTATTTTTTTTTTTTTTAAATAAATTTCTAAAGAAAACGAAAAGCAAAAAAAAAATTATTTGTTCTGGTTCACTTTAGGGTATATTTTAATAACAATAATATTTACTTTTTATTTCGAGAATGAAGGATTCAAATGGAGGCTAAAGGTGGTTTTAAAATTTTATATCAGCTCTAAAGACGGAGGTAGTATATTGGATTTGTTTTTATAAAGAGGAAAATAGATGGCTGCATATAATTTTCTAAAAAAATAAAATAAAACACTTTAGGAGTTTCAATACTTTTGTCTTGAAAAATAAAACAAATCTCTCCCAAATTGTCTTGTTCTATTTTATTTTAAAAAGTGAAAACAAATTTGAATTACTCTTGAATGTTGCCTTTTGAAAACGCAAAATGACAAAAATGTAACACTTCAAAAGGTTAAGCCGAATAAAAAATGTTATCGGCCAAGTTTACTCGGCAGCCAGACGAGACAGTATTACTACCTTGCGAGTGTATAATACGAAATGTCAAAATAATTACTGTATGTGACATTTTTATTATCAAAATTTTTCTAGTTTAAAATAGACACAAACAAAATATCAAATTAAAAATAAAACTTAATCGCAAAAAATTTATTTGACATGAATGTTGAGAATACTTTTTCCATTTGTCGAATTTTTAAGTGTTTGAAGTGTCAAAATTCTATTTCAATTACTAGGTAGCTAGAAAAATATCAAGACAGTGGAAAAGGTAGTTAAAAAAATGTAATAGTATTGTCAAAAATGTTCATGTATTTGTGCACTATCTTGTTAGTACTATCTCGTCTGGTCTCTTTAAGTTAAATCCATTTTAAAACTTTAACATATGAAGTTTGTGTCAGGACGTGTCTAGTTTATGTTAATGAAATAAACTAATTAAAAAAAAAAAAGCGATATAAAAATGAGAAAAATGTAAAATAAAATTCTAGATCCAATCTACCAAATGGTTGAAAATATAATTACATATTAGAATAATTAACTTTCAAATAATACTGTAAAGGTATTAATTTTTTTTATAGCCCTAAAACTGTTCTTTAAAATTTTCAACATGAAGTAAAATGATTTAAAATGAGAATTATAAAATCAGTTTAGAAAAAGCTAATGAGATGAGAACTTGTGAATTTAATTCACATTTGATGGCATTATTTTTACTTATTTAAGAACTTCATATAGAAATTTCTAAGAACAAATAATGGATTAACAAATCTATAATAAAGTTATAAAAATAATTTTCTATGCGTTTTTAAATAAAAGGAGAGAAAGAAAAAGAAATATGTACGTACATATATACATTATAACGTATAAGTATAAAAAAAATTTTATAAAAAAAAAATGTCAATGAACTTTTTTTTTTTATTATTCTTTTAATTTTAATTGGTTTCGTTGGTATGAATCGCTCTACTAATTTTTTTTGTTTTACATTCAATTTGTTTTAATGTTATACGTTTTTCTTTTTTTCCTGATACTTATTTGTGTTTTTTTTTTCTTAAAGTTAGACTTAATGGGCTCGTATCTTTTTTTAAAGCTATAGTTGCAAACTAGTATAATTTATTTTCTGTGTCACGCTTAAATTTTTTTTTTTTTTTATATTTCGTTTTCATATTTTCTTGTTTTTTTTTTTGAATTTTGACACGGAAATTATTTTAAAATGAAATGGTATTATTGTATTCATATTACGATATTACATATACATATTCACAATTGTCATTTTAATATACATATTATACTAATTATGTGCTTTATATTGTACTATAATATTAACTGTATGTATATTAACAGGGTGTAATTAAAGTAAATCAACAAAACAACCAAACAATCAAATCAAAATCTATTTGTAGCACATTATTAGTGTGTATAATAAACTAAGCTTGAGAAAAAAAAAACCTTTAGTCTATTAAATTACATTCAACATGGACTATTTATACTAATTGACAAACAAATTTTTATTTCATCTCTTGATTTAACAAATTATAGGTTATCTGTCAAATTAATTTTATTTGGTAAATAAAAAAGAATACGTAATTTTAAAAATAAAAGTGTGGTAAAAAAAAGGAGTTAAAACAATGATTTAATAATTTCTATTTTGCTATTTTCTTATATTTATTATTTATATATATAAATAATAATACAGTAAATAATCTTTTCGTTTAATTAATTCCAAAATTTACTTTTAGCCTTATTTTACTTTTTCTCCTAAGGGAGGTGGGAATTTTCCAAAGACACCAAGAATTCCGCCTTGGTAGTGTCAGATATTTACTAACTAAACCCACCTCCCCTTTTAGTCAACATAACGGGATGAAACCCCTACCTGCTAAGCATGTATTGGCTAGTAAGAATGGGAAAGGATAGGACAATGGGATGCGGAAACATTGAATTCGGAGTGGAACTGTAAGGAAATAATGAATCCGCCTATTATTATTACTATTTTGCAATAATAATTGCAATAGCCGTTACAACAATTATAACATGCAGCAGTATATATAACACCTTTTTGTATGAGATAAGTATTGAAGACAACCCCCTATTGTCACTGTAGCAGCTATTATTTTGTTGAAAAATTCATCAATAAAATTTAAAATAATATACATATTATGTATATATATGATTTGTATAGAAAATTTTCTTTTTAGTGTTAGATTTTGTAACCTTACTTGCTGAATGAGCTGAATAAATAAAATAAAATAATCAATTTACTTATCATGAATTTGTTATAAAAGTTCAATTATAATGCATGTGACTGTATGATTATTTATTTTATAATATAAATCATTCCTTAAAGCGAAGTTGGAGGTCTATCTAAAAATACTGCACAGAAATATAATAAAAATAATATATTTTTTTTTTCTCTTGTTTTTCCATAACAAATATAGGAAGTGATTCTTATCTTAAAAATTTTTTAATTATTTCTTTTTTTTTGTCTCAAAGTGTAAAGCTTTTTAACAAGTTAGCGTTTTATATTTTTCAAATTTTTAAATTTCTTTTATTTTAATCATTTTAATGTAAATTTGTTTAATTAAAAAATGTTTTTTAATAATTATTATTCATTTTACTTTTTATTTAATATTTTGCAAATACATATTATAATTGAAATGAGTCAAAATGAATGATATGAATACAAATAAAGAGGAACAAATTTCAAAAATAAAAAAAAATGTATATATAAGTAATTTCTTACGAGTATAAGTATTTATGAGAAAATTTCAATATGTCATTTTTTTCTTTTAATTACAAGTTCTTTACTTACTTAGTTAGTTCAATTATTTTGGATCGAGATATTATTTAATTTTATTTTGCCAAAAATACAACGATTGATTTAATTATTGTTGAATAAAAAATTAAAATAAGGTAAATTGCAGATTTTCATTACTAATTGCAAAAACAAGATCTTTTAATTAAATGAATTTACATTAAAATAATTAAAATAAAAGAAATTAAAATAGGTATTTAGGTATAGGTATATCTTTTTTACTTTAACTGAAGACTTTTTTTTTTACTTTGAACATTTTTTATTTTAAGTGAAAACATTTTTATTTTAAGTGAAGACATTTTTACTTTAAGCGAAGAATCTTAACCTTAATCTTAATCTTATTCGTGCGAACAAGGGAGTTAAAAATTTTGTAAATGTGTCCGAACAAAATGAAATTGAATGTGCTGTTTTAAATCTAATCCAATAACATGTCAACATTACTTTTTAAATTTAATTTATAAACTGTCAAATTTACTTTACTTAACATTAAAGTAATTAACACAATTTCAAAGATTAAAGAAAAATTCGCGACTAAAAAATTTAAAACATATTCATTCTTATATATGGTGCTTCTTAGAAAGGTGCATATTTTGTATTTTTTTTTCATTGATAGTCGAGTTTGCCACTTACTTAACTCTAAACCACAAAATTGAAAAAATGTGGTTTAGTTTGAATAAACAAAGCATATTGTTATTTTTCGTTTCGCTACAATTATGTTTCATTTGATGAAAAAAAGTTGTTGGACGAAGTTAATTTCGCCGATGGTCGATAGTTGGAATTGTGATTATTATTTGAAATATTTAAAAAAACAATGCAAAAAGTAATTAAATTACAAAAATATTAGATTGTTTTTTCATTTTGTTTTGATCCTAAAGCTTAGTATGCTGTTCCCATGAAACTTTCACAGCCTATCTTAATACATTAGTTAAAAAGAGAGAGAAATAGTCGTGAAAGCCGTGAAATAGTCGTGAAAATTTCATGCGACAAATTTTCATTTTTAGGTTCGCAATTCACGTGAAAAAAAACTTTTATTTTTTATCGCCAGGTTGTGCTCCAAGAAGACATTTTTCACGCTGTTTTTCACGCTTGGGCATATAAATTGCCGTGAAATTTGACAATTTGGGCTACGTCATATCTAAAATAAAACAATTGAAAAAAAATAGCTGAGGTAAACACATAATTGCAATTTTTTAAATCAAATTATATTTTTTATAAAATTAAAAATTTTGTTTTTTTTTCAAAATAATTCAAAATGCCAAAGGATTTGATTTATTGATTTTCTTCCTATTATGTAATTGAAATCCATTAATTTTGATTTATTTATATTTATTCGGATTCAACAATTATCAAAGCAAAACAATTATTTGACATTTCAGTTTATTTTTCAGTTGTCATTTTTCACTAACAAATGTTATTATTTTATGTACCCAAATTTCATGTGAATTATTCACGTGAACAGCATACTAAGCTTTAAGAATATAAACATTTTTTTTTTATATCTCCAATATTTTGTTTCTCTTTAAGTTATAGAGAATATAACATACGTTAACTATAGAATGTTTTTCACACTAACGTAAACAAATTCATAAGAAAAATTTTGTGAAATATAAATTTTATAATTTAGAAAGATAACATCTTAATTGTGTTTGTTAATTGTATCTAATATATTAACTAAATCCACAAAAATCTATCAAATTACAGCTTTAATGGAATATATTATACCTAATCAGCTTTATTTCATGATTTGATTTATTATACATACATATATATGTATATAAGTACTTATGTATATGATATGAATATATTTGGAGCTGTTTATATAAGGCTTTGTACAATTTTATAATCACAGTTACACAAATTCAATAAATTTCTACTTTTTTTTTTTAAATAATGGGATGTAAAAGTAAGTGAAATAGAGGGCGGCATATATTTAAAAAAAAAATAATAAATTGAAAAGATTCGTTGAAGAAAAATCTTTTGATATTTTAAAATTATCGGAAATTTCCATTAAATAAAAATGTTATGCTCAGAATAAGTTATTTATTAAACATCAAATAGAATTTTAATATTCAAATAGTATTTAAAAATTTCTTTGATCTAATTAAAGATGATTTTTGTTGTTTTTTTTAAATAATAAGATTTAAAGATCTATAGACACTATTCCAATATGTATTTATAATCGATCGCATATTTAATTTTTGTTGTAATCATTTTTTAATGTTGAAAAAAAATCAATAAAATTGAGGTTTTTTTGACAGTGTTAATAGATTTGTTTTCAAATTTATTAAAAATAACATACCCACAAATGTGTTTTTAGACTTGTAGAGTATATAGGCGGTGTGTAAAACCTTTAATATACACAAAAAAAAAACGTAAGTAATGTTTATACTATTAATTTTTTGGGATTTAATTCTTTTCAATATAATAAAGAAATATGTATTATTTACTAAAAAGTATTACCATCTGTTTAGAATTATTATAAAATTTTCTTTAATATTAAAAGTATCTATCGGTTCATGTTTTTTCCAACTAAAGAAGAATAAATAAAATTAATAATTTAATTTGTGTAAATGTATCAAAAAAAAATAAATAAATAAAATCAAAATGAACCAGTATAAAATTTTAACCTAAAGAATTTAATTTACAAATTGAAAATCTTTTGAGATCTTTTGGGGAAAATCTTTTGGGATTTCGAAAATTTTTAAGAATTAATTGATTTATTGAAAATTTTATAAAATGGAGTTTTTTTTTTTTTTAGTTTGAAATTATTAATTTAAGAAAGATAAATATGTGAACTGTTTTAAATGTTATAAACAAAATTTATACTGAAACAAATAGTTTATAATAAGTAAATAATTCTAAATAAAATATTAGTGTAAATAAATTTCTATTAAGTACTATTTCTATATAGGAGGGGATAAAATCCAATGCTCGCGCTGCTTCGCGCTATATTTTGACATTACATTAATTTAAATACGGTTTCATCAAATGCAATGCAACGAAACAAAGCTAAAGACGAGCAACTTTTTAGTTTTAGTCGCCTTAACAAATCACAATCAATTTGTTCTTTTTTTTTTGTTGCGAGGGTGGTAGATGAGAATTATCGAAAGACAGTAAAGAGAAATGAAAACGAGCAAAATCCTCCATGCGTGAGTCAGACTTTAACTCTCTAAACACCACCTCCCTTTTTTGACCAAATAATAGGTTATACGAGCTTCACTACTCCCGTAGTGCGTGGTCAAAGATTGATTTCAAATTGACAGGCATCATGTGAACAAAGTTGTTAATAATCACTTTGAATCTTTGCACGTTGTAAATGAAATCATCATCAATTCTGGGGAATACATGAGTTAGGAGATGGTTCCATATTCGCGATGTTCGTACTACAAATGAATTTGTCATAAGTTGAATTATACTATCTGGAAATTTCAACTACATATTGATTGTTAGTTGTCCATTGACAATTTAATTTTCATAATGTTTACATACACAATTTGAATGCATTTGATACAGCGACGCTAATATTTGATTATCATTTTATTTAAAAATCGATGCTTAAAGTGACGCGCGAGACGAAGTAGCGTTAAAGCATTAAATGATTAAGCTCAATTGAGATAATAAATGAATTAATAAATAAAAAAAATAAAAGCGTTTATAACCTTTTGTTACGACATTGATATTACATGAACAGTTTTATTCGAGTTTTCGAACAATTATATAATAGCCATTTTGTCATTTAATCATAAGATTTGTGTTGTCGCAAAACAGTACGAAGGATTAATTAAAGGCTATTTAAAAGGACAGGCCCCCTTAGTATTAAATCAACCTACCAAAAAAAAAACATAAATATTTCCTTAAAACCTGTTTTATTTTATAGCAAAGTGTTTAAAAATAAACATTGCATTTATTATAATTTTACAAAATCTAAAATTAAGAAATGAACAAACCAGTTATGAAATAAATATGACTAGTTTAAAAAAAAATTTTTTTTTTTAAATTTAAGATCTAAGCTTTATTTACTTATACATTAATACTAGTCATCAATAAATATGTAACAAATATGCGTATATGTATAATGTATATGTATTTATGTAAATAAAAAAAAAAATTATTTCAAATTAATGAAAATATTAACAAAAACAAATAAAGCTTAAGCTTCCGAGTTCCGAATATTTAATTAAAATTTTTAATTAATTTAAATAAGAATTAATTATTCATTATCTTTTCAATTTTTTTTTTTAACTACATACATGTATGTACATCATATATACATATATTGTATATATATATTATGTTGATTTTTAAAATAGAGTTATCAAAGCACAATCGGAAAGAATTTTACACCCATTTTTTTTTTTTTCGAAATGTCAAATTTTGTTGTTTATATTTAAAAATTTTTAAAATATTTAATAGACTCCTAGACGTCATCTTAATTTTTAAATTATTCTCTTGAGAGTATGTATCTGGTTTTTCATATATGTAGTTTTTAGTTTTTTGCTTTTTTTTGTTTAGTATAAATATGAATAGGTAATCAATATGTTGTATATAATAAAAATGTAATCAAATGTATTTATTTAAAGTATATAAACAAAAAATAAAAAAAACTTTTTAAATAAAGACATACCTGTCTGTCAAGAAATTGTCATTATTGCATCATTATTTGCTTATATTTATTTACTATTTTTTTTTTTTTTTTTTGTTAGATTAAACCAGATTTAATGAAGCAAATTATTATTTAATATTGTTGACAAACATTTGATTTAAATGCATTAAATTGTGGATTAAATTGTTTTTTATTGAAAGCAAAAAAATTAAAGATACTTAATTGAGATTGAAAAATGATATGCAATAATTGGAAATAGGTTAGAAATATTTTTTTTTTTTGTGGTCTTTTCCCCTGTCAAATAAATGTAGCAAGAAAATTAATTACACAGCTTTTCCAGGTGTAGTTATAAATATTGTAAGAGGAAATTATTTTTACGACTTCTGTGAGACACTTCCTCAGTGTTTATAGCATATTTTATTCGCTCTTATCCACTAGGCTATCGACGCTTTTAAATATAGTAGATTATTGAAATGTTTAATAAATAAAAATATAATTAACTTGACGTTAAAATTATAATTATTAATGTACTACTATACTCATTAGATTTTGCAGTTGTAAATTTTTATCATCTAAAATTAATTATATAATTAAATAATTAAATTTTAAATAAATTTAAAGTATGTATTTATATACTTTAATTATGTCAAAATTATTTTGAAAAATAAAATACATTTATTTTCTGCAATTTTATAATTTTTTTTAAATGGGTTTTAATAGAGGTTTTCTTTTTATATAATATACTACATTACTTTAATATATTTTTTTAAACCAGGTCTTGGTATGAAATAAAAACATAGTATTAAAATTTTAATTAGGGTATATATAAGTACATTAAAATTTTTTTTTGAAACGATAATTTTAAGATATGCAAACAATAAAACAAAAATTTAAAAATTGTTTACAATAAAATAATAAAATATAAGATTTGATACGAAAAATTTCCAATGGCAAAATGCAATGGTATATACGTCAAAGACAAAGAAAGAAATTATTTAATTTAAAAGAAAAAAAAAACCAATAATCCTCCTTAAAATTCTAATAATCGGAATTAATGAAATTCCAATTCATTTAATTTTACTTTGCTCAGATAATCAATAAATTTCTAAAAATAAAAAATGTCAAATCGGGCGTATCTATAGATTTTGTTTTTGTTGTTTTTTTTTAATATCAAAAAGACACAAACAAAAAAAAAATTCTATTGTAAATATAAAATTAAAGTAGTTAGATAATATTTGTTGTTATATTGTCATAATTCAGGTATGATTCAAACTTTTAAAATTACGCTCATATTTGATTCAAGCTTTAAACTTTTTTGTTTTATTTTTTTTTGTTATAAAAGACAAAAAAAAATGTATTGTTTCGCGAGACGAATAATCAAGATTAAAAGTTGTTTATTTTAAGCAGTAGACAAGTATTTACAATTCAAAAAAAAATTTTTTTTTTTTTATTGTTTAGGTGGGAATTTTTCCTTATTGTAGTAGCAGGTATTTCGGTATATTTAAATTTTAGTTTTATCATTAATGTGGTTTTAGTGGTTTAATGAAAGGAAAAACAAAAAAAAAACCATCATTATGAATATTCTTAATCATATAATACATAATATGTAAAATCAACCAAATGTAAATTGTAAAATAACATTCCAAAGTTAATCAAATATGTACATATAAGGAAAGAAATATGACGAATACTCTAGTCTATGAGTATTATGATTAAATCGGTTTTTTTTTTACTGGTTATTTGAAAAAAATAAATATTAATAAAAATGTTTATCAATCAATATTCTTTTATTTTATTCTTTAATTTAATATTTTTTTATTATAATATATAATAAGTAAGTTAAAGATGGATAATATAAGAAAAAATGAAAAACTTTTAAAAAATACTTTAATAATTATTAATATATATTAATACAATTTCTTTAGTTTAATCCATTTATATTGAGAATGACAAGGAGTTTTAAAAATAAAAGAAAACAAAAACTTAAATGAAAAGTATTGAACCTATAGGTACAACTACTAAACAGTGGATATGAGAAATGGTGATTTTTTCAAATATGTGCGTTTCTTTAAGTCCTTCTCCTTCTTCTTTGTTCTTTAACTGCAAAGATATATGACATAGAGTGTACTTTTACATTTTTTATTAACTTTATAAATATAGATGAAATGAAGTAATTGAATAGCTGTAGCTATAGTTATTTTTTTTTTTTTTTTTGAAACACTTTTCGCGAATATATTGTTTTTCATTATTTCTCTCCCAAAAAAAAAAATGTTCATTCATGCAAAGGCTTTTTTTTCTTTGAAATAAATCATTTTTTTCTTTTCACAATTATCATTACTTCTTTTTATCTCTTTAAACACAATGTTTAATTAAAATACTTAAGTGCTTTCTTTGTTATAATTATTATTAAATATCACTTAATCATATCATATCTAAAAGGAAATTTATATAAATAAATTTGTTAAAAATATTATACACCTAATTTAATTTCTACTTAACTATTTTTTGATAAAAAATATAAAAGTGATAAGAATAATCATCATATCATATAAAAATATTATTACTAAATTGACTCATTCAATTATAGAACAAAAAAATTTATTGATAAAAGTTACAAATTTTTTTTTTCTTCTGTTTTTCATTTTAATCCAAAGTTTATTTCATATTCCTGATTCATAAGCTTTTTTTTTTGTTTTATCTGAAAAAAAAAAAAACTAATCTACGCAGAAGTTTTTTTTTTTCAGTAAAAAAATGTATAACAAATATAAAAACGTCACAATTAATAAAATTCAAAAAAGAAATAAAAACAAAAAAAAAAGAATATCTGATTCGTATCTCCACTTTAACTTCATCAAAAAGAAAATAAATAACAAACAAAAAAAACTTTATCACTTTATCACCTGTCCGATTAGTAGCCAACTGTTAATCTATTCTATTGCGTAAATATTTGAATTCAAAGTTTGTTTTAACACATTAACGACTCCCTCTTAATACACTTCCATATGACGTATATATTTTTGTATATAAATGTTCTATTATAAAACAAGATGCATATATGATTAAGCGTATATTTATATACATATATATGTTTCTCTTATTAAGTTAATATATATTGAGAAAATGGTACTTATAAATCTTTTGGTTTTGGGGATTATTTTTGTGGGGTATATATAGGCAAAGAGAGAAGAGATTGCGTATAGAGATACATTTCAGGGAATAAAAAAAGAAAAATGAGACGATGAATAAAGAAAACATTTGAAATGCCTCATTTAAAATTTATTTCGGATGAAAAAAAAAAAAAACAAAGATTTTATTCACGAGGATCTGTTAGGAGAATGATTTGATTGTATGAATGGATGTATGACTAATATAAGAAATATGGTAAATATATTGAGAAGAAACTTGTTTTTTCTTCCTCTAAAAAATCAGAATTTTGAAAAATGTTTTAAGTATAGTGAGAAATAAAAATATTTTTTTGTTTTTCAAAATTTTTCTTTGCATGAATTTGTATTGTTAATAATATTTGAAGAAAATTGAAAAAAAAACAGATAGGTATAACAGTTGTGGCAAAAGAAATTATTCTAGATATTTTTAACCATATTAGGTTATCTAACAAAAATCTTAACATATTTTTTTTAAATATACCTAAATTTTTAAAATCAATAAATGTTATAAGTAACTAATTACATAATAAATAAATTAAATGGCATAAATGACATATACTATTACTATCATATTATCAATTTTTAATATTAAGTTTTTTCAATGTTTTGTTCAAAAGATGTTGTAATTCAACTTCTAGTATTCATAGTCGTAATTAGAAAATCGAAAATCATTTATTAATTTGAAAATTATCTGACTTTTTTTATTATAAAAAATCTTTTGTAATCTCTTGTAAAATTTTTAAATCGCTTTTTAAAGTGCTCAGGAAATATATCAGAATACAACGATAGTATACATTACGTATCATAAAATAGTAATAAACTTTTTTTTTTTTTAACAAATCCTTTCTTATATCTTGAATTAAATTTTCTAATAAATTCTTAACTATAATAAAATTAATATTACATATTAGATTTGTTTGTTAGAGAAAGTTGTAGTTTGTTTTGGTTTAGTAGAGTTTTATTGGATTTAGTGACGTTCAAAACGTTAAACGGAGGATTGAAAGAACTGTAAAACTTTTCTGTACTTTTTTAAAAATTTCTCTAATTTTTTTGCTTTTGTTTTAATAAAAAAAAAACTTTACCATATTCTTGCTTAACATACCTTTATTAATAATTTAACTGTTTATTTATTTGACAACACAGCTGATTTTAGACTGTCAGACACTAATATTGTCTTTATATATTATATACATACATCGGAATTCGGAATATTCATCTCATATTTTACAATTTCAATTTTCTAAACATGTATGTATCTACTGTGTAGAGAAAATTGTATTCGAAAAGAACGAAATTAAGAGTCAAATTTTAATTGAATGACAACGACAATGTGTTTTATATCGAAGGAAATTATAAACTTCAAAAAGTTTAAAAAAAGTAATTCAATATTTTCTTTAGATTTTGATTATTGTTAGTCACACTAAATAGTAATAATTAAGATGATTAGTTTTGTTTTAGTTTTTAACAGATTACAGATTAATCATTTCATGGAAAAATTATTTGGGTAACCGAATCTAGTGAATAAATAAATGTCTGCATCATATTTTTTGTAAAGGTTTAAAAATTAATAAATAATGTTTGAATTCTTTTGAGTATTAAGAACGTTTTTAATTGCATGTCAATTAAAAAAAAATATATAGTTGTTAATACGACAGAATAGGTATGAAAAAAAAATAACTGTTTTATAAAAATCTTTCTGGGCTTTTAAAAATAAATCGTAAGATTAACAGAACGATAATTAATGAATCAATATTCAGTAATTCATGTTAAAACAAAGGTTGTACATTACAATTTACTATTAATCAATTCAATTTTTATTTTTATTAGATTGATCTGATCACAATTTAAATTCATCAAATTTCCTAAAGACAACCGATCTAAAATTTATTTCATTATTGTACCTAAATTATTTGATCGCCAGAATCGACTTAGAATACATATACAACGTGCAAAGATTCAAGATGAACATTAACAAGTTTGTTTACAATATGGCTGCTAATTTGAAATCAATTTTCATTCTCTATAACTAAAGGTCATATAACGTATTGTTTGGTTAAAAAATGGAAGTGGTGTTCAGTGGGTTAAAGTTTCACACACTTATAGGAGGATCGTGCTAGTTTCAATCCTCTATAGTGTCTTTAGATGACTCCAACCTACTCTTGCAAAAAATAAATCAATTTGTCCTAGTATATAATACCTAGAATATTATATACCTAAGTAGCCTCTTTTTTTTTTATTCTAAAATTATGCGCATAACTGTATCAAATCTGACTGGAAAAAATCATATCATTGTCAAAATTAATTTTGTAAATTTATATAAAGAAAAGTACATAATTTATTTCTTTTCTACAAGGAATATTTTGGTGAAAATATTTATGTAAGACTTTTAAGAATAAATAAAATAACGTTAAATAAAAAACACTAAAATAAATTGTAATCCTTAGTTTCATGATATCTAGCGAATATTATGTGGTAAAATACTTACTTTTGTTTATCTTTTTTTAAAATTCTTTCCATTTTGTAATTTCCAAAGTATTTATTTAAGATTAAATAAGTTAAATAAAAGTTACTATGGACTTTCATCATCAATAATTTTTTTTGTTTCCTTCACCCACAGGAGAAAAGAAATGAAAAACTGAAAACATGTATGTATTTGCTAAAATTAAAAGTCACCAGGATGAAATGTACTTTCAGATCCTCTGAGAATTAACAAAAAAAAAAAAAAAACTTTAATTTACGATCTCTTCAACAATATTCTAGGGAGAGAAAAAAAAATGGGAAAACCTTAATATAAGTATATACGAAACAGTATTATAATCTAGAATGGAATTTTATTGTAGACATGTTTTTCATTCTGAAAATGATGTGAAAAATTAAAACAGATAAAAATTGGTTTGGTTAAAATGGATGTTTAGTCCATTTAATTTACAAGGTTGTAATAGTTGAAGATAACAAAGGAATTTCCGATTATTTTTATAAGTAAATTTCTAGTCAGGATTATTCTTCTCATACACCATAGAGAATTTTGAAAAATTAAAAAAGTAACACTTATAGTATTTTCTCTTTGTTTTTCATTATTTTCCATTTTTTTTTATATTAAAAAGAGGGTGTGAATTGAAGGGTAATAAATTTACAATAAGAAAGAATGTACAGAATTAGTATTTAGTTAAAAGGAGGGTGAATTTAAATATAATATTATATTTATAATATACGAGTAAAATATAAAGCATATATGTATGTATGTATGTATATAACTAGCAATTTACATTGCAAAAGAAAGGAACTCAAAATCAGCACATACTTAAAATGGAAGATGAAAAATATATGAAGTAGTTGACAAATGTGATTGTGTCAATATTGATATAAGTATTCTTCAAAAAATATAAGATAAAAGATATTATTAATAAAACTATTGTCCATTTGATAAAAAGAAAATATACTTAAAATTTGTATATGATTTAGACAGATTTTTATCAGAAAACTCTTAAAATTAAATGAAATATCCCTTCTGATATTAATTTATTTTATTAAAAATTTTTTGATTGTTTAAAACACGGTTATAAAGCTTGTGTTTTAATTGGTAATTTTTTTTTTTGTATTTTGTCTTGATATATTAACAATTAAATAGTTCAACCATATCCAAAATTAAGGACAATAAATTTCAAAATTCAGTCATGGTTAAATGAACCAATTTTTCTTCATTTATTTTTTAGGTGCAGCCATTATAATATTTACCCGTATTTTCTTTATACATATATTGATATTCAATATATTTTTTTTCATATTTTTTTTTAATCTTAAAATAACACTGTCATTTTTCAGTTTAGTTAGACTATAAGTACACCGTGTATTAAATTTCGAAATATTTATAAATAGAAGATTATAAAAAAAAAAAATTACAAATGAAATACAAATTTATTATTATAAAATTATAATTGATAATGATACGAACTGGACATAGTACAGAACAGATAACATCATACTGAACAAAAATACATAACGCGGCTACATGAAATAAACACGAATTTTTATTATATACTCGTATATAATATATTATATATATTAACATGTTCACTACTAAATGTCGCATGTATGTATGTATAAGGTAAATGTACGAGTAATAGAATTATAATTTCGGCTTAAGAATTTTGAGATTGTATTAAGTAAATATACTTAATTGATAAATAACGTCTATAGACGCTAGAGTAGTAGCAATTTTCTATGATGGTTGTTGATTGTCATTGACAATTTAAAAATAAGTAATAATACTTAATTTTATTATTTTCAATGGTTATCTTACTTTAAAATCCCTTCAATATAAGTATTACAATTTTATTTGAAAGGCAGTTTTCCCTTTGGATTTGGGCTAGAGAATTGTTTTATTTATTCCGATAAATTTAAAAAAAAAGTACAAAATAATCAAGATTTTTTTTTTTTAGAGTTAATTAATTTGTTTTAATTAAAAAATTTATTTATTTATTACTTTGATCTAGTAGTGGAAATACATCGTACACAAAGTGGAAATATATCCTTACGCAACAATTTTAATAATAATTTTCCCATATTTGTAATGAAAAAAGTGTACGTATTTCCATTTCAGTTCTGTTTAAATTATCAATACGTAGGTACTAAAGAATATTATTTAATTTTTTTTGGCTGAGAATATAAAGATATTTTTGACATTTTTAGAAACCCACAATGGAAATATGTAAATTTTCACTATAGGGTCACTGCCAATTATTAATTTACCAGTAGTGGAAATGTCATATTAATTAAAATAATTTATTACATTTTTTATATATTTCTATTAAGTTGAAATTATACTTATCAAAATATTATTCTATTTGTATAGTTTTTATTTTAAAATATATTTTTATTGAATTTTTAAACAAATTTTTGGCTTTACTTTTCTAATTTCACTCTTAGATCTAGAAAATAAAATTGAATAAATAAAACTAAATTTTTAAATTTAAGTAAAACGCATTAGTTTTCTTATTTTCGTAAAAAAACCACTACTATTTCCTTTTTTGGTACAACTTTGCACTATAGGTACATTTACCCTATGTATTATACAAATTCTCATAATTACAAATGTCACTTCTAATACGTAAAATTTTGTTAGATTTCTTAATGAGAAAAAAATCTTTATTGAATTAATCTGTATTAACTAAGTCGTAAGTGTGCCTAAAATTACCTTACTTTCAAATGTACTAAGTATAGCTAATAATGACTTCAGTTCTAATTCTAGTTTTATAAGTTGTAATAATTATTGTAACAGGAAAAAAATTTGTAATATTTAAGTCATATTTAGTGGACGGGGGTGTACCAAAATTAATCAAACGATTTATTTTTCAGTTTAACAATTATGAATTTTTAAAAGAATGGTATAATCATACAACTATTTAAATATATATTTGAAAATATATACATATATATATATATGTACATAATGTTTATTTTTCTGAATTGTTCTAAATTTTAGTATAGATTAAAAAAGGTACTATAGAATTATTTCCGATAAAACGCATAGAATTGAAAAATAAAAATTTTCTACTATAAAAATAAATATACAAATAAATGTTAATAAAGAGAAAATGAATCTGTTGTATGCAAAGATAAAAAAAAAAAAATCTGTGAACCGAAACAGTCAACAATAATATAAAAAAAGAATAAAAAATTTATAATATATATATATATATTTTTTTTTTTGTTTTTTTTTTGGTGTATTAATAAAAAAAGTTGTACAATAAAATTTTTTTTTCTATATTTTCGGAAAGAAAGTGAAATAAAATAATTTTCTAGAAAATCAACCATTATTATACGCCCTTCAGGAAGTTTTAAAATTATTTTAGTTATTTTTTGTTTTTTCTCTCTTACGATCTTTTTATGATAGATATTTCTTGTCAGATGATTTTCTATTCAACATATTTCTCTTCCTATTTATTTACTTAAAATTTTTTTTTTCGATTTTTTGAATTTTATACATTCAACATTCATAGTGAAAGGTAACAATTAACCTAGTAAAAAACTTAATTAACAATTAGGCTATTAGGTTTAATTTTTATTATTATTATTATTTTTATTATTATTATTATTTTTCAATTTTATTTAATACCTTTTTCATGTTTTTGTAAAATTATTTAAAAAAAAATTGTTTTTATTTTTAAATATTTTTAATTTAATTTAAAATAAATTACATAAATTACTTGATTAGGTTATAGGTGTATGTTACAAGTAGATCATAAGTTAAATGTTATTATGATAATAAAGAATGATGAATTTATTAATAGACAGATTGGGTTTGGTTGGTATTCAAATAAATCTTGATTAATATGTGATTACTAGAAAAAAAAAAATTAACTGGTAATTAGGGAGGATTCTTTTAAACCATATATTTCATATCAAAAAATTGTTTTTGTTTTCGAATTAGTAAAATATTATTATATTTAATAGTACCATTATATAAAATTTGATTTTATTATTTCTTAGAATTAAAATTTAAGTGTATTTAACATATTATGTAAAATAAATTTATTTGGTTTATTAAGTATAATGTTCTTCTTCTATTTGTACTATTTCTTAACGTAATATTTAAAATTAATTTCTGTTTGATATCAATTCAAAAAATATTTTATTAAATGTGGTACCTCCCCCTCATTAAAAGTAAATAGAGCTTCAGTGACTAAATGCTTAAACACTTTGTTTAATCGCCTGAGGGAATGTGATTTTTAAATCTTTCATAGATCATAAAAGTTTTTGATTGTTTGGTTGGTTGTTTGAGATCAGCCAAGTAAATTTTTGTTCAAATAATCCATCTCAAATATGTTTTATAATCAACTCATATTTGTTGTTAAAGAAATAAGAGATTTTTTAATAGAACAGAAAATAACTAATAAAATAATGGCTACAAAAAAATAATAAATTAGATTCTTGTATAAGATAATAGATGGCGCACAAATAAAAAATATTAATTATGTATTTGTATTTAATAAATAGTATTGTACAATAGCTACAGCCGCCTAATAAAATTCTTAGTGAAACTAATTCTGATTTCAGAAACTGAAGCTTATAGTCAAATATGATTAATAAATGACTTTGTGGATACCGTATGCGTATGCTTCTTGTTAGGAGTGGAGAAGTGAAAAAAAAAACATTAATGCATAATATAAGTAATGGAAAGAAATTTAATAATAATAGTATTATGGATGATATTCTAACCGAAAAAGTCTGGAAATAATTTACTTAGTTATTTGAAAAAAAATATACATATATAATTATTACAATATAAGTATAATTTTTTATTAATAAACCAATCCTAAAATAACAAATACAAATACTAGTTATTCATGTAAAATTTATATTATTGCAAATAAATCAATAAAACTCGTGTTTTTCGAAACTATTAAAAAATTCCATACAAGTCTTTCCTTCCTGTTCTATAAGTTAATCTTTCAAATTGCCATATCTTTATATTTATTTATTTTATTCATTTTAATTTTTATACAGGGTGATAAAAATATATACAAGGTTTCTGATTCATAAATATATACAAGGTATTCTGGATAAGAATGTAAATATTTCCGGAATTGATTTCTGTTACTAAAACTAGAGTCGTTTCTGAAATATTGTGACTTTTATATACATATATATTTTTTTTTTTTACTTTATTAAGTAATTGCTGAATAACTTTTGACCTTCATGGTCTACAGAAGATAACTTAGTCTTAATAAGAAGATAACTTTTTATTTATTTTTTTTCGATTTGTTCTAGTTTTAGTATTAGGAATCACCAAATGAAATAGTTGCCCTCTGATACGGAACCCCCTGTATATATTTTATGAATCATTTTTTATTTCAAAACAAATAACCTTGAAAATCCAGACAAATTAATTCAATCAAAAACTTCTAATGCTTTCATTCTATATTAAATTCAAATTATAATTCCTTGTATGTATCTATAGTTCAAGATGCTATAATTTACTGTGACAAATTATAACTATAAGTATTAGTTGTATTCAAATTTTATATTTTTTTATTACCTTTTTTAAAAAAAAAAAAAACAATTTTAATTTAAAAAAGTCAATCACTTATTTAATTTGAAAAGAACAATTTCTAAATGATGATTTTAATACAATATACGTATATGATAGGCCTTAAAAAAAAATTACCAAATAATAGTTATTAAATATTTGCGTTGGTTTAAAACATGTTATTCTATATTTGGTAGTAGTTAAAATTTTAAATATAATTTTGTCATCATTAATATTGTAATTATATTTATATCTATAAGATTTTGTTTTTTGTTTTTTCTTATTTATATTGTATATATATACAAAATCATAAATTGAGTAAAAGAGGTTAAAGAAAAGTTTTTGGCAAAATTTTTAACTATCCTCCTCCTATTTAGTGAAAAAACAAAGTGTTTCAACTGTTATATTAGGTTATACCAGATTATCTAAATATAATAAAAGATAAGCTGCTGCTGCTGCTGATGATGATGATGATGATGATGATGATGATGATTAGCTTGCCCTACTGTTATGTTAAATGTTAATTTAACATTAATATGATATGTATGGAAAAAAAAAAGTAATGCTGCGAACAGAAGTAAACGAAAGGCTATTCTGATTGTTTTTAAATATTTTCAATAAGAAAGCGTAAAAGTCATTCATTCATCAAATATTTATAAAAATTATTAAAAAAGTCCTTAACGTTGATAACAGAAAAATAGAAAAAAGAAAAAATTCAAATATAATATTGGGAAGAGAAATTAAAAAATAAAGCAATGTGTAAAATCAAAGCTTTTAAAGGAGCACAATTTAAAATATAAAAGCGCAATATTTTCAATTAAATTTTAAAATTTTTCACTTTATAACATTTTCTTAATTTTATGCTATCTTTTTACCTTTCCAGTCAATAATATCGATATATGAGTGAGTTTATATGGGTATATAGTTTTAGATTTATTATTATACCTTACAACTAAAGTATAGGGTATATTAACTTTGGTATGGTGTTTGTAACCACCAAAAAGAAGCTAGTTAGATATGGATATGTATATATATTCTGAATCAGGATCACCTCCTGAGTCCATTTAGCGATGTCCGTCCGTCCATACGCACGATAACTCAAAAAATAATGATGCTATCTTGATGAAATTTATACTGTAGGCTAACAATGACTAAAGAAAGGCGGGGATTGTAAATGGGCGAAATCGGACCATGGGTTCGGGGGTACCTCCCATACAACTCCCAAAACCGAACACGCATATCTTCGAAATTAATAAAGATAGAAACATAAAATTTTCTACGAGGGTGTTTTTTTTCCTGAATCCCTGATATCCCTAAAATTTGAGATGAATTGGAGTGGTTGTTCGGGGGTACCTCCCACACAACTTCCAAAACCGAACAAGCATGTCTTCGAAATTAATAAAAATAGAAACTGTAAATTTGACACGAGGGTGTTGTTTTCTGAATCCCTGATTTGCCTAAAATTTTAGATGAATTGGAATGGTTGTTCGAGTATCTCCCACCCAACTCCCAAGACCGAACAAGCATATCTTCGAATTTAATAAAGATAGAAACCTGAAATTTTGTACAAAGGTTGTAAAACCATTGATTTTTTTAGCTTATATTAAATATCTAACTAAAATAACTTCTGGAATTTTAATTTAATTTGGATTTTTTGGGTGTAGGATATAAATAAGTCGGTTGCATCGATTTACTGTTACATTTACTTATTTTTTATTTTAAAGTAACACAATATCAATTAATAGCTACAATAATGTTGTATGCATATGAATGGACGGTAAACATAAACGAACAAAAAAAATTTAGAATGTTATGTTATGTTATGTTGTTTTATAGGTTTAAATAGACTGTATATGTATAAATTTAAATTTATTTAAAAAAAAAGAAATACTTACCTAAATAACAGAAAACAAAAAAAAAGTAAAATGTAATACTGCGAACAAAAAATGTTACGAAATTCTACCTGATTGTTTTTAAATATTCTTAAAGTCTATTCCATGCGTACATCTTTAACGTTCTTTCGTACTTTAACGTTCTTTCTTTTGTTTTCTCCGTTTTTTTTAAACAGTTCTTTCATAAGAACTCACTACTACTGACAGATATTCAAAGATCAAATTAACTTAAAAATAAAGAAATCAAATTGACTTAAAAAAGAAAGTACCCAACAGAAAACAAAAAAAGTAAAAAATAAATAAAAACGAATAAAAAGTAAGTACATTTTTTCACAATTTTTTTTTTACATAATATGTATTTAAATAAATTTATTAAAATTAAATTGTTCATAAAACTGAGGAAACTTTCACAAAAGCCAGATTTTGTTTACTTATACAAGTCGTATGGTGGGCTTTTTTACTAGTATACTATAATGATTATTTATTTGCTTTTTTTCTTATTTACTATTAAAAGTGGTATTATCTAAAAGGAATATTTATTATTCTTAATATGAATAATTTCATTCACCAGGGGTTGTTGATGCCTTTGTAATAATAATAATAACAAAAAAAATATAGTCTGATAGAAAAAATTTTAATACATAACTTTGCCATTAAAACAATTTAATTGTCCGTTCTTTTGTTTGCAATATACCTATTTAGTCATCTTAAAAATATAAATTTATAAATAATTATTTTTCACTATGAGTAAAAATAAATATAAGATTTGTTAATAAACTAAGTACATTTAATTAATTAATTATTTATTTAATGTTGTCATTTTATTTCGAAAAAACCTTATCATTTTGATATCTTTCGGTTTAAGTGTATATATTAAAACTAAATACTTAGTTTTCGTTTTCTTATTAATTTTTTTTTTTTTGATAAGACGAAACTAAAAAATATTTTTTTATAATAAGTATAGAATAGAATAAAAAATTAAAATTAAACATTAATGACTGGCTGTTCAATTGAAATAAAATTAACGCATTTATTATACCTTGAGATACATTAGCGAGGCATTGTAATTTTTAGTTACAATGTGAAGTAACATAAATTTATTAAGTTTAAGTTATAAGTAAAAAAAATCTACTGGTTTTCAATCAAAGATGTCGAAAATTTTCATCAAATTTTCTTTAAAATCTTTGTAAGAATTTTTTAGTTATATCGGTTATTTCACAATAATTTATAGGATAATAATAAAAACAAATCAATAAATTTGTAAAGAATTCGGATTGGCTTGACATTTGATCTTAAATTTTTTTTTTCGTTTAATCTCATGCCACATAATGTAACAAGAAAATTACACAGTTTTTACTTTCCAGGTGTCGCTGTAAATGTCGTCGGGAGAATTATTTTTACGATATGCGTAGAATCCGATTTAAGGGAGCGTGTCATATGCTTGTATTTCTTGATCATTTGACTGTATTTCATTCTAAATTAGGAGAGATTTTAGAGTTGCCTTCAGAAGCAGGGTAAATACGCTTTTTCGAGAATATTTATATATATGTATATGGGAGATTCTGAATTAGGAGGGATTTTATAGAGTTGTATTCAAAAACAGGGTTATACGCTTTTTCCAGAATATTTATATATATGTATATGCGAGAATCTGAATTAGGAGGGAGTTTAGTGAATTCACGCCTTTTACAGAATATTTATATAATATATATTTTTGTATAATATGAAATAAAGGCAAAATGAATACAGGCAAATCAAATACAGGCAGATGAAAATACAGGCAAATGAAAATGCAGGCAAATAAAAATGCAGGCAAATAAAAATACAGGCAAATGAAATACAGGCTTGAGATAGTAACCCCCGATCTAACACTACCTCAGTGTATTTTTTGATACGCTCTTACCCAATAGGCAAATACCCAATTGCCCAATAGGCAAAAATTGTAGAATGATGAGAATCGAAATTTTTTTAAATAGAATGAAAGTGACGACAACTTACTCACACACCTCCAGTATTATTTACAGCGCATTTTTTTTATACGTTCTCTTATCCTTAAAATATTCTATAAGAAAAAAATGTAAGTATACGAAGAGAATCGAATAATTGTTTTTTTTTTAAATAAAATGACAAATGAGTCATATAATTTAATAAAAAAAAATTGAAATTTGAATAAAAGTCAAAAATACGAACGTTTAAAAAATAACTACTTATTCTTAATTTGTGATTTCAAGGCAATATATATGTAGAAGAAGACAATAGCGCCGTATTATTAATATAAGAATAAAAATAAACAAAAGAAAATTAAAAAAAAATTTTCCTTTTATAAACAAATTATGTAATATGTGCAATAATTAAAGATAAATGCATTTATTTTTTTAATAAAAAATGAAAACAAAAAAAAAAAAACAAATAAAAATTAAGTTACTTTTGAATAATGATCTCATCATTAGTATTTCACATTATATATTAAATAATATTTGTTATAAAATATATAAATTTATATAATAAGTTACACCTACTTCTCTAACTAATATTTTCCATTTGTGGATATTCATAATTTTTTTTTTTTTTTGAAAATTTGTTCTTAAAAAACTTAACTTAAAAAACAAAAAATCCGACTTTACATCAATTGTACCTAAATCAATTAAAATTGCGGATTTATTTAAATAAGGAAAAGTATGTTTTATTTTTATAAAACTAAAGAAAAATTAATAAATTTTTAATATCGTAAATAAAAATATTTTTACTAATATTATATACTAATATTCCAGTTCTAAAATCAAAACTTTAATTCTAAATATTGAAAATGAAATAGTTGGTTTTCTTAATTTGTAAAAAAACTACTTTTTTAGTTAGATAACTTTAAAAAAAAAAAAAAAATCGATTTATTTTAATTTAGTCTTACTATAGAATTCTAAGAATCGTCAGTGAATCAGACAACAATCTCTTGGATAAAAGTGTATACGTTTTAAATTAATATAGAAAAAAAAAAAACTTAAGAAAAAAAGGAAATTAAAAGGCTCCTTAAAATCTATGTAATTTTTTATTTTTTAACAAATAAAATAAAAAAAAAATAAAAAAAAAGTTTTAGTTTTTTAGTTTTCTTAGTTATATACTTTTAAAAGTGTTATTATAGTTTTTTCTTTATCAAATTTTTAATATACATAGTGTTTAGTGAATTATTAAAATATTTATTATCATTTTTATATACATGATTGATTTGTTTTTATTTATTTGTTTTGCAATCATTTGGATTAAATTTAATATACATGATAAAATTGAAAAAAATTCTAATAATAAATATAATGAAAATAAAGGTATTAATAATAAATATATTAAAATTATTTACATTTCCATTTAATTTAAATTTTGATTTTTTTTTTAAAAGTTTATTTTTACTTTAGAAAGAATTGCAGTGAAATTTCTTGAGTATATATAGGAAAAGTTAAGCAACATTTAAGTTTTAAAACCTTTGAATTAAATATGTAATAAATCAGTGGTTTATAAAATTTTAAAACCAGTTGCAATTAGTGTTTTTGAGTAACTTTTTTTGTTTTTTTTTTTTCTTGGAATAATTCCAATTAATTTAAATAGGCATATTCTTAAATAATTCATTCAAGGACAAATACATATGGTCATGTCCAAATTTTAACACAAAATAATATACATGTTATATGATAAAGGACATGTATGTTTATAATGTGTACACGTGTGTCTATTCTGTATTAATAATTATATGTTACAGATAAAAATCAAATAAAATTGTAATTTACCAAAAAATTATTAACTAAAAAAAGTGGGTTATATATTGTGTTCTTTTTTAATTGTATAAGAAAATCAATAGTTCAAGGTTTATTAATTTCGTAATAAAAAAAATGTAATTTTTTGACGCCACTTTACACCAATAGGTTACCTTTTGTAATTTTTAATTTTTTTTTTTTTTTTTTTAACGCATTTTTCTGCCTTACACAGCCTTTCCTGTTCAGGCGTGGCTGTAAATGTCGTAAGGTGGCATAACTCTCCCTCGGTGTTTACAGCCTATTTTTTACGCTCTTACCCACTAGGCCACCGAGGCCCTAATTTTTAATTGATTTTCTTTAAATTGAAAATTAAGAATTTTTGAAATTTTTGAAATCATATGCTCATAATTATAAGTAAAAAGAAAACAAAACTTACATTTTATAAAAATTTTTTAACATTAAACCTTTTTATTTCCACTTCACATTTCCAAAAATATTTTGAAAAAATGTGTCTATTATTTTCACTCTGTCCGTCCGTCCATCTTTTTTCAAAACTTCTCCACCGTTAAAAATTAAACAATGAATTTTTAACTATGGGTAGGACTCTCTATTTTTAAATGTGTATATCTTAAGTTCTGCTTAATATTTTTTCAATTTTAAAATGCTATTCAACAGGACTTTTTTTTACCTTCATAAATGAATATCAAAATTATACATTTTTTCAAATTTAGTAGGTTTTTTAATTCACCTTTATGTGAAAATAAAGTTTTACAAGATTTTTCTTTCTTCATAATAACTCCGGCACGCTTTTAGTTAGAACATTAAAATTTTAAGAGAAAAAGATCTTCTAGAATTAATGTAAATTGTCTCAGAAAGTTTTTTTTGTACCATCTCCTGTTTAAGAACTATTATGCTTAGTTCACTGCTTCGGTGTATTACTTCTGAACTATTTAAAAAAAAAAAACAGGGAATTCTCTCAACAACGATTCACCATCACTTCAGAACAATTTTTCTGCGCAGAAGAAAAAAATTTAGACAGCTGAAATTTGAAAATGACATTTAAATTATTTTAAATTTTTATTTATTTGATGAAAAATGAGAGAATTCATATTTTCACATTAAAAGTATGCGCTCATAGTGCGGCTAAAATATCCGAAGCGGTAAATCCAGAATTAGGGTTAAAAAATTGAGTTTTTTTTTATTTTTAAACACTTTCTTATTATATGAAAATTCTAAGGAAATTTTCAAATTTTGGTGCAAGTCACAATAATTCTAAACAGTTTTTATTGCCTTTTGGAAAATTTGTACCTTTAAAAACCGTTGGTTTACATTTTGCCTTGTTTGAAATAAAATTATATAATATTGTTGTTAATGATTAAATTTTATAATATTTAAATAAAAAAAAAAAAGATTTATATGTGAAATGACGCGCATCTTTCTATAAAATTATCTCATAGATTAAAAATTGGCATTAAGCCAATTGAAATTTTTTATTTTAATTCCAAATGTATTACATACATATATGTACTTCAGAAAATCAAATAAAAAATATATATTTTTATTTAATTTTAATTTAATTGAGTTTAATAAATTATAAGTTAAAGTTTAAAAATCCAAAAAAGAAAAAAATGATATAAAATAAAAAATTTATAATGTTTATATTTTAACTTATTAACAATTCATATAGAAAATATTAAATTTTAAATGCCTATTTTTCTAATCAGTCTTCTTACCTAATAAAAATGATGAACACTTATATTATTATGTTCAAGCACTTGTGATTGTTTCAATAAAAATTCATAACTTGCATAACACAATTTAAAGTAAAATTTTATTGATTTTTTTTATATGTACTTACATACATTTTCTTAAAAAATTTCATATTTTCTTTAATTTTTTTTTTTTTTTATAAAGGAAATTCATATTAAGGTGTAAAAAAAAAAGAAAATTATAAAAAATAAATTTCAAGGATGCCAAAAGAAAATCTATACGAGCATATTTTGATTACAATCGAAAGTTCTCAATATAAAAAAAAAGTTAAAAAAAATTATTTTTTTTTATAGATTTTAGTATACTTATTATTGAATTTCTTTTCTTTAATTTTCTTTTTATTTTTATGTAATATACTTAAGTTTCGACTTTGAACTACTTGTACCAGTACATATAGGAAAATATAGTATAGTGAATCATTTTGGAATCACTTCAGTAAAACGATACATGATATATATAATAAATAAAACTAAATAAATCTGAAAAAGTTTTTCTTTTTTTATATTTTTGACATCAGGAAGAAGTTGAAAGTTTTTTTCTTATTGTCATGTCAAAATTGTTTATTCTAATTAATTTCCTATACAGTATACTTATTATTTGTTTCGTTTATTATTGAAAGTTTTAATATATTTTTGATACTTTTACTTTGACTTCTTTGACAAATGATTTTCAATATTTATTTGTCTATTTAATTAGTCAATTTTCCAGTTCATAGTTAATATCTAAAAACATTATTTTGTTCTTTTTTTTTCGTTCAAATTGTCAGAAAGTATTTTAACTTGAATCTGTTGGATCTATATATAAAAGTTTTGAAAGAGAAGATACTTTTAGCACATTTTCAAAAAATTTTGAAAAAATATGCTTTAGTAGTTTAACTCTGTCCGTCTGTCCGTCCGTCTGTCTGGATGCTTACAAAAGTTCTACACCGTTTGAAATAAAGCAATGCAATTTTAACTACGGATAGGTATCGCCAAAAAACAAATTTTGTGGAACAAGTTTTTTCTATGTCCCCACCCGTTATGGAGCTATACTCCTAAAAAGTTTGCAAAAGCCCTATTTTTAAATTGTTATAACACAAGTTCTATAAGGCATATTTTTGTATCTGAAACCGCCAAACGATATAGCTGATTTTATAAGCTTTATAAATATAATATATAAAATAAATATGTGGCTTTACCATGCGTTTTTTTTAATATACCGTTAAGTAAAAACCACATAAAAAAAATATAATACCGTTAAATAAAAGTCACTCAAACTTATGGAAAAATTTGTACCAATTCTATCCAATTCTACCAATTAGATCTTTGGAAATAATAATGAGTCATTTCAGGAAATATTTTTGTGTCGCCCCCGTTTAGGAGCTGTAAGGGGTCAAAAACTGAAAATTCCCTTTTTTAAGCACCTGTAACTTGAGCATCTGTCCAAATTTTTTTGAAGTAATATACAAAAATTAAAGCTACAATACCATACTTTTGTTTGTGTTGATAAGTTTTCTTAATAGTATAGGGTTACCTTATGATTGACGAAAGTGTGATTTGATTTTCTTCATTTTTTTCTTACCAAAAAAAAAAATAAAACAAATTTATTTTTCAATATATTTACTCTTACTCTCTAGTCTTATTATGGAATATTTTTAATTTTGGAAATTGCTTTTTTGAAAATCCTTGGTTTTTTCCATTACTTGTTTTATTAAGTTTCAAGCATTACAGTTGTAATATTTTATTATATAAAGAGAAATTATCACATGAGGATTTTTCTATATTATATTTCCCTCAAAAAAAAAATCGAATCAAAATTTTGTATAAATTAAGATAAAAATTAAAAGTTTATTTTCAGAAGAAAAAAAAAACCAAGTAGTCTGAATCTCTGTATAATTAAAAAAGACTTCTTAGAACTTCTTATAAAAAATGTATATTTATGTATTAAGGAAGAACGAAATAAATAAATAAAGAGGAATACTGATGAGTGATGATATTGCAACGAAAAATACAAGGATCTGGAAGAGAAAAATTATTAAAAATTGAAGTTGATGTGAAAACCATTTGTTAATGATAGAATTTAATTTTCTTTTTAATTTCAATTCAACTTCACATTTTACATTTGCATTTTGAAAAAGTCTAAGTATATATGTATGTATATATACATATATACTTAGTGCAACTTTTTCTTCTTCCAATACAAAAAATGTACAATACTATTGAGGGTATAGTGACATAGTGCATACTAATTTAAAAAAGTGCCAAACAATTTTTAAAATTTGTTTCAAATTAAATACTTACTTGGTATATAAATTATTTATTTACTCTGAAATTAATCAGTTATGTGGCCTCGGTGGCCTAGTGGGTAAGAGCGTATAAAATCGCTGTAAACACCGGAAGAGTAATGAAATGCATTAAAAAAAAAAAAAAAATTATTCAGTATGTATATGTATATAATAAATACATATATCTATGTATGTATACATAGATATATGTATATATTATATATGTAATTTTTTACTTTAATTTTTATTACAAATGTTTTCACTTAAAGTAAAAAATCTTCATTTAAAGTAAAAATTTCTTCACTTAAACTAAAAAAGGTATATTAACATCATAATTAGTATTATAAGTAAATATATTTTTAAAACTAAATGTATTTTACTCTAAAATAATTTTATTGCGAACGTTATCCGTTATCTTTAACTTTTCCATTAAAAAATTGATATTTTATTTATTAATAATATATAATTGTAAAATAAAATCTATCTTTTAATTCAAAATTATATGTTTACTTTAATTATATGTATTTTAAAAATGTCTGATTTTAACACAATAATTACCAACAAAATTACACAAAAAACAAAATACAAAAAACTTTTAAACAAAATACACAAAAAAAAGATATTTTTTTATAAAATCCTCTTAAATTTACTATAAAAAAAAATGAATATATCAAAAATTAATTAAGATACAAATTTATGATAGAAGGGGGAAAAAAAGTACAGATTTAGTTATTAAGAAATTTCAAATTGCCATTGAAATAAAAAAAATTGATTTGTTTATTATTGTATTATCATAATTCATAGAACACTCATGTTTGTATATATATGCTTTTAATAATTTTTTATTTTCTTAAAATTACTTCTGTTTCTAAGAAAAACAAAAAAAAATTTATTCAAAAGAAAATATAATTATTATTATGAGAACAAGGTTAATATAAATATAAATCCAAACAAAATTTTTTTTTTTTTACTATTTTATCTTGACATTTACAAAAAAAAAATAAAAAAAAAACTAATATTTTATAAAACGATATTTTTAGGGTTATTATAAGATTCTTTTATAGATATTCCTTTCTTTTTCTCTTTGATTTTTTTTTGTATGTTTGTTTGTTTGTTTTTCTTAACTTTGAAACATAAATTTTCTATTTTTTATTTTATAATCATCGTATTTTTGGTTTTTTTTTTTTATTGATAAGAGGAGAAAGAGAAAGGGAATAAATATATGACACAGTCAAAGGGCCTTTCCACACGAGTAGTGTCCTCTTTCGTTTCGTGACTACTTTCCTCTTTTTTTTTATTTCCACACTGTTCCTCTTTTTTTTTATTTCCACACTGTTCCTCTCGTTAGTCGTTACTTTTATATATGTGTGTAAATATTTCATTTTAAAACAAAATTTGTTGCTAGAGGTTGATAATAAATATAAAAAAAAGCACGCATAATACAAATAAATTTTTTTTTGTATTTAAGTAACATAAGATTTGTAATTTTTAAATAATATATATTATATATGTATGTACCTAGAAATAGAATAAACTCTGTACTGTGCACATAATTTCTTTTTGTCAATCGAATATATTTTAATAATTTCATCAAGTGAAAGATCAAAAATCACTTTACTTTTTTAAAAATTTGCTGCGATCGTTTCAAAAACTTTTTTCTTTAATTTTCCAAACGAGAATGAAACGTATGTACACATAAAATTTTTTTGACCCTCATAAAAATTTTTATTTGAGTTTTTGTTTGTGTTAGTGGTCTAAATTTTTAAACTCTAAAATTTTGGTTTAAAAAATTCCTTCTAAAAATCCCCACCACAAATTTAGTTTATAGGCAAGAGGGTATGAAACGAAGGTAAAAGTAAAAAATGACGAAAGAGGACACTACTCGTGTGGAAAGGCCCATAGATGATACACTATACATTAACATACATAACTATAAGCACATATATTTATTTTTTTATGAGAATTTCAATTTAATTTTTTTGTTGTAATGATTGTAAAATTTATTGGTTTAAAAAAAATGCCTTCCACTAATATTTTTTTTTTACTATTAAATCACGATTATTTCAAAAATTGAATTGATTTTTAAAGAATTGCTTTTAAACTGAATGTGTATTGAATTTTAATTAAAGTATTATTCTTTATTTTATAATGTTTTTTTTTTTTTTTGTTTTTAGTTTTTTCTTTTATTATGTGTTGTTAGAATGAAAATAATGAAAATTAGCTCTTTATTTTCAATATTGTTTTAGTGTGGTTAGACAGAAAAAAAAAAAAAAAACAAGAATTTGTAAAAAAAAACTCTTTTTCTTTGAGTGAAAAATTTTTCAATTTAAAACAAACTTCAAAGGTTCCTTCTACTTTATAAACAAATAATAAAAAGAAAAACAAAAAATTATACGAGTAATATCCATTTTAAACAATGAGTTTCTTTAATATTAAAGCAATTCTATAGTTATTCCCAAAGTTAAGATAAAGTAGCTGAAGGTAAATGCGTTGGCGTTTGTAACTATGGTTTTTAAATAAGATATAATTTTAGATCAAGATATTTAAAATAAGTAATAATTTCTTAACTCAACTCAAGCTAAATTTAACATGAGGTTGTGTAGCGCGATATAACAAACAACTGCAAAATTCCAAAAATTACAAAAATCATACATACATAATTGTATATATTATGTTTATATGTATGTACATAGGAATAAAATTTATAATCAGATGTTAATACAAAATAGCAGAGTAAATAGGACTGTCGCGTACTTTTATTTGCAAAAATTTACAAATGAGAAATTGTCCTGAAATTTGAGTGAATAATTTTAAATAATTAATGCTTCCATTTAAAAAAAATTACGCGAACGGTTTTTTTTGACAAAAATGCAAGATTTTAATAAATGTCATAAATTGTCATTGTGTTGTGTTTAACTACTTCAAAAGTGAATTAAACAAAAGAAATTAGAAAAGCTTTTAAATGTAAAAATGTAAAAAAAAAATATTAGATGCCTATGTATATATATGAAGGACGAAAATTTAATGTTATTAAATGATACTGTCGTTATACGTTGTAAAATTATATAGATATGGACATTATATGGACAATTAGTTAGATATGGACATGTATATATATTCTGAATCAGGATCACCTCCTGAGTCGATTTAACGACGTCCGTCCGTCCGTCCGTTCGCACGATAACTCAAAAACAAGTAAAGCCATCTTGATGAAATTTATATAGTAAGGATGCTTCTTTTACGTTCCTGAAATTCGAGTTGCATAAGGAAGAAAAGGGAAGCTTTTCAAACAGCTGCCAAAAAATTTATGGATTTTTAATTTAATTGCATCGACTTACTGTTACATTTACTTGTTTTTTACTCATTTTTCTTTTTTCTCAAATTTTCTCGTACGCGAATGCTTTTTATACGAAAATTTAGATAAATTTCACAAAATTTTTGTAAATTTTTTATACACGAACAGACATAATAATAATTTTCATACATTATTCATTTTGTTTATTTTTTAGAATTAATTTTAATTAAACTGAAACTTTTGTTTTATTATTAAATAATTTTAGTGATAGTTGAAATTTTGTTTGTATTTATTCTTTTTGACATTTGCAGTAATGTGCGGAAATGATACTCTGTAACAAAATTTAACTATATATGGTATAGTAAATTGCTGGCAGTTCATCTTCTGGCAAAACAATATGCTCCTAGACGTACATATCTTGTCCAGAGTAAAATTTCGCAGTTTTTGAGTACCTTCTTCTTGACAGAATTTGCATCAAGTCATTTGCATCAAGTGTAACGTCTTTTTCTATTCGGATTTTCTTTTGTTTGAATTCTAATTTTGTTTTTAGTGAATCCTATAATTTTCATATTTCTTCTCGTTATAGTTTCTCAGAAACTCTTTAGAATAATTGTAGCACATATAATACTATAACAAATGTCTGAGTCATTTCTTTTGCGGGTGTAGTCAGCAATAAGATCAGAAGCTCTGATGGCTACTTTGATATTTGCCTAAACAAACTTTATATTAAAACAAAAATGTCGAATGAAAAATAAATCTTTTTTACGATTTTTTAAAAATTTTGAACTAAAAATAGAATTTGAAGAGTTTAATTTTGCTTTTAGGTTAAAATAACTTAGCACATTTTAATATTCGAAGTGGTCTTCAGTTGAAAAGTTTAATTTCTATTACGCGATTCATTTTAAATAAATATAAAATAAACTAATCTTATTTACTTTTATGGTCATATCAAAATTATAATATAAATAAAAAATCTATATAGCTTCTGATGTTTTATGGAATTTATATGCTTTTATTTTAAAAACTAGTTAATGAATGTTTAAAAAAATAAACAATGTCATGTTTTTTTTTTTCAATATTTACTTCAAGCTTTTTGATTTTATTTGATTTTTATCATAGTTCTAACATTTGCTATATAAATATTTTTGAAAATTTAGTAAATGGCTATATTATCGTCCCATTTTTTTTAGTAATGGCACAAAATCGACTAATTCGAAATATTTTTAAGGAAAAATTATATAAAAGTATATATTTTATGAAAGATTAGGCTCTCTGCCATCTAACTGCGTTCTTATTTTCGTAATTAAAATTAAGATAAAATAACTTAATTTAAAAAATTTTGGTAGCTTGTACATAATTTCGTCCGTCAAAAAATTTAATTTTTCTATTATCGTCCTATTGCTGTACCTATATTGCTGTAGCTTTTATTATTAAATAGAGTAAATTTCGGTATTCCTAATTTTTTATTGGCTGCATATACCGAAATTTTATTATTTTGAACGACTTTTAATTGCCTCTTCTAAACTTTCAACATTATTATTTTATGTACCTAAAATCGACCTAAACTTAAAAAAAAAAAAACGTGTTTTAAGAAGTAATAAAATAGTATTAAAAAAAGCTATCAAGAAACATAATTCCGTCCTATAGGTCGATATTTATGTAAATTATTTTAAAAAAATGTTTCTAATTCCAACCGAATTTATTTTTATTATAATAACTAAATTTTGCAAATCAATTAAAAATTAATAAAAGAAATTTAAACGTATATTTATTGTTTTGCCTTACCAACTTAAATTTTTGACTGAAATAAAATGTTGTTTTTAATCAAGAACTTTTGTAGAGAATTTTTACAACAACAGCCACTACTCACGCCACTACTTTTTTAAAATGAATTTAAAAACCATCAAAAAGAGAACGCGACACGTAATTTAAAAAAATTACAATAGAAATATTACCAAATATTTTGCATGGCTTACTTTAATTTTATTTAAATATTTAACGAAGTTATAACTAAAAATCTGTCTTCGGACGATAATACAGCCATACAGACGAAATTATAATAGGCGGTTACGTTATTGGAAATTTTGATAAAATAATTGCTAATAAGTCATAACAAAAGACACTGATGGTAGAGGCTTGATTGATTCATATTAAATTAAAAATAAATTTGATCGTTGACTTAAAAATTATATATATACAATAATTTTAATATATTTTAATTTTTAACTAATAAAATGTTTTTTTTTTTTATTTTCAGGTAAGTTATCCAATATGACTTTTACAAAACACCATTTAATACTATTTAATTACATTAAGTAAAAAAAAATATATTTTTGAAAGTTTTTCGAATTTTTTTTTTCATTTTACTTTCTTCTTCTTCTTCTTGTCATACAAAAAAAAAATTCAATTGAATGAACAGTGTAAGTATTAATTGAATATCTTGATGATTGTAAGATGAATAGCTTAAGATTGACTAAATTACAAAATAACTTGTCTAACAGATATATACATATATATATTTATGAACATTTCCATTGCTAATTAATGTTAAATGTGGTAAAAGTAATTTAGTAATTTCCAAAAAAAAAAAAAAAAAAAAAAAAAAACCTTGTTGCAACTGAATATTATTTTACGCAGCATTCAAAACGTACATATATTCTCATTTTTTTTAAAGATGTTGAAAGTAATAAAAGTAATATAGCAATAACATGGTATTACAAAATTATTAGGTGTTGACAATCAGATACAACGTTAACATATTATTATTATTATTATGTTATGGTTTATTATATAGTGATTGATTTACATCATTTTCTAGATATTATTATGTATTTAAAAAGTTGCTGGTTTATGATGGTTCTTTGTAAAAGAAACATATTATACCTTTATATTCGCATACATATTTTTAAAATTAAAGTGTACAAGAAAAAAAAAAATGACAAGCGCATCTGATTTGACTGCAATATATACAAAATAGTTATATGATATTAAGAAATACATATGGTTCTTTGTTTCTTTAAATGTGGTAAAAAATAAAAAAAAAAAAGTTAATAATATTGAGAAGTTGAATTAAACAGTTTTAAAGAATATACTATATAATATAATTCCACGTAATGTGATTTAGTAACATTTTAAAATTTTGTTCTATTGGGTTTTCTATAATTTATTAGTTTTAAATAAATTTCAATTTTTGTGTTTTAGCATATTCGTATGAAACTGAATTTTTAATTGTGATGTGCTTAATTTTTAATGGCAATTATTGCCTGAAGATTTGATCGTGAAATCAATAAATTTTTGTATGTTTTTAAGAAAGAGTTTGATTCTTGAATTTTGCTTTTGAGTAGTTAGTTCCAAAATATTATGGTGCACCAAAACAAAAGTCTCGGAGAAAAATTCTAAGGGACTTATAATTTATTTAACGAGCGAAAATAACTCTGAAGAATAAACCAAAAGTTTTTTAAAAAATACATAATTTTAAAAACAACTAAAAATCCACTAAAAACAAAAAAAAAAAAAAAAAAAATCTTTAAATAATAGGTGTAAGATGTCTATGCGATGAGTTGGTTACCAAATCAGGATTTCAATAATTTGTATAGCAGGGCTTTGAAAGCGGCAGCCATTTTAAATTTGTTTTCTTTTCTATTTTCATTCTTAAATATGTATTTGTACAAAAAATAATTAGAAAGGACTTGGCTAAGTTGGTTGCAAAATAAGTATATTCGTATATATATATGTATATGCATGCATATGCATATATGTATATTATGTAAATATGACATTTTGAATTAGGGAGAATTTCAGAATTGGGTGTATAATTCTGATTTTGCAAACACTTCTAAAGTCGTACCTAATTATATTTTTACATACTTGTTTTAACATCAAAGAATTTAAAATAGAGGGGGCTACCGTCGCCAAACCCATGACAAAATAAACTCTGATTTTGTAACCAACTCTAGCATCCCTCCTAATTTAAAATCTCACATATATATATAATAAGTACCTATATTTTTATAAATTTTAGAATAATTAATTGTTTTAATACTGAATTTTAATGAATACTTCATACTAATATCTTATTTTACGAAGTCATAAGTCGCCGCAGAACTTTTAATCGTTTTGCAGTAGTTACAATCTTCCGGGGAGTTTTGGCTTGTTTTTTAAATCATAAGTCTCTAGGAGATTTTTGGAGCATCGCCCTAAAATATCATGTTCAGATTTTGATGAAAATAATATATAGTTCATAATTTTTCAAATTCAGTTCTCAAGGACTTACTTTGCTTTTTATTATAATAAAAAAATTCCTACTTCATGCTTTTCAACTATTTCTGCTTAAAAATGTTATTTTATTTTTCATCTAAATGTCTAGATTCCACCCACTTAATTTTAAAATAATCAATTAACAAAATTAGATTTTTAATGATAAAAGATATCAAATGTTGATTTTTTTTTTTTTTTCGATAAAAATAAAAACGTTTTTTGTTTTTTTCAATTTTGTTAACAATTTTGTTATACAAACTTTGTTACTTAAGTTTATTATAATAATAATTATTATCTCATATTTTCTTTGTAAATACAATGAAAATTGAAAAAAAATATGCATGCTGTAATGTCATAAATATAATTTTCATTTCATAATTTATGATAATGTTATAAAATTGTGTACAAAATAATATTCCAACCTTTTTATTTATTTTTTTTTTACATTCCCTTTTAAAATTAATTAACTCTAGGTGGTAATAAAAGAAGGAAAAAATAATGCAAAATTATGATTTACTTCCACCAATGGTTTTTCTTTTTTTTTTTTTAAGAAAACTCCATTTTAAATGAGAAAAAAAAATGAAATAATTAAAATGCAACATTTTCTTTCATATCTTCAAATTCAACAGCCTATAAAAATCGTTGCAACATTTGCAACATCGCAGACATTGTAATAGTCACTTATTAAAATTCATTTTCTTAAGTAAGTATATAAAAAATAAAATCTAATTATAATTTTTTATATATTTTCTTGTATTAGACGAATAGTCATTTTGTAATTTCTTAAAAGAAATGGTATTTATTTTATTTTAATTATAATATTAAAGTTACCATTTATTTTAAACACTGTACTTTTAAATTTTATTAAAAATTTCGCATTGTTTTTCTTATATAAGTTTTGAAGAATAACTTCATTTATTTTTAAAGTAATGTCAAAGTAAATTGCTATGAGAACAACATTCAATTAAAATAATATAGACAAATCTTAAAAAAATCTCGTCTTATTTAACGACATTTTTATATATATTTAATTATACATTGATTATTTAACTACTCCCATTTCCGATTCAATGTTTCCGAATCCTAGTCCTATGCGTACTCTCTAGCCAATATACTGCGTTAGCAGGTGTTTCATCCCATTATATTGGCTAAAAGGGAAAGTGGGTTTAGTCAGTAAGAATCTGACACTATCAAGAGCGAATTCTTCGTATCTTTGGAAAATTCCCACCTCCCTTAGGCCTCGTCCACGCAGAAAGCGGGCGGGCTATATTTTTTTAAATTATTTCAAACATATTGGTTTTCAAAGAAGTGGCCATATCGCCAGAAGAGCGATATGACACTGATATAAAGAAATCACACGTTCATTTAAATAATACATATTAACTGGTTTGTTTATATATATTTTTGATACTTATTATGTATACTATACCTTATAAAAATATTATATAAAAATAAAAGTATATACAAGACTATAGACATTATTAAGTGTTTATTGATATTCTTCTATATTCGAAAAAAATTTTTGGGTCTTTTTTTATTTGCTTACACAGATGATGGAACTCCAGAAAACTAGCTAGTTCCATATTAACATACGGTGTACTCCATATCTTTGATTTTTTTTCAAAAATTAAATTTTTTTGTAAATAAGAATTTGCTTCACAAGATTAAATTTTACGAAGAATCGGAGTTTCTTAGTGAGTGAAACTGAAAAATAATCAATTTGTGTTAAATAACAGAAAAATAGCTAAATTATATGGCCATTTACTCGCATATGGCCCGCTTTCTGCCTGGACGAAGCCCTAGGAAAAAAAAAATTAAGTAATTCTTCCTTAACGAATGAAAAGGAATACGGGTTTGAAATCTTTTTTCACTGAACATTTTGTTGGAAAGTCTTTAATCTTTTCAATTCTATTCATTTCAATTTTGTTATGAATTCATTTTACTCTCTCTATTTGCCCTTAAAAATAAAAATCAATATGGTCACTTTAATTAATAAAAGAATGGCACGATGAAATATTATTGAGTGCAAAAAAAAAAAAAAAAAACAATATCCATTAAAATATAAAACGTCATTTTCTATTATAAGCACGTTTTTTCATAATTTTATATAATAGATTTAATAAAACTGGAAGGAAAAATAATCTGATGAAATAAGAAAATTCTATTATTCTTCATTGTCACAAATGGAAGCAAAACAAAACAGAACAATTATAAAAAAAAATGTAATTGTAAATAAAAGAATGCAAAATTTAAAATTATTTTTTGTCATATACGAGAGATTATGAATGCACTTAAATGTTAAAATACAAAAAATATATTATATAGTTTCTATTTACATAGACAATTTGGCAGCAATTAATAATGCAAAATTTAAATAAAAAAAAAAACCAATGATTGTTGCGATTGGGATGTTTTAAATTTTTGATTTTGGGATGCAATAAAGCAATAACGTTAATATTACCTTGGAAGTGTTGTTTTTTAAAGGTTTTGTTTTGTTTTTTCTTATCCTTTTTACTTTTCAAATTAGTATTTTAATTTAAAAGGACTTAAATTAACCGTGTTTTAAAAGTATCCAATTTTTTTTTTTTATAGATTGATCCAAATTGTTAGTGTTCAAAAAATTTGTTTATTAACTTCTCTGTCTGTCCGCCCGTCTGTTTACAAAATTTCTACACCGTTTAAGATGGAATTTATTATACCTATCCCTGGATTATACCTACCCCTGGACCTATAACCATGGATAGGTCTCTTTAAAAACTTAATGTTTTACAACAACTTTTGAATGTAGCCATTATGAACCTCAAGCTTGGTTTCCATATGCGAGAATTCCAAGAGTTTTTACTGCGCGGGGCGATTTTTACATCTACATTGAAAAAATTCTAATTTTATTATTTTGACTGATTTTAACAAACGTCAATAATCAATATATTGTATTTTTTTTGTTTTGAAATTTTTTATGAAAAAATTTAAATTTAAAATCCATTACGGCTTTTATCGTAAACGTTTGCAACAATAACATTTTTTATAGCAAAAAATACTGCACACAGAAAAACAGAAAAAAAGAATAAAAAAAATTGAAAATTTATAGGGTTTTGTACGTAATCTCAAAAATTGAAATTCGAAATTAAAAATCTCGAAAAATTAAAATCCCAAAAATCAAAGTCCCGGAAATTAAAATTCTGAAATTACGAAATTCCGAAAATCAAAATCCCGAAATTGCAAAATCTCGCATAGACATAAATATATGGATACATATATATATTCCGGAAAAGGGGAATACTCTGATTTTGAATCCAACTATTAATACTTACGGTGTGACTACACATATGTATATACCAATTCCATTAAAAAAAAAAATGTTTCACGTTTCCATATGAAAAATAGTTAATTTTAAAAACTCCCGCATACAAAAGTATACCATTTTAACATTCCACTTAAAAAATAGTGAATTTTATACGAATTTACACATTTTTATAAAAAAAAAAGATTATTTTTGAAGGAACTTATTTGGAAGGCTGTGGCCACCAAAACCCCACTACAAAATTTTTCTTTACTTTTCTTTGTGTTATCTACGTTTTTATGTTTATTTAAATGCATTCTTATTCGTATTGTAAAAAGTTAAGTATTCTTATTGATGAAGGGAAGATAGCTCTCAAAAAACGTTTTTAGATAAATAAAAACTATATTAGAACAGAAAGATATTTCCTTTTGTGTCATGTAAAAAAGTTAATTGACAAAAGTTCAATTTTACTTTTAGATTACTAAGATACCAGAATTATTAACCAATATTATTTCTCGATTACCACACTGGTGTATGTTATGCGCTGGGTTTATCTATCTGGGTTTATCTGGGTTGTTTATATTTTTTTATAAAATATTTTATATAAATTAATGTTTTAATAACTTCTAAATTTGAAAATTTATCTGTACTTATGATGACAATAATTTTTGAAAATAAATAAAAAGTATTTTTTTAAAAATTAATAAAAACACATACGATACATACATATACTATTCAAGCGAAACCTCGGATATGCAAATCAGTCCAGGCAATTTTTATAAAAATTGTCCCGCACTCGTGGGGAATTCTTGCATATGGAAAAACCAAGCTTAAAAGTTTGAAAAGCCCTATATCACAAATTATTTTTCAGATATTTTTCCAATCGAAAAACGCCAAACGACAGGAATTTTTTTTAGTTTTATAAATCAATATCAAAATTTTAAATTTAGTATTTGAATTTACCATTAGTGAAAACAAAATTTTTCAAGATTTCACTTCCTTCCTACTTAAAGCTTTAAGGAAATCAACACAAGTTATCTCAGAAATTTTTTTTTTGTAATTTCACGTGTTGAAGAGTTATTATTATAGATTAAAAAGTGGAAATTTGGTGGAAGTCATAATATTATATGGTTGTATATATTGTCTTTAGGAAAATGTGCATCTTTAAAATTCTTTGTTTTTAAATTTTACCTTGTTTTATATTAATTTTTAAAACTTTGTAATAGAAAAGATAAAATTAAATTTTTGTTAGATTTTGGAAGTTATTCAAAAATTTTATATTGTTAAAATACACAAGTATAAGATATATATATATACATTATGCGATTAATGGATTCCAAGAAAATGTCGTGCAACTCGAAACTGAGTTTTAATATACATATTGTATTTTCAATATAAAATTATATTTTATATAATATTATATACTTATATATAATTATTAATTATGTAATATTATAACATATATAAATATTTTAGATAAACATCTAGTTTTTAAATGTTTAATTGTATCAACCAAAAAAATTTTTTTTATTATTTTAAGTTAACCGAACTTAAAAAATACATTCCAAAAATACATTTCCATAATAAAATTTTTTTTTTTCTTTTATATTATATCGTCCAGATATAAATATCTGCTAATATTTTTAGGACCCTTTTGCCTTTATCATGTGGGTCGTCTCGGTACAAGTATTCAATTATAATTATATTCAATATTTTGTTTACATTATTTTATAATATTTATATATTACTTTTGACCTGACCCGGGGTTTGAACCTGAGACCTTTCGTCTGAAAGACCGGCGACTTATGCACTGCGCGAATGGTCAGATATAATAAAATTTTTTTTTTTTCAATTCCGATTTCGTGAGAAAAAAGCGAATCTTGAATTATAAGTATTAAAAATTTCAGTCGCGAGTTAAGTTTTAGATACGCATAGTATAATATATAACACGAGCAACTCAAAATTGCTCATATCGAAATCTTGCACATGCAGGCTTTTGTGTATTATAAATACAGTGTTCAATTATAATAAGGTAAAAAAGTAGATTATGCCGGATAATTACTAACTGCTAACTAACATTACTTATATATTCTTAAAATGCATTTTTTCTTTCTAATTTAGAATACAGACATTTGTTAAATTTCCTCTTTTCCTTTTCTACTTCTCTTCTACGACAACGAACTGAGTGCGAAAGAAAAATTCGTAATTATAAATTTTTGAATTTTAAGGGGAATTTTTTAGCGGTTAATTTGAGAATCCTTTTATTTTAAATTTTTTAACGAATAAATTAAAGATTTTCATTTTGAATATAAAATAAATCTGTGTAAGATGATTGAAAAAAGAATTTGATTTAAAAATCGTTTTATTTGCAAACTATTTTATTCTTTAATTTTTTTTTTTTTTTTGCAATTCAAATTTACAATGAAAATTCAATGCAATTCAAATTTAAAATTGTGAAAATTTACAATTTTGAAAAATTAAATTTAATTTTATTCAATTACTTAATTTTAATTCTCTTAAAAATCAAAATAGCTAAACTATGTAGGTAAATCTAAATATGCATATGCGTGTTTATATTATTTTTATTTTTCAATATTTATTGATATTTTTAAATTCAGAAATTTGATTCAATATCATAACAAATATTACGAATATGTACATATAATATAAAAAATATAAGTACCTTTCTGTTAAATCGCTTTAAATTTAAATTCTTGGCAATAAATTTGCGGAAAACTTTTTATTTATCAAAGATATCGATTGGGATTTGTTTTTTTTTTTTTATAAAGAAATAAATATGCAAATTATATATATTTGTATATTTAATATACTTGACTCTTTTAAGCTCCAATTTTTTTACCCTAATTTCAAAATTCTGAATTACCATTCTTTTTTTTCTGTCTTGTGTACTTCCATATTATTTTTCTATATTAAAGAAGAAATAAGTTGAATTGTTTACAATAACAAAATTATAGAAAATAAACATAACTAAGTAAACATTTTTTAATAAATATGTGTACATACGGAAGTATATGTATGCTTGCAAAATATTTGCATTCTTTGCAATATGTATATTTTCTTTTTACTTTCATCAATTCAATAAGCTTTTATATAAAAAAGTTTAAAAATAAAATAATTTAATGCAAAACTAAATATTATTATGTACACATATCTACTGTAAAATGTTTTAAATGGAAGTATACAAGAAACAAAGTTGTTTAATTTTTTTTTTTTATATAAACAAAAAAAAAAAACAACATAACAAACGACCTTCTAGATGGCATCATTCCAAAAAAATTCAAATTGTCTAGCTATATATCTTATAATTTGTTTTTTTGTTTTTTATTTGATTTGATTTTAATATAAAAATTATATCAGTTTTTGTCAAAATGTGATATAATTTGAAAATTGATAAAAAAAAAAAAAATAAAGTAAAGCTGACAAGTAGCTTAAAAGTAGCTTACGAATAGTTTAAGTGCCGAGATACATTTACATATGTAAATTTGGGAGTTTTGAGTTATTTTAGTTGAGATTGAGTTATTTTCATTTAAAAAGAGAAGAGTTGTATGGCAGCTACCCAAACCTTGTGCACCAGGATAATTAAATTTTACAGAAATTGTTGTTATAAACTTTGATCATCTTTTGTAATACTTCAGATGCTTAGCTTCATTAAGTTTCAAGATGTGCAAACTATACTTAAATCTGCTGCTCTAGTACAACCAAATTTTATAGAAGTTGTTGGTATGTAAATCGACTTATTATTTTGAAAATTCGAGGTACCTAGCTTGAATAGACACTACACTGAGTTATTTTCATTTAAAATGGGAAGTTGCATGGCGGCTACTCAAACTGGCCGGCGAACTTACTGAATTTAAATAGGGAAACGTAACAACTTTTCAAAAGTGATGTAAAAACAAAAATTCACAATTCAAGCTCCTTTATTTTTTGAGGTGTCATGCCGACGGACAGACAGGCGTACATGGCTTAATCGACTCAGAATTCGATTCCGAACCGAACCATATACTTGAGTTTATATCTAGATCGACTCTTTTAAAGTGTTGCAAACGTAATGTCAAATTTATTATTATTAGTTTTATACAAACAAAATATTTGTCCTTAAAACTTATTTTCTTTGATGGTACTGCGAGTGGATATGAATATCGGCCCTGCTTTCTTATAAACTAATTTTAAGTTTTCAATAAAATTTTATTCAAAGTTTTTAGATATATATTTGCATGCATTTAGATAAGTTAACTTAATTAAATTAAATCTAACTATAAGGGTCTAAATTCAAACTTAATTATTTCATGCAATTTGTTTCTTTTGGACGCAATTTAAAGCTTTTGATTTTTGAATGTTTTCGTCTTAATTAATAAATGAAACATTTGCTTTGTGTTTTAATAAGAAAAATAAAGAAAAACATTATAGACTGGGCAATACTTATAATCACGTTGAAAAAATTTTTTTTTGGCTAATTGTGTATAATTGCATAGTATAGGTGCATATTTGTTTTCCTAATAATTGTTTAAAAGTGAATTTAATTTCATATTGTCCCTATACAGTATGTACAAATGTCATTGGCAAATTTAAAATATATTTTTTTACCTATTTTTCCATATTCTTTTTCTGTGTTTATCTTATTTAGCATCTTTGGCGTGGGCGAAAATATCAATGTAGAATATTTTTTTTTAAATTAATTTTTCGTATAGTTGACATAAGTTTTGGGATATCATGTAATTTTTTTGTTGAATTTTAAAACAACATGTTAAACTATTTCTTTTATTTTTATATGTATATATATATATATATATATATATATATAAAAGATAAATATATATATAAGTAAACAAAATGTAATGTTGACATTTTATGTCAAAATATTTTTTTAAATATTAATGCAACAATATGTACAAACAAAATAAAATGATCAAAGATTGCCGATAAGGGGGAAAAAAATGGTTCCAATAGTAAATATAAACACAATTATAGAATTTCAAAATAAGAACAAAAAGAAATTAAAGAAAATTATGAATAAGAATTATAGAATAAACATATAATTCACAAAAATTTGTAATTTAGCATAATAATAGTTTTTTTTTTGTCACCGAAAACAAAAATCTTAAAATATGGCTCTTCACTTAATGTAAACCAGGTTTTAGATATACCTATTTTGAAATCTTTTCTTAAACATTGATTACTTTCACTCATATCAAATATTCGATAATTTACTGCAGAAAGTGTAAGTACAATTTTATTTAATATATCTTTGCTATATTACAGTCCTAATCGTAGAAAATAGGATACTTTCATTTCTCAAATAATCCCCTAACCATTACGACTTGAACTTGTTTTGAGAGGGGGAGATAATGTTGTGTCATTAGTTTTGTCAAACTCATATAACGATTTTATTCTCACGTTATTAAAGCTGAGGACGCCAATTACTTTGAAAATTATTATAGTTTTGCTTTTCCATTAGCTTGATTATGTCATTTAAAATTTCTGATTTTAGTAATTATAACTAATAATAATAATAGTAATAATAATTATAATTCCTATAATAGTATTTTCCCATTTTTTTAAAGTTGCTGTGCCGAGTATTTATAATTTTTTTTTTTTGTTTATTAAATGACAATACAAAATTTAAAATTTCAAGTAAAGTATTTTATTCAACAAAAAAAATATTGAGAACCACTTGTTAATGTTATATGGTAATTAAATGTAACTTTGTAAGCCTACCCTGACGTAAATGATCTGATATGCCATCAAAAAAAAAACAAGAATTTTTAAGTATGTACACCTTATAATTTGAAATATGAAGAGAATTTTAATTTTTCGTAGTTAACTACAAAAATAAAGCTCTTCTTGCAGCGTTATATCACTATACATACTTAAAATCAGTAGTGTCTTTCCTGTCGCTTTACCTGTTCATACTTTATTAGTAATAGTGGTGTTTTTTTTTTGTTTATCTGAATATGTAAAAGTTTAAAAATTAATTTAGAAAATTTTTCACGTTTGTTGCATTTTGTTTTTTTTTTTTTATAGTTACGTTTATTTATTTCAGTTCTCTTTTTTTTTCTCATATATGATTTTAATCTCTGAAAATGAAACAAAACTATGTATATGAATATATTATTATTTAAAGGTAAAAAGTAAAAAAACAAAAAAACAAAAAAAAAAATATATGTATGTATATAAAGCCGGACGACATTGCATGGGCGTTCATTCAACGTTGTTCTTACCTTATATGGTGACAAAATTCAGACTTTTTTATTTTCGCAATTGTAAAATGGTCTTTTTTTTTCTTCAGATTTTGTAAGAAAAAAATAAAATCAATTTAAAAATGTTCACCTTTATAAAAAAAACTAAATGTCAGTAGTTGTTTTTTTTAAATTGAAAAACAAAAAAAAAGAGCACAATGTCAACTTTAAAGTGAAAACAGGAAATCAACATTTTGGTCGGAGATTTCAAGGGCAAGAACTTTGTCTCTAAAAATATAATATATATTTAATACATCTATATGTATTTGTGTATATCAATTTTGGAGTTTAATTTAAAGATGCAATTTATTATAAAAAATGAATTGTACCACTTTTGTTTTTTATAAGTTTAAAGTTTTTAAAAAATAACAGTGAAAAATCAATCAATTTTTTCAATTATAACAGCTTAAAATCAGTAAATAACACATTTAAACACAAAGTGTCAAGTGTGTCAAAAGTATTTCCTGTCAAAATAATACTGTTAAAAATGACCAGATGTTATCAAATGAAGATAAGCGATTAAATATAAATTGTGATATAGAAAACTTATTGTTATATGAATCACAAAAAAAATAAAAAAATTTAACCAAATCCATGTAATAATATTCTAAATTAATTTTTTCCTTCTCTTTTTAACATTTACGTATAGATTCCACTTATTATATTTAAATTATGATCTGAATGAAAGCTAATAAATATTAATTAAAAATTTTTATAATAAACAATTCTGTCCTCAAAATATTCTTTTCAACACATATTGTATTGCTGTTTCGTTGGCAATTGGTTGACTCATTGATGCCATTCTATTTGTTAAAATACGTATATTTTTTTTTAATTTTCTGTTTTATTTATGTTTTACTTTTTTTTTTGTAATATTTTAAAAACTTAAAACAAAAGAACAGAATTCAAAAAAAAAATAAGAAAATTCAAAGAAACAGAATAATATTTTCTTTCGGAAACGAGAATTTTCCTAGATAATAATTCATGTTACATTATTTAAAATTTCATGAACGCGAACAACATCAAAGTATGACATTTTAATGTTTACGACAATAAATTGAGGCAGGGAGAGTTCATATTTATAAACAATAAAAAAAAATTTAGATAATATAGTGTTAGTTTTTTAATGTAGGTGTCAATGAAAAAAATTTTTTTTTTTTACAGAAATTACAAAATCGCAAATTTTTGAATTTTTTTTTTTTCATTAAAAATCTAAAAAAAAAGTATCAAAATCAAACAAATTATAGAGATAGCAAATATTTGTAAAAATATTAATATTTTTCTCAAAAGTAATAATTTTACCCCTTTATTTTAATTTAAGTAATTTTGAAATTCTGAAAAAGATACAAAATTATTGCCACGATTATTTATTTTTAAATTCTGATTGGGACTTTGGGAGTTTTAATAGGGGAAGTTTTAGTTAAAAATGAACTGTTGAAAGAGGTTCAATTTAGGCGATTATGTAATGCATTTCACATGATTGTGCTCCAAGCGTCGCTATCTTTATATGTATATGTAAATATTGTATTTAAAAATAAAATTTGAAGTGATTAAATTTGTAATAAAACTAAAGAAAAAACAAAATAAAATTTTTTATGAGGTTCAAAAACTTTTACTTTAAATTTCCACTTAATAAGAGAACAATACGGAAAAATTTGTAATAGGTAGACCACACTTTACTTTATAATTTTAATTTTCTATAATAACTTTTACTGTTTCAATTTTGTCGAAATAATAATAAAACGTGTGTACACACAACATTTTAAATTTTGGGTTTTTCTTTGTATTACGTATATTACTTGCGGACTCATTTTAAAACTCTAAAATTTTGATTTCAAAAATGCATATCATCCCTATCATAAAATTAATTTAATTGGCAAGAGGGAATGAAAGGCAAGGAAAATGAAACAGAAAGCTAAAATAGAACATATTCGTTTAAATTGATCCAAAGAAATACTATAAATCTATAGATTACTATTAATCTAATATAGTCTACTTTTAGATCATTTATTTATCTCGATTTCTAGACAACAAAAATCTTCGAAAATTGGAATAAAACGATTTTCAATGTTTTTTAAATCATTTTACTTTTGAAAAATGTCAATATCACGACAAAAAAAAAAACAAAATGTTAATATTATACTTTGTGCTATAAAAAATTTTTTTTTATTACAAAACTATTTATTTTTTTTTTAAACTGAATAAATAGTTTATTATAAAAAATTATATTGGCAACACTTTCGAAAAAAAAAAAAAATGCAATTTATTGCATATTATAATAATACATATGTATCTATATAAGTACATATAGTTAGTATTGTAAGCTTTTTTTGGAGCGATTTAAAACGTGAAACAATTTTAAAAGATTCATTTTTAAAACTACAGATGGCTGGTAGTTTTGAAATACATGAAATAAAAAATTAATAAAGGTTATACATAAAGATGTTTAATCATTTTTGGAGACAAGTTCAATATTTTTTTAATCTTATATTCATATTTTTTTTTTTAGAAATGGGGAAATGAATGCTATGAAATATTTTGTTGTTTACTAAGAGGTTGACTATTTTTTTGTTTTTTAAGTATTAAAAAAGGACACTCATTTTTATTTTTAGCGACATTTTAAAATTTTTCATTTTATGTGACATTTATAAGCGACCTTTGGATTTGGTCTAGTTCAAATTTTTATTTTTATACAATTTAATTTCCTTTTTTTTTTATTTATTTTTTGTTGTATAAGTCAACAAATGGGGTGGTGTTCAAATGTTATAAAAAAGAATATGAAAATTTTATTTTTTTGGAATGTCATTAAAAATAAAAACAAAAAAGACAAAACAAATACATTATAAAAAGAATTTGATGTCATAACACTGTGACTTCTTAAAATTATCATTAATATTACAAAAAAAAAAAAAAAAGTGAATATTACTTGTGTGTGTGGTAAAAGCCTTGACAATTCTTATACATATTATTATGCATGTATGACAGGTTTTCTTTTGTCCTTATTCAAATGTTTAAAGATAATAATAATAATAATGATGGAATGTTGTCTTTTTTTTTTTTTTTGTCCAATACATTAAGAAGTTCGAATTTTCATAATGAAGAAGTAATTTTTTTTTTATTTTGCGAAATTTCATGACTAAAATTAATTTTTTATATTATATTAAAATTTTTATACGATATTAGAAAGTTTTTTTTTTTTTTGTCTTTTTTTTTAACATCAGCACTAAGTTTTCCTCTGGTATTTTTTTTTTTTTGTAATGTAATGTTCTACTAACAAGGTGATGTTGATTTATTGTATAGAAACCTTGACAATAATGATATACACAAAGTTTTGTTATATCAATATTATTTCTTTTTTATCACCTTTATTTTGTTAAATAGATTTTTCATATGTATATATATTTACGTATTTTTATTAAACTTTTAAAATATTATAATTTATTTTATTTATACAAAAAGACTTATTTTTATCATACTCACAGTCGTATTATAGAATTTAAAAATTTTGTTTACATATAAATCTGAGATTTTCATTGCTTATTAATTTACAAAATAGAGATTGTAATTTTATAGTAAATTTATAAATTAAATTTTTAATTTTTATATTACATTGGTATATTTTTAAAGGTATAAACATAATTCGATCATCGACGAAAATTCGTGACTAAAAAATTAAAACATATGTATAATGCATTCTTATGTATATTTACCAACAATTGAGATTATTACATTTTATCACGCATTCGTCGATGCCGAGATTTAGATATTATCTATTTTTTTCGCTGATGGTCGGGTTTGACTCTACTCTAAGTATCATTAATTGTATTTAATCACATTTGAAACTATCATCGTCCATTAAAAAAATTGTCTTTGTCGAGATTTATATATTTTCTATTTTTTTCGGTGACAGTCGGGTTTGAAATTACTCTAAAGTATCATAAATGAAATGGCGAGCCCAGTAATCAATAGCTTAGCGATATTAATGATTCCAGAAACTGAAATTTATAGTTAAATATGAATAATAAATAACTTAGTGGATACTCTATGCTTCTTATATAAGACTGAAAAAGAAAAAAACAAATTAAAAACGTCATTAATTTTAATAATCAGTTTAAATTCAAATATCTCAAATTTTTTTATTATTCAAATTATATTTTTATCATTAATTATATAAAATAATATTACTAAATTTACACTACTGCACTACTACACTGCACTACACTACACTACACTACTACCTATTATTTATTATTTTTCTTTTTGGTTTCGCTATAATTATGTTTCATTTAACGTTTAGCCGGTAGTCGATGGTCGGAATATTGTGTTTATACGTTAACCATAAAATGATTATCAATCAGAATTAATGATTCAAATAATAAAAATTGATTTTTATGGTATGTATTTCTTTACTTAGTAATTTAGTATAAAAAAAATTTTATAGTATGTACTAAAAATCAATAGACCTTAAATTCCATTAAAATTAAATGATGTCCTTTGAAAGAAAAACAAAAACAATAAAAAAATGTACTCGTATACATATAAAAGTAAAAATGAAAGAAAAATTGAAGTTGTTTTAAAAAGAAAATAAAATCGATCAAAATATTACATAAAATAATAATATATAATAAATATATTATGGAAAATTAAATTAAATTTTATAGCTTGTTTTGTTTTTATACATAAGTTAGAAACAATTTATTAAACTAATTTTAAAATTTTATAATAAAAAGCCTTACAAAATTAAATTTAAAAACTATATTTAAAAAATTACAATATAAAAAGATTTAAAATCAAAGAAATTGGTTAATATTATTATAAAATATTTTCATAATTATGTCTTAGAATTTTTGTTTGTCATAGAAATAATAATGCATTTTCTTTTTTATATTTTATTTATTTTTAGATTTTAAATTTTGTAATTTGAGCCTTTTAAGAATGTATCATTTTAATGCTTAACACTTGACACTTTTTTCTCCAAAAATATATATATCCTTCCCTATATAGATACCCTATAGATCATTATATTACTTATTTGATTTATCTTTAAAAATTTAATTTTATTTTTTTAATATATGAATATTTTATCTTACAAATTAAATGTCATTTTATGATTGAGATTTTTTGATTTGTGAAAATAATAAAAATATAAAGTACATAATTAAAATGGTTGGATGATAGGTTGGATAAGTGTATGGTATGGTTCTAAAACCTGTCCGCGTACCAAGTTTACAATCTAGTCCGCCCGTGTATGGGCAGCATTATAGTATAAGAATAGTTGATATTCATTAAAAATTTAAATTGCAATTAATTGTGAATAATAAATTTAGAATATTTTAGATACACTATACTGTAATATAATTATGTACGTATACTACTGATATAGATAAATGCAAAAGTTTTAATGCAAACATGCGAAAAATTTAACAATCCTGATATCACTGTGTCTTTCTGCATTTTTGTTCTTTTAAAATTGTTAAAATTTAAAGTACCTATACAGTATAATCTACTTATAAACCTATATTTTGTTGTTTTTTTTTTATTTTTCTCCCCACATACATTTCATAATTTATATTATGAAAAATACATTTTGATTTAAGAAAATAACAGATTTTTGATTTGTTGTAAATTTTCATAATTTTAGAAGAAAATAAACTTCAAAAAAAAAATTTGAGAGATTTGCTTGATATAAATTGCAAAGTTTGTAATTACTACAAGTAAAATTTGAAATGATCAAAATAATTTATTGAAAACAATTTTCAAAGTCTGGCCATTGGTGCAGTGCATAAGTCACCGATCTTTCCGACGAAAGGTCTCGAGTTCAAACCCCGCTCAGGTCAAAAAAAAAAAAAAATATATAAAATATAATAAAATAATGTAAACAAAATATTAAATATCATTATAATTTAATACTTGTACCGAGATGGCCCACATCCTTTATAGGAAAAGGCCCTGAAAATATTTGCAACGATATAATATAAAAAAAACAAATTTTCGATCTTAGAACATTATTGTCTCTACTTAAGAAAGTAAATTATTCTTGTTTTATGAATTAAAAAAAAACATTGTTTGAGAAAACAATCATTTTCGAAATTCTTGGAAGAGTATTTAGATTGAATAATGACTTTACTTGATCTTAGATTTTTTTTTTCTTGATTGAAGAAAATAACAGAATTTTGAATTGTCAATTGTCATAAATCATGTAAAAATATTTCCGATTTCATAATAATTTTACTAATTTTATAAATTTTTTTTTGGCTTATTCCATTGTTTTTTTTTTTTTTTAAATTCTTAAACTGAGAATTTGTCTTTCAATGCTATAGAACATTTTTTCTCTCGGTATAAATAAAATTCGAATTAAGTGTTGTAACTTAGTATATTTAAGTAAAGTGCGATATAAAAAACTCCACATATAAATACCTAAAAAATTAATATAATCACAGGCATATTCTCGTAAATCTTTAATTTGGTTTTTTTTTTTGTCTTCAAAAATTAATGGTGATTAAATTGCTCTTAAAAATATCTTTTTAATGTATCGACATTTTATTATTAATTATATTTTTATGTATTGTGTTAAATTTTAATTGAAGTTTTTTAAATATTTTACACGATTAATAGAATTATTAATAACTTTTATACAATTTCAATCACTTTTAAACATGATTTTTTAATTAATTTATACCTAAAAGAAAAAAAAAAACAAAAATTAAATTAAATTTAAGAAATAAAAATAAAATTAAACAAATCAATGGAATTTAATATAATAAAGTATTAAAAAAAAAAAAAAAAAACGTTCATTAAATCTTATTATAAATAATAATAAATTTTCTTCTCGTTATTTTGATTAATTAATTAATAAATAATTACATTGATATTGAATTTTTTTTTTATTACAATTTTTTTTTTTTTTTTTAAATCTAAAAACTTATACTAAATTCATTTTTATAAAAAATTTATTATAATTACTTTTGTTTTTATTTTTTTAATAACTTTTTAATAATAATTATCGTATATTAACAAATAATAAATTTTTTTTGACATGGTGTGTATCAATAAAAATGAGTCACTTATTTTACTTTGTTAAAGTTTTTTTTGCTTAAATTTTCTTATTAAAAAGAGTGATGATATGGTATGAATGTTTTAATTAAATTGAATATGTCATATAGTAAGTAAATAACAAAATAGAACAATATTGTTTAATGTATTCTGTATAAATGTTTATACATTCTGAAATTAAATAAAAAAAATACAAATTTTTAAATAATGCAAGAATAAATAAATAATAAAAATAACAGGTTGTAAGTTATAAATATAAAATGAGAGCAAACAATTTTTTTTTGTCGGTAAAAATATTTATTCAAACCATTTATGTCTTGAGCACTTACGCAATTTGCTTTAATTAAGTAGCCATAATTTACGTAGCCATAAAGTAGTAAAATGTCAAAAAACGTATCTAGCAAATTTTGCAAGTACAATTCAAAACGTTGGAAGCGTTAGAATGGCTTTTCAATGAAAAAAGGAAATAAAAAATTAATAACTTATTAAGATTTAACCAAATAACAATGCACAATGACAACATTTAACTGTCAAAATTTGAAATTAGTTTATTATAGGCCTGATTTCGATAGCCATTTCATAAAAATGAAAATGAAAAATTTCATTTCATATTAATAATTTTTTTGCGATTTCGATAGTCGGTGAAAATGAAATGGAATTTAAGATTAAAATGATTTATATTTTTTTTTCAAACCGACAATATACTGTCTTATTTTGAGGTTTTGGCCTATACCTAAGTAAAAAATTTAGTGCTCGTAAATTATTAAATAATATTGTCTGCATAATGAGAACAAAAAATACTGACTTCTAAAAATATCTGCTGTTATTTTGGAGAAGTGTCCGTATCTTGCGAGCAAAAATTCGGACCAATATGATTTAAAAAACGTAGCTCCCAATACTGTAATAGAAAAAAAGTAAAAAAATTAAAAAAAAAGTTCCGAAAAGTGGTTCCTTAGTTTTTGGCTTCTGTTTTTCGGGGCGGGGCTCAAAAGTTTAACTTTTTTATTTTTTTTTATCATATTTACATAAATTTTACTACAAAATCTGTAAGTACCTTTTTTTAAATCATGTCGGAACGACTTCTAATTCACAAAACAATGGGCTTTCTTACATTCAGTCATAGGTTGCTTATAAAAATGCCTATATTCACATAAAAATAAATAAAATACTTCATAATTTTTTCCTAAATTCATTTTTACAAGCACTCATTTAACAATTTCAAAATGAGAAAATTTGACGTTTTAAGTGAGTATCATAAATAACAATTATCAAAATCAGCTTCTTTTCATTTTTTATGATTTTCATTTTTTATAACTATTGAAATCAAATATTTTGTTTTTCATAAAAAATGAAAGTGACATGACTATCGAAATCAGGGCCTATGTAAATATTTTTCAGTTTCAATTCAATATAAAATATGAGTGATTGATATTTCAAAAATAATTATGTATAATTATAAAAGTACAAAATTAATTATTTAAATTTATCCTATCACTTTCTATATTTCAAAAATTCATTTAATCATTGACTTATGTTTTTATTCTTTTGATGAATTAAACATCTAAATTTTAATTTGACGTCCGAATTATGTTCTATGCTATATCTTAAGAAGTTTTGTTTCAAATAAGATGATCCTGTCAAAATTCATTTCAAAAATTTTCAGTTAAAAAACAGATTTAAAATTTAATAATGTAAAAAAATCATTCTCGAAAAAGAGCATCTAAAAATTATACATTAGGGGATGGGCTTTTTAAATGAAAATTACTTTTTTTTTTTTTTAATTTATTCAGTGTTCGTCATCAGATTTTAAGCTTCATAAGCTACCAACTTTATTGAATATTGTTATGTTATACAGGGACAAAGATGTTGTTTCTTCTTTAAAAAGCTAACGAAATTTCTTTGAAGCCCGTTATCTCGTAAACTGTTAGAAATACCACCCCCCTCCAGAACAATTTTTTGCTTGTTATGAACTTCTCTATCACCTTCGCTTTTTGTGATCTTTGAGTTCTGGACACCCTGTATATATGGATGTTTATTAATTTGATTTAAAATGAAGAGTTATACTTTTATTTTTTGTATTAAGAACGGAATGAATTTTTGCAAATAAATTTTCTAGTTATACTTAATGTATTATTTTAAATTTGCATATAAAACTCATTAGTTAATATTTTTGTGCCTAAGAAAATAGCTGAATAACTGAAAAACTAGTTATTCAAATTACTAAGAGGGTCCATTTTTATAAATTTTAAAAGTAAAAGAAAAAAATAACAATAGAACATATTAACAATATCATGGTTTTCTGACATGATTTTTCAATTGAATCTTATAACTAATAAAGGATCATTTATAAAATCAAAGAATTATTGCTTGCAACAACTAATCAGTGAAATATTATCGATCCAATAAGTATAGATACAACCAACCATCAAAAAACAATATTGCTTAAACTTATTTTGCAAAAAAAAAACCATATATCAGCTGTTTTATGGTCAGCTAATTGCATTTTTCTAATTTTTCCTTTTTAGATTCTTTAGATATATATAAAGTGTAATTTTTTATTTTTTTTTTATATTAATTTTAATTTAAATCTGGTAGATACAGTTTCGAAAAAAAAAAAAAAATAATTTCTTTTGTGGTTAGTTTTTAGCAAGTAACTTTTTCGTTTCCGTACAAGTAAAAACAATTAAAATCAATTGGATTTAATTTACCAAATCAAAATTTATTTATTGTATTTTTATTTTTATTTTTTTTGAAATAAAAAGAAGAAAAAAGAAAATTAGAGAAGGAGTTACAATTAGATGAGTAATTGTTGTGTTGTTAAGAAAGAAAATGTTTTTAAATTGTCAGACATTTGTTTTATTGTTTTTTTTAATAAATTTTTTCGTTGAAAGTTACTTTTTCTTATTTCGTGAAATATAAAACTTTTACTTATATATATATATATATATATATACATATATATTATATTATATATATATATATATACATATATATTATATTATATATATATATATATATATATATGGAGTTTATATAGTTTATCAAATATTGTTGTTAATTTCAAATGCAAAACTCTTTGAAATAATAGTGTTTTTCGATTATTATTCTGTCATGTCTGGGATAGATCATTAAAAAATTCAATAATAAAATAAAAAGTTTTTTATTTTTTTTTAAATAATGAAGTATTCTGTATTTTATTATATATCTATAGGTATTAAATTTTGTGTTTTGTGAAAATTTATAGGATTTATTAACGATATTTTGGAATGAATTTTCTAAAATGATGGATTGTATCCTCTAAAATGTTATATATCTAATTACTTATTTCTGAATTTATTATTAGTCATATACTTAGCAATAATTTTAAAAATTTAAAAATTCCAAATTTTATGATAAATATGTATTTATAAAATTTGAAATTTTTTTTTATTTAACAAAGCATTTTCAAGGATTTTTAGTTTTTTTGATATAAACTTTTATTTACTCCAATTTTTCTTAATCCTATCTTAACACATAAAAAATTTACAGAAAACTATAGAGGTTTATTTCTTAATAATTTACAAAATTAACATATAAAAATATTTTTAACTTAAATATAATTGAAATATCAGTTTTGGTAAAAATTGGTTTTTTAATTCATTGTTTTATTGTTAAAAAATTTGACAACAAAAAAATACAATATCTTTTTTTATTTTTTTATCAAATATCTTAAACTAAATTAATCTTAACTAGGAGCCTCGGTGGTCTAGTGAGTAAGAGCGTATAAAATACGCTGTAAACATCGAGGGAGTATGGGTTCGAATACCACACACTTCGTAACAGTAATTCTCCCTTACGACATGTACAGCCGCGCCTCAAAAAGGAAAGGCTGTGTAATTTTCTTGTTATATTTATGTGGCAGGCTAATGCACTAAAACAAAAAAAAAATGTATCTTAACTATTCTACCTTAACTATCGTAACCTAACTTAACCTAGCTTAAATATCATAGTTTTTATTTTACTAAAAAGTATTTTCTCAAAAGAAAAAAAAATCATTCTAACCACCAGTAGTTTTTACTAATGAATGTATCTTTAAATGGTAAACACATGTCGTATTTTAAGTTATATCTGTTAATGTTATTTAGATTGTAATCTCTGTTTTTGAATGTGGCCCGTCTACTATAACGATATATAACCATTTTTGTCGAGAAAAATTAAATGCTCCGGGGCTATAAAAGTTCCTGTTAATTCTTCCAATTGTGGTAGAATATATGTGATATTAAACCATTTCAGGATCTATTGCAGTGGAGTGTTCATTTCCCTTTCAAAATGATTTCAAATTAGTTTTTTTTATAAAACTATCGATCCTATTTATGTTTGATTCCTTGTCCAAGTATTTCTTTAAATAAAAATTCGGGTACAAGTATTTCTTTAAATAAAAAATTAAATTATACCATTCGAGTATACCATAAACAAGCGTGAGCATTTTCAAGGACTCCTACATTAATATACATACATATATAGTTGCATAATTTTAGGCTCATATTAAAAAAATTCAAATTTTACAATAGGAATAATGAATTGTAAACATTTTTTTTTTTCATAAATAAAAAGTTTTCATTTATTTAAAATTCGTAATACTTACTTATTTGAAAAATTCAGAAAAAAAGTTTTATCTTGCAAAATCAATTATTTAATCAATATTTATATAATAGTTATGTATTATATAAATATATGTATATGTATAAACTTATATTTATGTACATAATTTTTTTAAGAAAAAAAAATAAAAACTTTTTCTTTGTTTAATGGAAAAAGTTTTTTCCAGTCAAGCATATTTCAGTCATTGGCAGGGAACTGGCATACCATTTTTATTTTACAACTATAATACAATGTATGTAAAAAGCCTAAAATAAAATCCTTTTAGTTTTCTATCTATATATTATATATATCGTTAAGTAAGAAATAACAAAATAAAATGTTTTAATTGAGTTGGTTGGTTGTATTTATGTTTTAAATCTAGTGCATTATAAACTACATTGAAAGTGAAAAATATTAAAAACACATTTTTTTATTTATTTTTATTTTTTTTTGCTTTTGATTTTCCTTTCTGGTTATCTAACAAGCTCATCATGACCGGTTTTTCTTTTAATACTAAACCACTCTGTCTATTTTTTCATATATTCATATATATAGGGCTACCAGATGATGTGAAATTGCGCTAAGAATTAAAATTTGATATTGTATAAAATAAGATATTAATTAGTGTATCCACAAAATAAAAGTAATTCAATGAATCATTAATTGATCCGTGCATTTTGGAAATAAACAATATGCTTTAATTTTTATTATCTTATTATGCATAAATATCAATTTATATACATTTAAAAAACTTTGCGCAGAGGAATTTCAATTAATATTTAGTGTTCGATTTATTCACATTTTTATTACTTCTTAGCTTCTTTTCTGTTAAGTTTTCACTGCAAGAGACCTTGCCTGTCTATTTCTGGTTATTAATCCTTCATTTTTAAGATACGTTTATAATTATGATTCAAATAATGTAAAATTTTACAATGTCAATTAAATTAAATCTTTATCAATTTGAAGTTCATATCTTAACGTTAAGAATGAAAATTATTTAAATTTGAAGTAACATTTTCTTATACATTTAAAATTTTAATTTTCACGATACAAAATCTGGCAACTCTATTATATTTTCATATATATATACATATGTATATAGATTATAAAGTATGTTATTGATATAAATATTAACTGAATATAAATAATATATGTTTATAGGTGATTATTATATATCTGTCTGTATTAAAATAAGCAAATGGGGGGATATCACTATATAGCTTTGAAATGGACTAAAAAATAAAGTTTTTTTTTTTTTTCTCTTTGGCACGAGTTTCCTGTAATTTAAAATGTAATGTAAGCCGTGAACAAAAAAATGTAAAGGATTGGTTATGCAATTCTATGCTTTTTCAAAATTCAAAATGCACTAAAGAAAAAGAATCAAGCAAATAAAAAAAAGTGTAAAACTTCAGGGGAAAAATAAAAAAAAATTAAAAAGAATAAAAAAAAATATTTCATTTAAAAAAATTTTTTTTAGAAAATAAGAATATAATACCTACAGAGTCCGCAAAATTAAAAGAAACAAAAAAAAAATAATAAAAAATATGGGGTAACTAGTTTAACCTCCACAATACTGGAAGTTTTCTTGAATTTTAAAATTAAAATTTTATGTAGGTAGAAAATTGATTTTGCTTTTTTTTTCACCTTGTTTTTTTTTTTTTTTTTTTGCACTCTTCTGATTAAAGTATCCATGGCATGGTGGTATTTAAAAGTTTATGTTAAAGTATTAAATTAAGTTTCAAATGAAAAAAATTGTGTAATAAAATGAAATTAAAAAGTTTTCTGAAAGTATAAATTTAAAGCTTGAAAAAATATTGTTAGTTCTAGTAAAGTTTAAGTATATATGTATACTGAAAACTTAAGTATTTGAATACTGTGAAATAAGTATCTAATCAATTAAAAATCATTTATCACAATTCACAATAGTGCTGCCAAAATTTCTTTTTTTTTAGATAACTATTGATGAAATGCTTTATTTTGAGCAAAGTAATTTACTTTGAATTACACATTCAATTATTATCAATTCTGAAAACCTAAAGGTGATAACCTAATGTTCGCTTTTTAAACATCGCCGTGCAAAGATCGGCTCTACATCAAAATTTATTGGGCCGGAACCATTCTGCTGAAGACCCAAAGGATACTGAAAACTTATTCTCCGCAGATGTTTAGAACAAGAGCACAGAATCTACTGAAATAATCTTCCACGTTTAAGTGTATTAAAAAAGTTTATAAAACCACACAAAATAGAAGTTGATAAGCTACTGACTTCCAGCAAAAAGGACTTCAGAACCTTTGTAGGCTTCATTACAAGCCACAGCCCCGAAACTACCACCTAAAGAAAATGGGGCTAGCTGAAGATGATAGATTTCGCCTCTGTCAAAACACAGCAACGACAACGGGCCATCTACTCTGCCACTGCGAAGCAGCATTAAGAAGAAAGCTTCATCATCTATAGGCAAAGGATTTCTTACTACAGATAAATTGGCCAATATGGCTTCCGAAAACATTCTATAAATCTTTAGAAATGTCATAGTGAAGAGGAGCAGTAAATTGACAATAGTTCTCTAAGGTCGCAGTGCTCACTTGCGTCCCCCTTTAAAAAAAATAAGTAAATAAATAAAATTATAACCAAATATTTTCCGTCGCTTTATGAAACAAATTTAAATTTTGTAAATTCTGTATATGAAAAATTATGAAAATTAAAAAATTGACAATGACAACCAACAAACCATTTAAAAGTAAAACTAAAAGTAGAAAATTGCTGTACTTTAACGTCGCTATGATACAGCATGTTGAATTTAGCCAAGCTGAATTCAAATTAATAAATTGTATGATTTAAGCGTCAAGCGACGCGCAAGGCGATGCAAGCATTGTGTCATAATCTTAAATTAAAACTGATTAAATAGTATTTTACTCATATAATGTAATTCATATAAGATTTTCATTACCAAAATTCAATGTCTAATGATTTTGATTAGTTAATTTGAATTTAATTTAGAATTAAATAAACATTAGGTTGTAAATTATAACAAGTCATATAAAAAAATATACATTTAACAAACTAGTGCTACCGTTGTGGTATAAAAAAGAGCTTAACTGATAATATAACCTTTAAAGTTAATTTTGTTTATTTTCGTCTAAAATTTCAGGTCAAAAATCTTTAAAAAGAAAAATTCAAATTATTTGAGCATAAAAAATGTAGTATGATTTATAGAATATAAATGTATCTATAATTTGAACGTATAAAATAGTTAAATAACCCTCGTTTCATTTAATACAAACAATTACATAAGTATTCTATTTCTTTTATAATTTAATGCAATATTAATTTGTCATAAAGATAAAGATATCCAAAACAGTTTTGTTAATTGAAATTACGGGTAATGAAAAACGAAAAAATAAAATAAAACATAATTTTTATAAGATTAATTACCAATTTAAAATAAATTGATTTCTATTTTTATAAATTGTTTGTTATGATTAATTTTTGATTAAACAGGTTTTTTTTTTTTTTTTTTTTTATAAAATGAAAATTGAAATTGAGAATAATTATAGTCTATTTAAGTCTTAACAGCATGTTAAATTTTTTGTTCTTTAATAATTTCTTAATCCATTCAAAAAGTTTTCATTTTTTAAAAATTTTTTGATAATTTATGAATAAATTGACGTAATTTTAAATTTATAGAGAAAAATACTATTTAATATTACCTTTAAAAAGTTTTAATTAATTATAATATTTATATAAAAATCCTAGATTCATAGAATTTTAGTTGTACTTATTTATTTCAATATTTATCATTGTTTCTATTGTTTCTAATCTTAAACTATTCTTTATAAGTACATGAATAATGTAAAGATCGTTTTAGACTATATATATGCATTTAACATCTGACATTCTGAATTCCGTGTGAATATTACAAAAACTATTTTTTGACATGTGAGAAGACATTGTCAATGTAAATTTTATTTTAGAACCGGTTCTAATATTTTATCTGACATTTTATGTATTTTTCGTATAATTCGTATAAAAATACGAATTCTGTTTGATCGCAGATAATTGCTATAATTAGCAAAGAGACAGTCATTATAAAATTTATTTAAAACAACTGTCAAAATTATCAGATTGGTGTAAACTTATCAGAAAATAAAAACGATATGGAAAAATCTACATTTGATAAATCATCTGTTTTTCTTTTGTTTTTTAACTCAGCCATCTATAATCTGAAGCGATCTTAACTTATATTTTTATTTTAAAATTTTCCTGATTTTGTAAAAAAGAAACAAAAATTTAAATTTAAGTACAAATTACTTGATTTACGTACCTGTCAATCAAACCTAACACAAAACCATACCATACCATAAAAAACAAAATCATTGATTTTATTAGTTTATTACACATATGTTTTAATTTTATTTTCGTGCAATTTTAAATTTTAATATTCTTTTTCTTGAACTTTTCCTAAAAAAACTCATGAATTTCTGTTCCCTATAGGTTTAAAACATAAATTAAAAATTTTGATTGTTGTTTTATTGAACCCTAAATATGGTTAAGTATATAAAATTCCAAATATAAAAAATTAATGTCACACTATTTTTTTTTTTTTTAATTTTTAATTCCTAATTTAATCGTGATGGTGCAACTATCATCTTACAATAGTATCATAATCTGTATTCAATGTGTGATTAAAAAAACAACAAATTTATGATTATTTAAAGTTAATTTACTCAAACAAATATGCATATGTAATAATATTTATATCAATACCCACTACCCAGATATTGAACATACATACATGCACATTTTTTTATTAAATTAATATCTTGAACTTATCAAAAAAAAAATATTTTTTCACATATGTGTTTGAAACTTTAGTATCTAGCTAGATTTTCTGTTTTGAGCACGTGTATACTGTTTTTTAATTACAATGTAATAGAAAATAATAAATTGTATACCACTATAATTGTATACAATTGTTAGTTAGTTTCTTGAAAATTAAAAAAAAATAGTTTAACTATTATAAAATCATTTGTAATAGGTTATTGTTAGCTATAAAAAAATTATTTGGGCAGATCCTAATAAATGACAAGCTAATATGTATTGAGTATTGACAAATTCTAATACTTGCAAAATTCTAAAAGTTTGTACCTAGATAATCTGAAAATATGACAAGTTATATTCTTTAACCAAAGTCGATGAGGGATCATAAAGGTGCCGGACCTTTCAATTAAAAAAGGCCACAGTAAATTTTTAAAAAAACCATCGTAGTTGTTGTTGAAATATGTATTTTCAATAATTTGTTTAGCGGAGATTTTGAGAATGGTCCCCCGTACCATTTTAAATGTTTTGTAGTTAAAATATTTATGTAAGAGAAGTAATTAGGAGTGATTTTATATTATGATTGATTACAAAATCAGAATATGCGTTTTTCACAAAATGAGCTTTAGTTTGGGAGAATTCCGGATTTGGTTACAAAATCATAGAGTTACAATGATTAGTTTAGTGGGCGTTAGGGGATAAGAGCTTCCACAATATTAAATTGTTTGTTATAATATCTATAAAAAAATAATTAGATAGAATTTTAGAGTTGGTTAATTAAGTTTAATAGATTTTCTTTTAAAGTAGTTTTAATTGAATGGAACATAATGCCATATAGGTTTATGTTCCATTCAAATGACTCATAAAGTTATATTCACAATATGGTGGGTCATAAAGTAATATTCGTGAAGTATGGCGTTATTACCTATGGATTCATCTATGACATCAGTCATAAAACTTTGAAGAGTTTGTAAATTGTATATAAACAAAAGGATAATCTACATTTAAAGATTTTGTATTAAATAAACGTAAATAGTTAAGGCTGGTTAGTTATTTACATTGACAAAGTGCGCAAGTGTGGATTTCAATTCTATTTAAACCAGAATAAATCATGTTTAAATTTTGATTAAACATCATTTGCTACATAAATTTCATAGATTCACCAACACTATATGTAATCATTGATTTGAAAAAAATTAGGCTTATTACATATATACAACATGTATTGTTTTTTTATTTTTTTTTTTATTTTCATTAATTGAAATTAATGGTCGCCTTTTTAAAGCATACTGATTGTTGTTGATCAAACTATCAAAAATCTAAATGTTACATCATTTTTTTTAAAATTATGTTTATAATCTCGCATTGAAAATTAATTAATTAAAAAAACAAAAAAAAAAAAAAAAAAAAAAGAAAACGGGAAATGCGCTTAAACACTTGAAAATTAATTAATTATTGAAAACTTTATTGTACATTATTCTCTATATATAGCAAGCGAAGAAAAGTTTTTTTTTTTTTTAGACATAAATAGTAATATAAAATTAGATTGAAAAATAAAAAATTCGCGATATTGACATAATTTTTGTATTTATTTATTTTTTTATTATTATTTTCCGGTTATTTTTGTTAAATGTTGTTAAATTTCCTTTCTATGATGATGAATTTGTACGATTTTAAATAAATTTTTTTTTTTTTTAAATATTCCTAACCTTTGTTTTTTTTTTTATTTTTATGTATACATATACATATATAAATATGTATTTATGTATATTATTTGGATATCGGTACAACAATTTCTATTTTATGATAAACACAATAAGAAAATAAAGGAAATCGATAAATTTCTTTACGGAAATAATTAATTATCCGAATTTCATTCATATTAGGAAATATAGAAAAAAAAAAATTTTTTTTGGGTTTAGAATTTCTTTAATATTTCAGTTTTGAAAGGTCAATGAGTTGAGATATGGTATAATTGCAATTTAAGCAATTTACACAATTCCAAATTCTATTATGAAAATTATTTACATTTTTTATTTAAAATTAGTATTAGAAATTGAAATGGCTAAAGGGTCAATCCATTATTGAATTAAATATCGAAAATAGGTTTAATGCATTTGTAAGAATTAATTTCTTCTAATATATATATATATATAAATATATAAATGAGTGTATTTGCTCCAGTTAAAAAAATTAAAGAGATAAAAAGGCAATTAACTTTTCTTTGTTTTCTTCTTCATTTAATTTTTTGTATTAAAATATATTATTTGATCATTCTATCTTTGTAATTGTCAAATTTCTTTTTTGATTAAAAGTTTAAGAAAAAAAAAACAATTAAGTACACATTTAAATCAAAGTTATAATTTTCTTTTAACATCAGTTCTTCTTTTTATTCAATCATTTATTTTTTTCGTTTTTGTTTTTTGTGCTTTTTGACTTTTTGTTCTAATCCTATTTAGAAAGATCATTAACCTTGTTTTTTTTTTATAATTATGTATCTCTTGTTGCCGTTTAAAACTGTTAATTTTTTTTTTTTTTTCTAACGCTTTTATTCAAATTAATGAACTGTCACATTAAAATAACGCTTCTATATAAAAACTTTTTCACTATACTAATAAATAGTATAAGTCCACTGAGATTTAAAAAAATATTAAAACAACCAACACGTTATTTTAGTGGTATGTATTCCCATTTTGTATCTCCCTGATAGAGTGACACTGTCTTACATAAATTTACAATACTTACGAAAAAAAAAACTTCAATAAACTTAAAAGGCAATTTCATTAACCTTAATTGTAGACAAAAGCTTAAATCAAAAAAACAAAAAGAAAAAACAAACAAATACATATGTACATAAGTAAATAATTTAGTTCTTTTAATTCTTTTAGATGCATTCAACCAATTCGCAGCAAAAACGAAGTTCTTTTTTTTTTTCAAACTGCTAAACTTCATTATACTATACACTATACCAGTATATACAATATATCGATATATCGTTTCCCTTAATTGACATTTTTTTTTTTTTTTTTGTTAAAAGAAACTTTCAAAATTTTATAAAATAATTTTATTTAATAATTTGTCAAACGGTTTTTTTTTTTTCTTTATTAGTTTTAACCATATTAAGGTGGGTAATCAACCCACAACAATAAACTAAAGTTAAATGTCAAATTTCGCATACTATAGATTATTCGTCCTACTCTTCATTTCACAAAACCTGTGATACAATGAACATAATAAAATATATTTGACTTTTTTTTATTTTATTTTTTTTTTTATATAAAAAAGTTTTTAATTTTTTAAAAAAATAGAACATTTTTTTTTTTTAATTTTCAATGAACATTTCAGAAAAAAAATTACACAAAAGTTAATTTTGCGTTTCACTGAAAGATTTTTTCAATACATGATGTTGTGTACATGTATGTGTCATAAAAAAAAAAAGAAAAATTGTTGAGTTCAACAAAAAAAAAAAAAAAAAATTAATAGTTTTTGTTTTTACTTTTCCAAAATCCACAGTTTATTTTGAAATTTTGGGTGTTAAAGAACGGTATCTAATATTACTCTTTCTGTTAACATTTTTATTTTATTTATTTATTTTTTTTTTCTAAACAAATTACATTTTTTTTTTTTATTATTATTTTGATGTTTTTCTATATTTTTTGATTCCTTAAAATAAAAACAAATTATATTTGTAACAGTAAATTTCGATTATTATAAAATTTTTTTTTTTGTTTTTTTAATTTTTTTTTTTATTTACATTACCTTTAAATCATTCATATTTATATTCCTATATATATTTCAATTCGTGCTTAAAACAGTTATATTTCGATACTTCCGAAGTGAACACTGAACATGAAAATATAATATTCGAAAGGAAAAATGTGTGTTCTTTTACAGTCAATTTTTTTTTTTTTTTGTGATTACATATTTCTGAATGTTATTTAATTTCTAATAAAAAAAAAATACATTATAAGAGGTGACAAGAAACCGGTCATAATAAAAAAAAAAAAAAAACAAAATATGAACACATAAATTATATAAAAAGGGTTTTTTTTTTGTACATGTACATACATGCATACATATATAAACAGATACTAAAAAATTTATATTTTATTGGACGTCAAACACTATTTTACTGAAAACTTATTATCCATAGTGTTCTAATAATAGTAAACAAGTACTCGAGTCGTATCAAATCAGTGAATATTAAAATTGCCGCCTTTTAATAAAAAAATATGATTGCAGTAGTTAAAGAAATAATTGAAAATGATTTTTAGTTTGATTAAAATTTACAAGGATTTTTAAGAACAATAATTGTATAATATGCATATACATACAACAACCAATGCCCGAGTTAATAATAATAAAAAAACAACAACAAAAGGATAACAGAAATCGTCTTATGTTACGAATGACGTCGGTCGATTAAAATCATAAAAAAAAAAAAAATATGGCGACTACTAATATAAAAGAAAAACTTTAAATTATAAAAATCTACCTAATACCTACCTACATATACATATATAGTACATATTATAAATATTTTTTGTCTTATTTTTATCTTGTATTTGTGTTTAACCTAGTTGCGACTTGCGATGCATGCAAGTTTATATTTCAATTCTTTTTTTACATTACAATATTGTATACATATATTTATTTTTTCTTATTAGTCTGAGTTTATTGATCAAACAAATAAGACACGTTAAATAATATTAGGTTTCGTTTGGGAAAAAAAAAAGTTTTCTTTTTTTTTGTTTCTTTTTTTTTTTTTTTTAAAGTTTTCTTTTGTATATTCACTTATTTTGTGAATTTTTCTATTCACATAGTTTTATAAACAAAACTCAAAAAAATAAAGTATAAGTAATAATTAATAATATAATAACAATAAAAAATATATATATACATATACATATATATAAATATACTAAAGTTTTAAAATGCTAAAAAATGATTCCAATATAAAGAAAAAATGCATTTAATTTTTTTTTTGTAGGTAGTTACATATAAGTTAGATATTATAAATAAAACAAAAGGCATGTGAATAAAAAATGAATTAAAAAATTATTAAAAAAAAGAAAAAAAAAATTGCAATAGAATTTTAAATTTTAAAATACATAATATATTATTTATATTTTATTTTGTAATTAAATATATGAATTTAAAAATATAAAAATAAGCGAAAAAAAAAAATAATTTAACATTTTAGAAAAAAAAAATAATTTTTCAAAAATCTTTACATTTTTCTGTTTAAATCCTTTTTAGTATAGTGAAAATTGAGAAAAATCTTTAAAAAAAAAAAAAAAAAAAAAAGAAAAAAAAAAATCATATGATATTGTTGCGAAATTATTGTCATTTATTTGTTTTTGTTGTAGTTGTCATTGAATTGTTGTTGTTTATTCGTTGTGTATACTGTTATATGTTATATAGGGTTGTGTATATTGTCGTCACTTTTTCAGTTTTTCACGTCAATTGTCTGCATTATGATATTTGTAGTAATATATTATAATGATTTGAAAGATAATCAGTCATGAAACGGATTAATATATAATTTATTAAATTTTATGGTTGGCTAAATATTTAAATTAGTTAATGTGGTGTTTGTTTTTTTGTTTTTTTTTTTTTTTTTTAGAATAAAATCAAATTTACATTTAAAAATATGTGCTTTAAATTCTAGCTTTTTTTTTTAAATTGATTCAATTAAATTTAAATTAAAATACATACTAAAATTGATTATTGTTTGCGCGCCGCTATTATAGTGTAAAGAAAAACTTTAATTAAGTTTTTTTTTTATTGAATATATATTTTTTTCAAGTTTAATAAATTTTAATAAGAATTTTAGTGAAAACAATGTGTGTGTTTTGAACTATTAATTCTATTGTTGTCTATTGAAATCTTTACACATTTTTTTTTTTTTTTTTATTGACGAAAACAATCAATATATCTAATTAATTAAAAATCAATCGATTACAATTATAAAAATAAGTTATTTATAAATATAAAACATTACAAAAATTACTATATTTACTTTCTTTTACCAAAGTTATAAGAATGTATAACAAAAAAAAAAAATGACATAATATATTTATTTATATGAAATTAATAAAATAAGTTGTGACGGGTAATGGTTAAGCATTCAAATTAAAATATAATTTACACTTGTACATTAATAATCATATTTACATACATATATGTATTAACAAAATTTTGTTTTTCTTTAAGTAAAAAAAAAATACTTTTATTTTGTCATTTTAAAAAGTAATTAAATATTATTTTATGTTATAAATTTCTTTTTGTAAGATAAAATCAAATTTTAATTTTACCTTCTTTCAGTATAGTTCAAAATGTGTTATTTTGTATATTTTAATTAAACGTATACATACCTATATATAATATATTAAATTTTATTGTGGATAAAATATTAAATGATAGGTACAATTTTAATTTTAAATTTTTTTTTTTAAAATGCAATATTTTTGTTAAAAATCAAACAATTTTTTAAAAACACATACATAATTTCTAAATTATTTATTTTCAAAAAACCTTCTATAATTTTTTTTTCTATTTATATACTTTATACTTATATACAAAATAACAATTTTTCTCTTCTTTCAAATTTATAAATGTGTAGGGTCAAACAGAGTTCAAATAATTTGATTAGAATTTTTAGTATTTTTTCATTCTTAACTCTCATAATTTTTTTTTTCTTTTTATTTTAATGCCGGCCGGTCTAATAATTATTTCCTTGGTCACATGCATAGCATAAAAATGTTTATTTAATTTTTTTTTTTTTTATTGAAATCTGTTACTATATACGACTAAAATAGAAAAATAAAAATAAAAACCAATACTCCAGCTCTATACATAATTTGAATTTAATTTCATGTATGTTGAATTTTACTAAGGATTAAGAATTTTCTATTTTGTTTCGACGAAAATACGTTTCCTTAAAATGGAAAAATTAAAATGTAAAAGAGAATAGAAAAAATTACCTAATAAAATGGACAGGTGATGGTGGTGACCTACAACATTACATACAACACCAACAACAACAATGCACAATAACTAAAATAAAGAATTATAAAACTTGTATATTTGTTTTCTTATTTTAAGTGTGGAACATGATAATGTGATAAAAAAAAAAAAGGGAAACGTTTTATAATGTTAAGATTTTTTTTTCTTTTTTAAATTGATTATATTAACAAAAAAGTAAAAGAATTATTCAGTTATAAAAAATCAAATGTTGAAAATGTAATCTAATTTGTTGAAAAGTTAAAAAGAACAAAAAAAACAAAACTTATTTAAACGACAAATAATAATTAATATCTACACTAAGCATTTTTAAAACTTTGTTAAAATTTATTCAAATTTTTTACAAAAAAAAAAAAAAGAAACATTTAAACAATATAACAATGCCATCTTGGTTTAAAAAGCATTTTAGTTGTTTTCGTCGTGAACAAAGTGATTTGGCTGTGATATCAAAGAAACGTTCATCATCAAAACGACAATCACAATTACAATTACAACAACAAAATTGCGATGATTCATCAATAGATATAGATAATAATAATAAAAATACAATAAAATCAATATCATCTTCATTATCACCAGTTTCTATTGAAGATGATAATATAAATAATGAACAAATAATACCAACATCAACAGAAATAATAACCTCTGAAGAAGAAGAAGATGTACTTGATGATGAATTAAAATCAGCTACTGTAGGATTTATAAAAATTGATAATAATAATAAATTTAAAAATTCCAATTTAAAAAAAATCACATCAACATCATCATCATCAACAGTAATAACATATAATACACGAAGAACACCATCAATACGTCGAAAATCACCACGTAGAAAATCACCACATCGAAAAACTAGTGATACATTTATTAAAAAGAAACCATTATTAAATAACAATAGAAATAATAATATAAATAACGGTGATAATAAGAATAATAGTGGTAATAATAGTGATGAAAGTAAGAAAATTAGTCATAAACAAAAACAGTTAAAATTATTATTGCAACAAAATTATAATAATCATAATTCTGAGAAGGTCAATGCCAGTAGATGGTGTCGTGATGAAAATAATTTAAATAATACAACTAATAGTGCCAATGATAATAATAGTAATAATGACAATGATGATAAAAATAATGATGGTAAGAGGAAGCATAACGGTAATTTACGTATAAGTATTTTTTTTTTTGTGGTTAGTTAATTTGGCTGAAAAATATATATTTTTTTTTTATTAATTTACGAATAAAAAAATATAATATATTTTGTCGTTGTTTAATTATGTTTTATTTTAAATATTATTATTTTCTACATGATTCACTTTGAAATGTCGTTTGTTCCACATTTTCCAAATTTAATTTCTTATATTAAAATCCATAAAACTATTAAATGATTATAATTTAATTTTTTTGATTAATTTTTTTTTTTTGAAAATATTCATTTTAAACTTCTAAAAAAACATCAAACTTTTCACTCTTTAAATAGCAATTTCTATATTTTAAATAACCACAATGATTTTTATTTATTATATAATAATTAGATAATAGCCATCTAATACCAAAAATTAGAAATTTGGTATTTTAGTTTAATTTTAAAGGCATGTTTTTTTTTCATTTTTTGTGTTCGATGCTTAAATATCACAGATTAAACATGTATAACGGTTTACGTTTCTTAAATACTTTTATTTAATAATATTATTCAACAATTTATAAACAAATACTATTTATTTTGCTTTTTTAGATATTTTTTTTTTGTCTACAGCATCGGTTCTTAAACTGTGGTCCGGGGACCATTAGTGGGCCGCGCACTCTTTTTAAGTGGTCCGCGAAGAAAAAAATGTTGAATGTAAAAAAAATACTAAATATGTTGTTAAAATTAGTTTCAATGTTAGTAATGAAAAAAAATTATTTTGATTTTCTTCCTTGAATAATTATTTTTAAAAAATCATTAAATTTGAATAAAATCTAGTAGCCCGATCATTATATAATATATAACTGACTAGGGGCCCTGTAACCCTGTGTCCTTCACCCTGTGTACGTAATTTCAAAGTGACAGTTTATAAATTTACATCATATAGTATGTATGTATACCCTTTATAAATATTTAAATTTAACGGTTTTAAAAAAATATTCAAAATAAAATATTCAAACCAAAGCAATCTATGAAAGTAAAATTAATTCGGTGGTCCGCAGATTTCAGATTTTTTAATCCGTGGTCCGCGAAGTATAAAGTTTAAGAACCGCTGGTCTACAGCATAATATTTTACTAAATTAAATTCTTCAATCATCTGCCAAAAACTCAAAAAAAATAAATATACTTGTTGATATTTTCTCCATGATAAATAAATTAATATTAATAACTTTTCAGTTTTTAGTACAGATCACTTTCTTTTTATTACAATTTATCCAAATTTGATCAAAAAACCAAAAAAATGTTTTGTGGTGAAATAAAAAAAATAAATAAAAATAAAATTTTATTGAAAATCGATTGTGTGAATTTTTTCTTATTTATCTTAATACTTGTTGTATTATAAAAGTAAAAACTATTATACACAACCAAAGATTTGTATAGGCGGCACATTTGCGAAAAGACACTAAAATTAAACATTATGAAATTGTAATTATTTTTCTCTGTCTGCAAATTGTAATTGTTTTTCTCAGTTTATCTGTTATCTGTGAAGAAAATTTTTAAAAGAGACACATTTTTTTTACTATTATTAGGGAAACTCTATATATAATTATGAAAACTGAATACGTTTAGAAAACCGGAAACGAATGGTTTATAATTTTGCAAACTTTTCCTTTTTTTAATAACGGAAAATTTAAATTTCGAATTGCAAAAAATTATGTAATTTGTGTGTTTATATTGTATCTTGATTTATAAATAAATGTTAGGAATTTTTCTTGTTGTTTAGCGTTTTTTCAAATCAAACAAATGTTCAGTGTCAGTTAAGTTAAAACCCTTTGAAAGTACACTGCGGATCTAAAATCTAGTGAATACTGATGCATTAATTGACTACCGATGCTTTAGCATAAATAAAAAAAATAAGTTAAAACTATTTAAATATAATTTTGGCCACCAAATTAACTTTTTCCAAATATATGATTTGGTGACAACTACAACTATTATAAAACTATTATGTCAAAATTTTTAATTTTTTTTATCTCAAATGATACGTTTTAACTGACGGACGAACAAACGGATATATGGAAAAATATGCTAAAAATGAAGTAAATTAAAAGAACAACAGTTTTGGTTTATTTTTTTTTTGTTATTTTAATTGTTGAAATGTGAATATTTTAGTTATAAAATAAAATAATATTATTTAATTTTGTACCTACTAAAAAAAAAATTTTTCTTGATTATGTTTTGTATGTAGTTTTTTTTTTACAAAAGTTTTTTTTTTTTTTTACAAAATATTTTCTATCTATTTTGTATATTTCCTTGGTTTATTGACGCAAACTTGAAATTAAATCTATTGTTTCTATTGTTTTTGTTCAATAATATAATATATGTTTTTTTCTCAATTAATTATTATACATTTATATTATTTTGTATAAAATTTTGTTAATTAAAATTCTTTTTTTTTTTTTTTTTTTCATTTAAAAAGTCATTAACTGAAATTTTTCAAATTTTTTATTTTTTAGGTCGTGTTCATTCAGCTGTTGTATCAAAAATAAATAATGATGCTAGGTCAATAACAGTTGAATGGTATGAAAGAGGTGAAACCAAAGGTAAAGAAGTCGAATTAGATGCGATATTATCATTAAATCCACAACTTACACAACAACAAGATCCAGCTTGGATTGAGGAAGTTGAAATTGAAAATAGAAATAGCAATAATGGTATGGATGGCGGATATTTGGCTAGATTGCAAAATGCTAAATGTAATGAACCAGAAGCTAAAAAAGTTGCTACAGCACCAAATAATTTAGCTAGGGTAAGTTTTATATTTTTTTTTTTTGTTTTTTTTTTTTTTTTTTCTTTAGTTCAATTTCTTTATCGTTTTTCTATGTTAAAAGAAAAATTATAATGTTGTTTATTTATTTTTTTATTTTTTTTGAAAGTTTAAATATGTAATTTATTTCATCGATCGTTAATTTTTCTTATAAGAAAACAAATCGAAAACAAACATAACTAATAATAATTTATAAAAAACAAAATTCAAAAAAGACAGGACAAAAGTGTAAAATTTCAAAAACGAAAAAAAAAAAAAAATTTAATTTTTTTCTGTTCAAAATTGTCATACAAAAATTCCTTTTGTTTTTCAATTTTCATTCAATTCCAAAAAAAAATTTTTGCAGAGCTTTACTTTATTAAATTTTTTTTAGGCAGCTTTAATGCTGGCAGATATTTTTGTAACTTTTATTTCTTTTTATTCCCAATTTTTTTTTTTTTTGTAATAAAATTTTAAGTCAGAAAATTAAAAAAAAAAAAAATTTTTTTTGATATTTTCAAGTTTTTTTTTTTGAAATTTTTTGATATTAAATTTTAGTAAAATTAAATAGTATTTTTTGACTAAATTAGTTTTTTTTTTTTAAATTAATATAAAGAAGGATTACTTATAAAATTTATGTTAAGAAAATTTATTAAAAATTAAAATGCACTTGAAAAAATTGAAACAAAAAGTCATAAACATAATATATTTTTAATTCATATTTTTAGTAAATAATAAATCAGTGGCGATCATTATTATTTTTATATGCATATAAATTTAATTGAGATTTTTTCGTAGTTCATTAACAGTTAGATGTTTAAATTCATTTGAAGTTTAATTTTGGTTTTTAGGTTTTAAATTGAATAAGGAACGATGATGATATGATGTTGCCCAGAATGTGTAAACCACATCATACATAAAGCGATGCAATTTCATTTTAATATGAAATTAAGTTTGTTGAATTCTCTATCCAATGAAATCTCTAGATTTGTTCCCTACTGCATATATACGACAATTTAACTTGCTAACCTAATCATTTAACCAAAAAAAAATTTCATCAGTGATTATCTAAAAAAAATTGTAAACGTAAACGTAGACGTAGTCTTCCCATGTTAATTTAGTAAACATTACTAAACATATCACGTCAAAATAAATTGTCACCATCTGTCACACTACAAGCGAATACTATATTCTTATCTATATTTTCCTATCTTATCACTCTATAAAAACATTATTTAGTACAAATATGTATTATCTTTTACAAAATTTATTTGAAAACAAATTAATTTACTTTTTTTTTTGTTGTTTTTATTAAAATATGTAATGTAATAAAAAAAAAAAAAATAATATGTCAAATTATTTTCGACTCTGAAACGTTTTAATTGCATATGCATTTCTTCCAAAATTATTATTTAATATTTTATATTATAAAAGAGAAATAAAATTGATATTTAATTTTATCCACATTCACTTAAATATGAAAAATCTAATCGTTAAAATGAAAGCTTTACCCTTGAGAAGAAAAAAAATGTTTGGAATGTTTTACTTGAAACATGTATCGCCTCTGATACACAAATCAAAAAAATATTAATATTTATCATATTATCATTAAAATCTAACATTAAACAAAAGAAAAAAATTATAAATATTTAATTATAATAATAATTATAAAATATATATATATAATAATATAGTTAATACAACATTCTTCATTGGATGATTATCCATCGGGAACTGAACAAGATGATAAAATATTCAATAAATTTGATTTAATTAAAGATGATAAAAATGTAGGTACCTAAAAAATATGTATTTGCAAAATTTAACAAAAAAAAAAAAAGAACAAAAAGCACTTTTTTTAAATTATTATAAACAAATATAAATATAAGCGAATAATCAGAAATATCTTTATATACTATTTATTTAATTAAATATATTTGTTATATATATATACCTAAAAAGTAAAGATATACATATATTAAAGTATTGTTGTTAACAAAATCGCATTAATTAATTAAATTAGTTATTTTTTTGTTTTTTTTTGAATAATTAATTAAAAAAAAAAGAAACACGCTTGCGTTTAATTTAAAAAAAAAAAAAAATCACTAAAACAACAATTTTATAATTAATAATTTAATAATATGTAGTTATTTTTTTTTTTTTTTTGTTTTGAGTATATACGAAATTTTTTAATTATTTTTAATTATAATTTTACGTGCAATTAAATTAAAATAAAGTAATTTGCAGTTTTTATTTTAGAGTTTTTATTTTAATATTTTTTGTTTTTTTTTTTTGTTTTTTTTTTGTTTTTCTATTAAAACTTAGAATATATACATATAAAATAATATATATGCTAGAATAAAATTTTTTTTAAGCAGCTCTTTAAATATTAATTATGTAATTACTAAGATGAAGATGAAAATCTTAATGAATTCTAATCTTAAGAAATTAATAATAATTTTTTTAACGCTAATAAAAAAAACATTAAATTTCTATAGACTAAGGTCTCGGGCAAGCATATAACGAGCGAGCGATTTTTTGCGAGTAAATGGTCATTGAAAATTGCAAGTTTTGAACGACAAAATAGTTTGATACAATTTCTTGTTCAGTTTTGAGTTGTTAAAATTGTACAAACATAATTTAATCATGTCAGTAATCCGAAAATTTTTAAAATATGAAAATAATTCATATTTTTGGTTCTAATATATTTTATAAAAAAATATTTGAAAATATGGGAGGTTCATTCTATAAATCGAAAAAGTTTTCGTTTTGGTAAATATCATCATTTGTACAGGCAAGGTAAGAGAAGATCCTGGAAAATTTTCCAAAAGTTAGTTCCAAAAAGAATAAATTCTAGGACAATAATCGTTGATGAGAGATTGGTAATTCCTGAAAAAACGCTCACTCGCTGTCTGGGTGTCCGAGGCCTAATAAGATTTAAATAGGCTGAAGCTTCTCTAGTAGGTTAATGTTTCATTAATTTCCGTATATTTTAAGATATTTACATATACATGTGATGCGTATTGTAGAATATAGATACTTTGAAACAAATAGTTACGCTATTACATAAGTTAAATCTTTTCAAAAACAAAGTACATATTTTAATAAATGCAGTGTAATATAATGGGACCTTATGATTGAAAATATACAGAAAACGTAAATATTACCGAAATGTCAAATTTATAATTAATAAGTTTTTTCAATTGCAATTTGCAATTGACTATAAAATTGAGTATAGTTTCTTCCCAAAATGAAGTTTCACTTGAAGCGTTAGATGGAAGTAAAATTTGCTACCAAATTATCTCTTACCCTTCGTACCAATTCAGTGTAACTGTTATCGTATGATTTGAAAACCCACGGAAACCTGTTTTTTTTTCGAAGTTATTTATTTATATTATGATTGCAAGCAACGTACGGCGTTAGTTTGTTGTGTAAAAAGGTAAAAACTGAATGTACACTTTCTACGCTTTGAGAAGTTATACGCTTTTAACATTAAAGTTAAATATTAAAATTATTAAGATATTAAGGAAGCTAACTAAATGGAAAAGCGTAAAACGCATGAAATGCAGTGAATTAGTCAACTTTCAACTTTTTTACAATTTTTACGCTTTTGACATTTGAAAAGAAAAAAATTGGAAAAATATATAACAAAAAAACAAAAGCAATTGTTTTGATGTTTCATTTTTAATCTTTGTTGATTATTATTTTTTTTATTAAGTTTAAATTATTAAAAAGTTTAAATTAAAGTTAAATTTGTTGCCACTTAAAGTTAAAATTATAATCAAAATTAAATTTTCTGTCATTTAGAATTGTTTTAATAACAACAATTTATCTTTGTTTACAATTTTTTTTAAATTGCTGTCAAAATTGTTCATTACGTTTTAAAGGTATAAAAAGTGTAAAATGCGCAAAAAGCATACAGAAAAAAATAAAACTGTCAAAGCGTAAAAAGCGTACATTGAGTTTTCACCTTAAGTGAAACGCGTGGATGTGTTCGCGTTTCAAAAAACATAATTTATAAATTTTTCGTTTATTTTTTAAATCTTTTAAAACAAAAAACAAAACAAAAAATGAAAAATTTAAGTTTTTTAATTGAACTTTTCTTATGTTATTACCTTTACTGATTAGGAGAAAAGTAACGAAACAGGTCAATTACCCTGAATTTTGGTACAAAGAGTAAGGGAAAATAATTTTGTTGGAAATTTTAGTTCTAACTCTTCAAAACCTTGTTTTGAGAAGAAACTACCCATGTTTTCAAATCAATTACAATTGAAAAAACTTGTTAATTATTTTTTATTACTTTACCACTTTTTATCAAAAGAAAAAACTTTATTTTTATTTTTAATTCTAAAAGCCAATTCTAAAATTTTAATTTTTATAATTTTATATAAAAATTATTTATGTTTATTTTGTAAGTTGTAACTTGACATTTATATTATACTAAAAAATTGTTTTTGACAACTGCCATTTAATTTTGAAAAATTTCGAATTAAAATTTAATCACTTGTTTTCAATCATACCAACATTGAGTGAAGGTAAATAATATTTTTCGAGCAGTATGTTTTCAATAACAGGCCACATTATAAGTTTACATTTAAAACAGTTTAAAAACACAGATAAGGGGGGAGAATTCGCCTTATTTAAAAAAAAAAAAATTTTTAAAACAATAAAAACAATAACTTTTTTTCTGTAAATTCGATTTACTAAAATTAATATTAAAATCGATTTATTGCATATTAATGTCAATATATCGTTACGAATACAGTAATAATTATTCATATGATAATATAAATCGAAGTCAATCAATTGGTTATTTTTTTTTTGTTATTGGAAAACAAATCGGTTTAATAAATGGAAAATAGAACGTAAAACTTGGTAGAACATATTAGGACACCACCTAACAAATTAATCTTAATAAAAGCTTATTGATTTTTTTTTTTTTTTCGATTAAAAATGTTTTTTTTTCTTTTTTCTTTTTTTTGAGGAAGAAAATAGTATGTAGTAAGAAATTTGTCCTAGATTTTTAGAATAATCAAAACGAAATGAAAAGTTTCCAATACAAAATGGGTATAATCTTTTCTTTATTCCTTTCTACTAAATTGACTTAAAGCAAATTTTTGGAATTAACATTTAACAATAAATATTAGTTATAGTTACCATGGTGGTATACTAGTTATTTACAAAAAAATCTTTTTTTTTTTTTTTTTTTTCTTTCAATTATCAGCGTTACTGTAGTGAGGGCGCCGCATTTAGTAACAATAAATAAACAAATTGTTAGAATATACAAGAAAAGAAGTTTTATAGATTATAAAAACAATTGAATTTTTTAGTTCATCGTTTTTTGACCTCTTGAAATTTTATAATTTTAGTTTTTAATCTTGGAAAATTTTTTTTTAGTTTGTTTTTAAAATTAAGAAATAAACAAAAAAAAAAAAAAATAGAAAAATGTTTACAATGTATTTTGCATTGCAACCTCCTCCTCCTCTTCCATTGGTAAGTTTTAAAATTTTATCAAATTTAATTATAATCTTTTTACACAAATAAAATAAATACCCAATTTATATTCAAAAAAATGAATAAGAAAAATGATCAAGAAATAAAAAATTAAGTACATAGTTAGTAGTTATAGTTAGTATATATATTAAATTTTAAATATCATATTGTAGGTAGCAAATAATAAAATTAGGTAAAAGTTAGGCTTTTAAAAGTTTTTTAACTAATTATTAAGAAGTTTAATAAGGAAACACTTATAATAGTTATACCAGGTTATAGTAAATATAACCATTTATTTATATTTGATATAAAATAATGAACGTGGAAATATAAAAAAAAAAAAATCAGCTTTAAAAATAGTTTTTTATCAAAAGAAAAAAAAATAAATAAAATTAATATGGAACACTTTGTATTATATATATATATAAAAATGTATATATACACAAAATAATAGGATCCATCACAATCTTCAATTGATGAAGAAGATGAATATCATGATGATGATGATGATGAAGATTATCTTGATGATCCAGATGATATAGAACATATGCGTAGTAGTGCTGGTGGACATTCAATGACTGGTGGTAATAGTAGTACTGGAACAACTGGAGGTGGTGGTGGTGGTAATACATTACCAATACGTCAATCATCTACGAAAGCTTTATTGGTACAAAAAAATTAATAATAATAATTTTTTTTTTTCTTTATTGCGATTTACACAAAATATCAACTATTATTATACCTATATATACATATACAAAAACTTTTCATTTATTTCTTGTTATTTCCTTCTAATTTTTTTTTTTTCAATATTTGGATAAATATTTTTGAATGTTCATTATTTTTGATTTAATGAAAAAAAAAAAAAAAAATGTTTTATTTGTATAAAAAAACAAAAATTAAGAAAAGGTTCAGTGTTTATTATAAGTGTATATTTTTTTTTTTTTTAATTTTTGGAATTTTTTTTTTTTATATGTGATAAATAGAATTGTAATCAAATAAATTGAATGTATTTTAAAATTAAATTGATTATAAATGAATGATCAAAAACAAAATGCAATCTAAATTGAAATTCTTTTAGGTATTATATCTTTTTTGACTTACACGTCGTTGACTGCCCAGTGCCCATTTGATATTTTTGTGGCGCTATGAATTAAGCTAGGAAAAACAAAGGAACTAAGTTAGAATAAATTTGATAATAGACTACATCAGAAAATTTAAAAAGGAACTAAATCGGAAAAAAACAATGCGATTAAAATGATGGCGCGGAAACAAAATAATAATGAAGCAATTTGCCAAACAAACACAGTATTCATTTAAGAGAATCTCCTGTGGTTAGTTTAAAGATGAGGACTTGGATTCACCTTCGGATTTGGACTTGAATGTACATCGCATTTATTTTCATAATCATCATCGTCTTCAAGTTCATAATTAATTGTAAATATTTATTAGAGTTAAAATTTTAAAGTTGGATTAAAAAAGAGGGTATTTCCTTTTTCCAGAATATCTATGTATAAGGCGAGTTTTTCAATTAGGAAAGATTTCAGAGTTGGGTTTAAAAACAAAGTATTCCATTTTTTTTCAGAATATTTTTATATATGTATATGCGAGTTTTTGTAGTAGGAGGATTATATACAAATTCTGAGACTCTCTCGCATGTACATATATGTAAATATTCTGGAAAAAGGGAATATCCTCTTAGAATTCAGCTCTAAAATCTCTTCTAATTCAGAATGTCGAATATACATATATATTCTATAAAAGACGTATAACCCTAATTTTGAATTAAATTCTAAAATTCCTTCCGATTTTAATTTTTGAAAAACTGAAATTGGTTTTATGATATCTTTTTTTGTATTTTTCTAACTTAGTTCATTATGAATGAAGTTAGAAAAATTAAAAATGAAAGAAGTTAGAAAACAAAAAACCGGAAATTTTTCTAACTTAGTTCCTGTCTAATTTAGTTCATTCTAACTTAATTCAAAGCGCCATTTTTGTATTTAACGCTATTTGCCAACTATGTTTTTTTCATAAAATATGGCATATTAAAGAACTGAAAATTTGTGGGAACACATACAGGGTTTGCACTCCAAATTCACCCTTTTGCAAATCAAATTCAATTTTTTGTAAATCAAATTAAACCCTTTTGCAAATCAATCTGATCTGATAATTAAAAATGTTACGATAACTAAATTTTTTAGTTTAGCAGTTGATTTATTTCTTCGATATGTCAATTGTTATTCCTAAATTAATGATATTTCAAAACTTCAAAAGTAAACACCCGCAAATTTAACATAAAATAAGTATTTCAAATTTAATATGTATTTTATAGGTATGTACAAAACTATTTTTTTACAATTAAACTGATATTTAAAATAAATAAAATAATTATTTAACATTTAATTTATAAAAGTTCTCCTGCAGCAGCTGACGACAAAAGGTTTAATTTGATTTACAAAAAGTTGAATTTGATTTGTAAAAGAGTGAATTTGATTTGCCAAAGGGTGAATTTGGAGTGCAAACTTTGTAGTATTAAATTTAATTTAGAATTCGTATATGCAATAAAAAGGATTTAAGAGTTAACTGGTATCTGGCAATACTAACATTCATTTTAGTTTACATTACCATCTTCGAGTTAATTCGTACATACGGTGTTCATATACCATCTTATATCACTTACTATGACTATATCCGTAGTTGGCGTCCCAAACTGAATGCTAACTACGAGTATACTCATAGTTGGCAGTCAACGTAAAAAATTTTAATATAATTTGGAAAAAATTACATTTAAATTTAAAATTATATTTTATGTAATTAAAACATTTAAAACTATTAAAATTATAAAACGAAATACATTCAATTTTGTATGATTTTAATTATTATTTAAGAATCTTGATAATTTTTTTTTGTCTCTAAGGATTGATTTTTTTTTTTTTTTTTTTGACTTTAAGAAAATAAAAGAATTTGGATATAAATTGATAAATAAATATGAAAATATATATATAAGAATAATTTATAAGTATTAGCTTTTATGCGCTGCGCTGCTATTGCCGCTGCTCTCTTTTAATTTTTATTTTAATAATTTTAATTTAGCACTTAATTGAAAATTGTATAAATTGCAGAATATTTATTTTAATTATGCATTCATTAAAAAAAAAAATTATGTATTGTATAAAGCAAATTTTTTTTTTTTTGGTTTTTGTATTATAAAAATTTTTTTTTTGGCAAACCTAAGCAAGTTTTTGTACTACATAAAGCACATTTGACACATTCACCAATTTTTCTGTTGTTTTTTTTTTTTTTTTTTTTTTTTTTTTATTTCCTTTACATATTTTAATTTATGAATTTATTGTTTCGTTGTTGTTGTTGCTCCTTTCTAAAATAGGCAAACATATTTTATATAAAAGTTTTAAATGTGGTATAAATTATATACGAAATGGGGAAAAATTTGCAAACAATAAGTTTTTCTTTAATTATATTGTGTATATTTTCACATTTTATATTATATTTTATATAATCTTAATATATAAAATATAATAAGTATGTCACATTTCGTATATATATACGTATATGCATTCAAACAACTTCTTAGAGATGTTTTGAAATGTAATTTTCATTAATGTTTTAAAAAAAACCATATTAAAAAAGTCATAATAAATAAAATAATTTATAGAAGAAAAATTAAATATAAAATGTAAAAAAAATATTTTTTTTTTTGAAATATGTATGTACTGTGTACATATGTATATGTAATATATTACATTGAGAAAAAAAAAAAAAAAATGATTGGGAATTATTGTAAAAATGTCTTTGTTTAATTTTATGTCTTTTGATATAAATTTAAAGCCGAAAATAAAAGGTAAAGATGTGAATAATTACTATATGTAATATTTTCTTCTATAAATTATTTATTTTTATTTTATTTTGTATTATACACACATTAATAACGTTAATGTTGCTATTGTTGTTTTTTTTTTTTTTATTACTATCATTTTATCATATATGGCTTCTTAAGTACATCATCATTAATAGTTGTTTTTTTTTTTTTTTTTAATAAAAATATTTTAGAATCCTACACATGGTGCTATTAGAGTTATGAACAGATTGAACAACACTCAAAATGGTAAGTTTCAATTAAAAATATTTTGTGTGTACATATAAAACTAAATAAATATTCTTAGATTAGGTTATCTGAAATAAAGCCAAAATGCATTTTGTTTGATTTTATTTCAATTTCATATTGAAATAAAGCGAAAATCCTGAATTTTTTGTTTGAAAACAAAAAATAAAAATAAAGCCAAACATTTTAATTAGAAATTAAATAAGAATAAAAGTAATAGGTTGATTGAACATTCTAATTCTAATTCCCTTCTTTTTAACTATAAAATCCTTCCCAATTATTTATTTTTCCTTAAACAAAAACAAGGTATTTAAAACTCCCTCTAAGGACTCTCATTTCTACTAAAGCCTCGCCCTAAACGAATTATTGAAACCTTGATTTTGTAACGAATTATAAAATATCTGTTAATTATTTTAAATGTCTTGTTGTTTTAATACATATATATATATGTGAAATACATAATTAGAAAAGATTTTGGAGTTGGTTATAAAATCAGGGTTCTGATCATTTGTTTAGCAGGGGTTTGGGGAAGGGCAATCGCTACTTTTCAAAATTCCTTGTTGTTGAAATATATCTGCAAAAAAAAAAAATTATAGAGAAATTTCATAGTTGGTTACAAAATCAAGGCTGTCCCCTTTTCCGGAATGTATAATATACTAATTATATAATATAACTAAAAATTTGTCTATAGAAAATTAACATTTCACAAAGTTTGTGAAAAAGGACATCTCAATTATTTGCACATTTAAAAACAAAATTAAGAAAATCATATTTAATGGTCAATTGACTTTATTTCAATTTAAAAATGAAAATAAAATCAAAATTTAAAAATTTGAGTTTTTGGCTTTATTTTAAAATTAAAATGAAATAAAGAGAATAATTCAGGGTTTATTTCAGGTAACCTATTCTTGTTCCAATTAAAACAAAAGTATCTTTTGTTTAATTAAAATAACATTACAAATTAATTTTTAATTTCGATACTAAAAAAGGTGGATAATTATTATTTTCGGAATACAAAGAAAAACCAAATAATAAATAATATAACAATTAAGCAATTCTTGACTCATTCTATTTATTACAATATAGAGATTAATTAGAGGAATAAAAAATCAAAAAATCAAAAAAAAAAAGAAAAAACTAAATTTTTAGTATTCATTCAATTCATATATGTATACTTTAATGATTTTAAAGCTATACAAAGATGACACCTACACTACATTACTATCAAAGTTACTGTCATATTGTTTATTTTGTTTTATTACAAAATATAAATTTTATTTTATTTAAAAAAAAAAAAACGTGATCAATTTTTTTTTATTTTTTAAAGACATTCTCATTCAAAAATGACTTTCCTAGGTCATTTATAATAAAATCAGATAAAACTAAATATCAAAATTATAATTGAAAACAACAACTAAAGTTATTTTTAATATGTCATTGAGAGGCGCTGTAAGTCATTTGTCATTTACATACACGTTATTTTTTTTTTAGTTATTTCTGATTTTTTTTTGTTTTTTTTTTGTCTCCATTTAATTTGAGTTATTTTAGAAATGGAAATAAAGTTAAAATAAATTTATAGAAAATAGAAAAAAAAAAATGTATCTAAGGAAATTTTAATATAATTCTAACGGATTCTAATGTCAAAAAAAAATAAATAAATTCATATATGGTGAGAATTATTTGTCTAAATTTTAATTTAAGTCAATGTTAGATTATATGTTATATATTTATGTGAAAACTTTGAAAACTATTGTTTTCTTTTTTTTTTGTTGTAATAAATGACATTATCATAGGTAATGTGGGAAAATTATAATTTTAATATTTTATGTTAGTAATACGGTATTGTTGATGTTGAATTAATGTCAAAGTTAAAATTTTTTTTTTTTTTGTATCTACATTAAGGTGTTTTATGCGCAGGGTGATTCTCTTTCGGCCTTGAATATTTATAGGATGTACTTAAGACGCCAAAATAAATAAAAAAATTATTCTGTACGGAGAGATCTGTTTTTTTCGAATCTTGACATAATGGGTCTTACGATATTTTTTGTTTTTTAAAGATTTAATTTAATTTGCTTATTTCTCGACTAATTCATAATTTTGAAACATCGTTAGAAAGCTTTACATTTCAGCTTTCTAAAAAATGTTTTTATTTATATTTCAGGTATTTTTCGTTCAAAACTTACAAAAAACGAATTTAAAATTTGAAAATAGATTTAATTTTTTTTATCTATGACCAATGGTGCAGTGCGTAAGTCACCGGTCTTTCAGGCGAAAGGTCTGTCTCGGGTTCAAACCCCAGTCAGGTCAAAAATAATATATAAAATATAATAAAATAATGTAAACAAAATATTAAATATAAATTATAATTGAATACTTGTATAGAGATGGCCCACATGCTAAAGGCAAAACAGCCTTAAAAATATCGGCAGATATTTATAACTGGACGATATAATATAAAAGAAAAAAAAAAATTTAATTTTTCTTTCCTTAAACATGTTATTCAGGTATTATTATTTTGACATTTTTTGATCTTGTAAGGTATTTGAAATAATTGACAAAAAAATAAGGAACAAAGTTTGTAACGAACAAAAAAAAAAAAATCTTAATAATTGGATATTTTTCCAATTTTTTGTTTTTTCGTTTAAATGTTCATAAGTCCTAACTAAAAAGGTATCGAACGTCGGAGAAAAAAAAAACTTCCCTCTTCAGATCAATTTATTATTTGTTTTGGTCTCCCAAATACATTTTATAAATATTTAACATTAAAAGTGGATCACTCTGTATTTTAATTATGTTATATGAAGAAAATTCGTGAACTGACATTGAAAAAAACTAATATCAACATAATATTAATTAAATTCTTATTTTCTTTTATGAAATTAATATTACACTTTTCTCCAAAATAAAAAACAATTCATAGGGAAACTATAACATTTGTTAGTTGAAAGTTATTATGTTAAAGAATCTGGAAAATTTTAAAAATTTAAATTTATAAATAAGTAGTACTTCATACATATTTTGTATAAATATAATTTATGTATTTTCAAAATGTCCTAAACAATTTTTCAAATCAAATTAAAAATTCTTCTTGTTTAAAGTCGTCAATATACTAACAAAGTTATTCATATATCTACTGCATAAGTTTCCAGAAATTAAAAATGGATTAGGGGGGTAACACTATTCCAAAAATTCAAAAAAAAAAAAACGTATTACATATTTTGTTCGAAATATTCTCCCCGATATTCTTTGCAAATTTTATTCTCCAACCTCCTCAATTCTAATCTGATTCATAATGCATTTTTTTCTCAACTCTTCCTAAACTATATAAATAGTAGAGAGGGTGGTAATCAAATAGTACCAATTTTTTGTTAGATTAGAGAGATAACGTTGTATTGATTAACTATACCATATAGAGAATTCATGATATGATATAGTGCCTAATAAATTCGGATTTATGTTCTCATTTTTCTCTATTAAAACACCTACTCACTTTCGCAAAAAAAAAAACAAAAAACAAACCGATTATATTTTTATCGATTATAAAATTGGTCTAAAAAGTAAAAATATCTAAATAAAATTAATGTATAAACCATTATTTTTATATATGTATATATGTACATTAAAATTTTATTATTATTGCAAACAATTTTAAACTTAATTTTTAATTATTATATGTATGTAAAATATAGAAATTTTGTTATCATACCTTACCTTACCTTACTTTACAAGTCAATTAAAAAATTAAATAACAAAATTATAAGCATTTAAAAATAAACTGTTTAAAATTAAATAATAATAAACATGTATATGGAATTCCCATATATGTATATCTTTACTAATTATATCGTATGAAATAATATTAAAATTTACGTGTGAGTTGTTAAATTGTTTCTGTATAATGTTTCTTTCCTTTTTTTGAATAAAATTATTGATTTTTCCAGTCATTTTCATTGTTCTTTCATTATTTTTTCATTAGAATAAATTCAATCATGTTTTATATTAGACTAAAAAGTATAGGTATTCGTTTTTTTTTTCGCAATTTTTCCAAAAACTTCTAAAAGGTACTTTTTTTTTATATAATTTTAATTGTGCTATGTTTGTTCGATAAATTTAGTTCATTGTTTTTATTCTTACATATTATATAGGTAGTATCTGGTAACAATTGAACTCTGTATACATACATTACATAGATTACATTTAAAAGGAAAATTTAAATATATTCTACTTCATTAAATTTGATTATATGTACATTTTGTTGTTGTTTTTTTGATTATTTCATATAAATTAAGTATATACTTTTTTTAATTTAATTGAAGATATTTTTACTTTAACTGAAGATATTTTTACATTAAGTGAAAATATTCTTACATTAAGTGAAGATATTCTTAGATTAAGTGAAGATACTTTTACTTTAACTGAAGATATTTTGACTTGAAGAAAAAATGAAGAGAGTTATAAATAAATATTAAAAGTAAAAAAATATCTATAATATTGTGTATATAGATAAATACGGATTCATAAATATCAGATCCAAATGTATGTACATGTATTACGTAAATTAAATATGTATATGGTTCTTCATTTAAAATAAAAATGTCGTTACATAAGTAAAAAAAATATTCACTTAAAGTAAAAAAGTCTTTAGTTAAAGAAAAAAACTAAAAAAAATATATTTTATAATTATATTCTTAGAAATTTTATGTTAAAATTTAAATTGATTTGTTGTTGGGTTATAGTTAAAGAGAGGGGTCAGAGTGAAAAAAATTTAAATAAAATTTTCTTTGTATAGTTTTTAATGTATTTTACAAGTTATAATATTTAATTTTTTTTTTTTTTGCTAGATTAAAATTATTCCTAGGAGTGTTTTATTTTATGAGTCTATAGATTTTTCATTATTTTTCATTTTCTGTTTTAACTTTTTTTTTTTATTAAATTTTAATCTGATTTCATTTTTCTTCTTTCTTTTAAATATAAATTTAATTAATTAAAATAATATTATATTTTTTCTCTTACCTTAAAGCTGTCTTTATTATTTTAATATTTAAAACAAAGAATATCAAATACAACTTGGCAGATCATTTTGTGTGTTTGAGGGGTTTTTTTTTGGGTTCTTTTGGTCTTATTTTTTTTTCTAAATTAATAAAAATTTGACGACCTTCACCTTCATTATTTTGTTGTTTCATTTTATTCATGTTTTTATATTTTTATAGTTTTTAATTTTTTTATTGTATCCTTTAAGTTATTTCTTTTTAGCATATTTTTTTTTTTTTAAATTTAAAAAAAAATATGCTTTTTATTTTCATTTTTGCTGTTCATCTGTTTACTAGACCTTTACGTAGTTTTTAATTGCTTTTATCACACATCTTTTTTTTTTTTACGAGGGACGGTGAAAACATCGAAAGTCACTCAAAGAAATTGCACAGGATTTCTCTAGGTAGTGTTCAATGATGTTATGTACAGTTTGGTTTGGCGAGTTTGCCGAAAAATTAAACCTTGCACATTATATTTTTACATACATATGTAAACAGCTTTAAATTATATTTTGATGCGATTTTGTTGCAATTCCGAACATACGGTTTTTTTTTTTTGGAAATGTGCACTTTTAAAAACTCTCAATTTTACTGCCCTGTTTATCATATCTTTTTTTTTTTTTCTTATTTTGGGTTATTCCTGTAAAAATTATTAATTTACTTTTTTATTGGATCTTTGTTTGGATACATTAGCAATTTTATTTTGATGTCGCTATGCTAGGATCAGTGGTGTGGTAGTCTATTTGAAATTCTGTTGGATTGAGAAAGTATTAACTTTGATTGTATATACGATATACCTAATGTGTTAAAAATAAACACCGAAGAAAATTATGATAATAAATATAACCCCCGCACGCCTTTTAATAATTGTTAATATTAAAAATAAAAAAGAAAAAAAAAATATTTTCTGACATTTTAATTTGTCTACGTTTTTTTTCGTTTTTTTTATTAATGGAATCAAAGAAAAACTGAAATCAAATTTTATTTTTGTAAAACATTGGTAATAATTTTGGCACTCGATTATTATGAAGGTCAAGAAAAACATACCCCCTTAACTTGACCCCCTTAAACATACCCCCTCAGAGATTTTATATTAAAATTAATTTTTTGAATCATTCTTCTTTGTTTACTTCTATATATACATATGTGTACACAAATATACAGAATTTATTTAACTTTTTAAGCCTGTAAAATTAATTTTTCTTTTATGTTTTTTTTATCAACCTTTGTTAAAAATTAATCTTCTCACAAACAAACCTGAACCGGAATAATGTAATTTTTTTAACGTGATTATTTAAAAGGAAATGAAACAGTCACCATTTCGAAATAAAATAAAAAAAAAATAACGAAAGAAAATCATATTTATATTAATAATTAGAGTTGCCGTTTTCAGAAAAATAAAATAAAAAAAAAATCAATTTCAAATTGCACAAAGGTAATATGATTGATTAGAAGACAGTTAGAGAAAGACTAATAGTAATAGGTAATTTTACATTAAAAGGTTTTTGTGGATTGAAAATATTGCAAAAATTTGACAGAAAATCCCAAAACAATCTTGTACTTCCTGTGAAAATACTTCCTCATCAAAAAATCGGAAAATAATAATCATTTATGGTTAAATCGGTATGGTTAAAAAATAAAAACTGAATCTGAATAGTCTAATGTCAATTGCGCTTTAATTATGAATCTGTCAATAAGTATTAGGTTATTTATTAAGAAGAAATCCTGCGTCTTACATATTAAAATGAATTATAAATAAATTTTTAAAAAATTTGGCCCCTTTTTTTTAAATTCTTTAACAAATAAAAGTAAATTATAAAATTTTTCATAAATTTTTAAAATACAAGTCGGAAACACCTATTTTTTTTTTTTTTGTAATGTTCCTTTAGTCCAAATTTAAATGAAATGAATAAGAAATGGAAAAACATTTAAATTAAGGAAATTCAAATTTCATATTTACCACCATCATTGTATCATAATAATAACATTGAAAATGAATGGTAAACATAAAATATGGTTTTTGTGTTTGGGTCAATAATTAAATGAATAGTAACCAGGGTGGCTGGCTACTTTTTATTTTTTTTTAACCAATATGTGGATTTATTGTATATATGTATTGAAATTGGGCGAAACCAATATTTCATGTTATTTTATTTTCTTTAATTTAATAACAAAACAAAAAATACAGTGATTCCTTCATTTATTCTTGCAACGTATGTTTAGTAGCAAGGTTTCCTTAAAGAATTTGTGAATAACTTCGTTTTAGTTTAATTTTTTTGATAAAGGGGGTCAATTAATGATGGGTATTCAAAATCGATTAAATAAACAATTTTTTTATAATATTTAGTGTTGGACTTGATGATTGCACCAAATTTTTCCTATCAAATTCTGCTCGTAGCGCGAATATTGATTTTATTAACAGATAGGAAATCTATGAATCTTTAAAAATGCAAAATGAAACGATTATTCATTCATTCACTTCATTTAATTGTCTTAAAAATTTAAGGACAACCGAAGTAATTTTAGGATTACTGTATGTAGAAAAGTTCTTAGTTCTTCTTTGTTATTTAAGAAAAACATGAAATCAAAGTAAAACAAAAAAAAAATGATTTTTAAATTCGTGTAAAAAAAAATGTTTTTGTTGCGTGTTATAAAAATATTTTACTCTTATCCTTTTTTTTTTTTTTTATATAATATATGTATGTATTATGTTTATAAAAACGAATTTTATTCTTACTTCAATATAGTATACACTTTATACATAACAATTTCAGTATAGATATCCATTAGATAAAATATTTAATAATAAATTTTATTATAAGAATATAAAAGATATTAATTTTAAGGAGTATTTTTTATTAACAAGGATATTATGTAGTAGAACACGCTGTTTAAAAAGGACATGAAAATAATGCAATTACACTTACGATTATTATACTTAAAACTAGATTAAATGAATTTAAAGAATATGTTAAGACAATTTCAGACTATGTGTATTGTCATATTATGACTTGAAGTGGTGTATTGTACAAATTCCACAATACAAAAGAAGTCATATATATGGTTAAAAAAAAGTGCCATTTATCATACTTATATATCTTGTCAAATGACAAATTTCATTATACCGATAATGACAAAATGATAAAAAAAGGAAATGAAAAGAAAAAATATAAATATTCAATTTTATTATTTAATTTATATTATAAAATATTTAAAACCTTATGTAAATAATTTCAATTTACACCTTTAATTACAGAGAAAAAAGATACAGTTTGACAATTCAATGAGAATAATGAAATATAAATGACAATACAAAATAAATTTCTGTCGATATTCAATCCATTTTTGACTGAACAGCTATTTAACATAAGCAATACATTCCAAAAAATCATATGATAAATACATACAGTGTCAAGTAGTCTTTAGATGTTTTGTTGGAGGGAACCTATAGAAAGTACAATGTTAAACTGTTAAAAAGTTTACACTCTATAATTTTAAAATAAAAATATTTTAGATACGATTCGATTCGAGTTTTTCAAGAAAATAATTTTCAATAAAAATATAATTTGGTTGATATTTGAAATAAAATATAAAAATTAAAGTTTTTAAGTTCTTTCTTTAAAAACTATGAATTTAATCAGAATTTAACAGCGCAATAATACCGTGTTAAAAAGAATGTGATTTTGTTTTGTTTGGTAAAAAATCAATTTTATCAAACACCAGCATATTGTATTTAAATTATATTCTCACTGTTTTTCTTAATTATATGAATTATCATTTTAAAATTTATAACATTAAGTTGATATATTGAAGTAAATTAATATAGTCCTTTTATAAAAAATGAAAATAAAAAATTACCCTTTTAATTTTAAATATTATTGTTGTCCTTGAATTACAATTTCAACTTTAAAATTATTTATGTCTATTATATTTTCATTATTTATTGCGATAATCAAAGTTTAAACATATATAGGTAAAACTTTATTTGTTTTTTTTTTTTTTTTTTGGTGTTACTAAACAAATACTCGTATTTCTTATTAAAGGGGTAAATTCATTTTGGTATATATATAAATTGAATCAAATTTATATAATTCATTTATAATAGTTCTACTAAAGGGTTCTACAACCAGGTTCTACTAAAATACTTTTTTTTTTACATAATATAATAATATACCCTTAGATATTTTTCATTAAAATATATACGTACATATGTTCTAGTTAAAGTTAATGCAATTGAAAAGAATTTTGAAATTTTTTTTATCTAACCCTAAAAATTTTTTATTAACTAATTTTAAAGTTTTTAATATTGATTTATATATTGTAGTCTATTTAAAACTGTTTTTAAGATAAAAAAATGGTAAGAGTTGTCAATTTACAATATATAATAAATAATTTGTTTCTTGTATGTAAAGGGTGTTCAAAATTAAGGTATCATTTTAATTTTAATAAAAAAAGACTTTTTTTTTTGAAATATTAAATATATTTTTATTTTAATTTATTACAAATAGGTTCCGGTTAATAATGAAAAATTATGTCGGCCAAGTGGCCCCCTCTACTACTTCGGCAGGCTTCCAATCTTTTACCAAAATTCTGAATCACGTTGTTCAATAAACTGTTCTCAATGGTTGAAATCTGCTCGATAATGTTGTTTTTAAGTTCTTGAATTGTTGTGGGAGTATTTCTGTACACTTTCGATTTCACAAAACCCCACAAAAAAAAATCTAACGGTGTCAAATCGCACGATCTTGGTGGCCACATCACTCCTCCTCTACGAGAAATAATGCGATCTTCGAACTTTTCCTTCAAAAGATCCATTGTTTCTCTTGCTGTGTGGCAAGTGGCACCGTCCTGTTGAAACCACATATTCTCTACGTCCAAATCATCAATTTCCCGCCACAAAAAGCTTCGGATCATCTCCCTGTAGCGATTTCCATTGACCGTAATCGCATTTCCATTTGCGTTTTCAAAAAAGTATGGTCCGATGATTCCTCCTGACCACAAACCACACCAAACCGTAACTTTTTGTGGATGTACTGGTTGCTCTAAGATAACCCTTGGATTCTCTTCACCCCAAATGCGGCAATTCTGTTTATTGACGTAGCCATTGAGCTGGAAATGAGCTTCGTCGGTGTTAAAAAAATTCTCATTTTCTTCTTGTTTTTCGATTGCCCAAGAAACGAATTGCCGACGTAATGCATGGTCAATTGGTTTTAATTCTTGCGTCAGCTGAATCTTATAAGCCTTAAAATGGAGATCACGATGCAAAATGTTGAATAATGTGGATGGTTTGATGTTTAATTGCTGCGAACGATGACGAATGGAAGTTTTTGGATCTTCTTCAACACTTCTGCTCACAGCTGCTACATTCTCGGTTGAACGGCCACTACGTTGATAAATGTTGCCTCTGTTATCAAGAACAGATCCAGTTTCTAGAAATTTATCAACCATCAGCTTGATGGCACGATTTGTTGGAGCATTTTCTCTACCAAATTTTGTTCGAAATTTCCTAATTACATCTTGAAAACTTTTACCATTTTCAAAAAATGTTGTAATAACAAAAACACGTTGTTCCTTCGTGTAACGTTCCATATTAACAAACCGGAATGTATTTAGTATATACCTAAAGAAACTTCGTATAAAAATTCGTATTTTAAAAATTAGTATAAACACAATTCCGACTATCGACGAAAAATTTCCGACTAAAAATTAAAACAATTCTTATGTATTTATTTACTCATAATATTGTGACCATCAACATCCGACTAAAAATACGTCGTCGCCGAAATTAAGATATTATCATTTTTTCTCACTGATGGTCAAGTTTAACATTTATCTCAAAGTATCGAAAATTAAAAATGTTATATTATATTTTGAATAAACAGTTATTTTTCCTTTTTCTACAATTCTCTTTCATTTGAAGCTAAATAGTTGTGTGAAACTAATTTTGCCAGTGATCGATGATGAATGTTCGGAATTGTGTTTATTACTTTTAAAAGTCAAGTCAAACAACTGTCAATTTTCTAAAAAGTGAAAACTTTGAGAGTTTAAAAAAACGTCAAATTAAACAATACTATCAATTTTTAAAAACATAAAACTTTTCAAATTAAAAAAAAAAAAAAAAAACTCTAAAAAGGAAAAACTTTATTATTGAAATGACAAATAAGTCAACTCGAAACATAATAGGTGAACAAGATATATTAAAATTTTTATCTAAACATTTAAACAATTACATAATTATATAATTTTAATTTAATTTTAATTAATTAAATAATTTCATTAATTTTATAAATGATATCTTTCTATATTTTATTTTTTTTTTTGTTAAAAATGGTATGATCATTTGTTCACTTATACATTATTTAAAAATTTAATTGTTAAATAATTAAATTAAATTTCAATATACCAAATGTGTAATTAAGTTGTGGTGGGCAAATAATTTACTCAGGAAAATAGTTTTATATAATTACATAAATATATTGTAAGTGTCAATCTTTATGCAATTTAGTATTACATATATTTTAGATATTCAAATTAGTAATCAAAACAAAGACATTTCTTCAATACATTTATTATTGGAAGGGGTTAGGTTTTAGTCAGTCTTCCACTATAGCAAAAAAATGTTAGTTTCATTATAGATATTCAACTTAGTAACAAAAATAAGAAATTTTTGAATAAATTTATTATATAGGAAGGGGTTAGCGTTTTGTCAGACTTCCACTATATAGCATAAAATGGAAGTTTTATTATAGATATTAAATTTAGTAACTAAGAAGGGGTTAGGATTTCATTAGCATTCCAGTATAGTAAAAAAAAAATTTAAGTATTATTATAAATATTAAACTTAGCAACAAAAGAAAGATTTTCTTCAATAAATTAATTATAGGAACATATCTAACCCTCCCTAGATTTCGTCAGTCTTTCATTATAGCAAAAATTAAACTTTTGTAACTTTTTAACTTTTCGTTAACAAAATATAATTTTCGGAGCCTAACCTCCTCCTCCACATATCAAATTATTTAACAAACAAACTTAACAAACTTAAAATCGTATATAACATAATGCATTTGCACTCCTTTTACAGAGTAAACTACTCTTTTCTACTCCCCAACTACACCAGCCTTTGATAATGAGTATATGATAGGAGTAAATATTCGCAATAAATATTTCTGCAGATGGCTTTCATTAAGCAACTACTCCTAACTACAACCTCCAATTACTCTTTTCGTGTAAAAGAACAAGAAACAATAACCTTTGTGTAATCGTAAATGATGTGATATAAATAAAACTTTCTTTGTCTAAAAAAATAATTTTTGTTTATTGCATTTAACAAACTACAATCACACAATGCATTTTTCAAAACTTACAAATGCATTTTTTTTTTAATTATAAAGTGAACAAATAAATTAATTATTATTGTTTTTTTAAATTCAATTTAATTATAAATTTTATCAACTTAAATAAAAAAAAAAATGTATTAATTTACAAATATCTCTCTGATCTGTTGTTTAATTATTTTCCATGAAAATGTAAATTAATAAGTCTACCGTAACGAAAAAAAAAAAAAAACAAAGATATAGAATTATTGTCGAATCGAATAGAAAAGTTCCTTTATATATATAATATATGTTTGTATTTATTTATATCCTGAACAATGACAAAATTAAATCAACAATTTATACATAATATAATTATATAAATATATAATTTGTATGTATTTGTTTTTTCCCGCGTTTTTTTTTTCTTTAATATTAGTTTATATTTTAATGTTGGTTGGGTATATACTAAAATCCTTTGTAATATTTTAAAAGTAAACGTGTGATGATTTAAAAGTAAATGTCATTGTTATTACATGTTATATTCATTCAATACACGATTGTTAATCTATAATATACATAACGATAACGATATACATATAAATATAAATATAATAATATATATTATATATCCATTTTATATTTTTTAATTTTTTAAGTTATAAATAAAAAAAAAACAAAAAAAAATGCCTTTGTAATAACTTTTATAGAATTGATTAATATATGTATATATAGAAAAGATTGAAAATCACTGAATATTTACCCCTCAATTTTTTTTTTTTTTTTTTTTTAACATATATGTTAAAAATAACCATATCTGATATATCTGATATATCCATATTTATTATCTTTAAATTATACATGTTAGTTTTTGTTAGTAACTTTATAATTATTGTGATGAAAAAAAAAAAAATAAATAAAAACAATGTAAAAAAAAAAAATAAAACAAGGATAATTCAAGAGTAAAGTTGTTTTTGTTTCTTCCCACCTCCGCTCTCCCCAATTCTGAGAACAAAAAACATTGTAACAAAAGTTAAATATGGTATACCTACATATATATTGAAAAACTGAAACTAAAAAAAGTAAAAAAAAAACAAAAATAACAAAATTTTGTATTATTAACTTTAAAAGGAATTTTTTTTTTTTTTTAATGTCCATATATAAAATAAAACGTAAAGTTTTTCATTTTCATTTCCATTTTTTTTTTTGGTTTGAGGTGGTTTCCTTTATAATTTCAGATTTATATTCTTCTCAGTTTTAGTTAAAACTTTGAAGAGGAAACAAGTTATTTTTTATTTTATTTTACCTATAGCTTTTTTTTTTCATAAATTTTAAGAAAAAAAAAGGATTAGAAAAATAAACAATTAAAGAAAAAAAAAGACGGTTTTCTATATAAGTTTAATTACAAAAAAAAAAAAAAAAATATTATATTAAGTTGAAAGATACGAAAAGGAAAAATTTTTTATTTTTATTGACATTTTAAAAGTTTTCCTTTTGCACAAGTTTATTTTTTGCACAAGTGACTAATTTTTCTAAATTTAATAGAAAAATTTCTTAAATATTTTTTACAAATTTCCATTATTTTTTTATTAATTAAAAGTTTTTTTTTTTTTTTTTTTTTTAAAAAGTTTATCAAATCATTAAAAATGTATATTGAATTTGCAAAACCAATTAGAAAAAGTAAACAATTATTATTATTAAAAAAAAAAAATAATTATTAAATATATTAATTAAAAAAAATAATAAATTTGAAAAAAAAAAAAAAAAAGATAGATATAATTAATGTAAAATAAATACATAAATTAATTAATTTATTAACTAACATATTATATTAAAATTAAATACTAATAATAATAAGAAAAAATATTTTTAATTATTTTTTTTTTGAAAGTGGTGGTGCATGAAATTAAAATAATATTTTTAATATAAGGGTGGTTGCATAATGTATGTATAAATTATTTAAAAAATTAATTAAAATATTAATTTTATTATGTTATTTTTATATAACTTTTTAAAAAAACCAAAATTTTTTGATTTAAATATCAAGAAAAAAAAAAAAAAAAAAATAGGAATAAAATTTTAAGGTGCAAGAAAGAAAAAAAAATTTGAATATTGAGCCACTATTATTTTTATAATTTATATGCAATAATGTAGCTTGAATTCAATTTTGATCATTTTATAGAATTTTTTAATGCAACAAGAAACTATATTATTTACTAAAGATTAACCAAGATAAGATAATTACATGTTATATTCATGTAATGCGTAAAACTAAACTTTTTGAGTTTTTGAAATTTTTAAGTTCAAAAGTTCGTTCTGGATTACAATTTTTTTTTTTGCGCAAAAATTTAAGTAAAAAATTAGTTTTTACTTAAAAAATGTAAGATGTGATCCAATTATGTTACATAAAATTGAGCTTTGAACTGAAATTTTACTTTTTCTAAACAAAAATTACACTTCAACTCGGATTTTTTTTTATGAAAAGTGAGATTTAAGTTTAAGTTTAGTTTTATGCATTCTATTTTTTAATTAAAAATTTAACTTGTATGAATTCTTCGTGGTCAGTTCTGTTCGTACAACCCAAATTTGTTAAAAATCATTTAACAGTTATTAAAAAATAAAAGTAGGAATTTGAGGTTAAATTTTAAACAAATTGAATTAAATTTCAAAAAAAAAACGTTAAACTTTTCTTTTTACAAAAGTTGCATATTTATATTCAGTAATTTAATTTTACTAAATTTGATATTTTGATACAAAACTATAAAAACTTTTCAAATTTTATGAATAATTTTGTTATTTTTGTGAATAATTTAGTAGCTATATACTGATCGTAAAGCACATATTAGGTGCTTTCAAAACAATGCTATAAATAAAGCTATATATGTATATAGATTTAATTAGTATTTATTTCAAAATTTCAAAGTTTTAATAAAAAATTATAGAGCGTCCTTGCGCTATATATAAATTTCGAAATTTGTTTTATTAAATATGTACATACATAATGTATGTAGAATAAGATAATAGAATAGATAATTTAATTAAACCATTAACTAAAATTATTTCTTTACTATGTACATATATATGTATGTATGTATTTAAAAATGTTAAATTGCGTATAAATATTTCAGAAAGTTGCATTTTAATTATTCTATAACAATATAACTGTGTATTTAATACTCATTACTAATTGAAATATATATGAATGCAATAGGTATTATGATACATGCGTGCATGCATGTATTCTCAGACTGTTAAAGTAACTGTAAAAATAATAAAAAGTAAAAATGGCCGAATGATATTTGATTGGTCATGATAACTCATGTGACATCATTGTCTAAATGTTTTTTTTTTTCCTCTTTTTATATGAATTTATTTCTATTTTTTAATATTGTGAATTTGTTAACATACACAAATTCCATTGAGATTTTATATTAACCCTTTGAAGAATTTTTTGTTTTTTAAGGGTTTGAGTAGGTATAAAACTTTATCATTATAAGGGGTATAAAACTATTTTATTTAGATGAATTTTAGATGCTTTTTTTTTTTAATGCATTTCTCTGCCACATAAATGTGAACAGGAAAAATTACACAGTCTTTTCTGTTTCAGGCGTGGCTGTAAATGTCGTAAGGGGGAATAACTCTTATGACGTGTGTGGCATTCGAACCCACGCTCCCTCGGTGTTTAGAGCGTATTTTATACTTATACTTACCCACTAGGCCATCGAGGCCCCTAGATGTTTTTTTTTGTATTGACATAAATACTTTTAAGTAATTTTTATTCTAAAAAAAATTTATAAGTATGTGTAAATATGTAATTTAAAATAATCGTAAATATTTAAAATAAATAAAAACTTTATTTAAAACTGAAATGAAAATATAAAAAAAAAAGTTGTCAATTGACTAAAAAAAAGGTTCTAAAGCGTTAATCAAATTTAATATAAAATTAAATGCAAAAGTAATTTCGTATAGATAATTCTTATATTTTGAATATAAAAATATGTGTAAGGTTTAACTGTCATTGCTATTAAATTTGATATATTATATATTTTATAATTTAGAATTGTAAAAATGAGTTAAAATATTTATCTAATTAAGTTTACGGATTAATTTTCCATTTCGTTTTTTTTTTTATATACAATGTTTATATAATACACTATAATAAGTACACAAATGAGAGTTTTTAAAAGAGTTTTATCAGAAAGAGAACTTGACAGAGGGCAGCAGCACCTGCAGAATCATAGTTTAGAAATAATTTTAATGAGTAAACATATAATATGGCAGCGATAAGAGACGTCGCTTCTTTTTTTGCTTTTTCTTTTCTTATTCTAATATCCTGCCCTCTCCACTGTCTGTCAAATTAAATAATTGCCATTTAATTAATAAAAAAAACGCAACTGTCACATAAAATAAACGTTTAAAATGAAAACAAATAGCAATCAACATTCAAATGCAATTTAAAAAAATTATTTTAAATTTTTAATTATTAAAATTATTCTAATAGAAGAAAAAATTATTCAATTCAATAGGATAATATTTTTTTAATAGTTTTTTACGACGTTTGTCGTTTGATGTGGACGTAATGACGTTTAAAGCATATTCTACTGCAGCTGCTCTCTACTCTTTACGCTCTGCTCTCAACCTTTTAGAGATTATTATCGTTTACAACTGAAATATTTGATTTAAAAATCAACATATAATTACATATTGATATAGAGCATTGATCAAATTTTAAGAAAAGCAAAAAACGGTTATATTAAAAATTTAAATTTTTGTAATTAAAACTTATACTTAAAACCAATCTAATTTAAGCTAATTAATAAAATTTTTGGTTTAAGTCTTTTATTAAGATATTGAGTTGGCATGTATTGGAATACATATTTGTTATTAAATTTATTAACAATCTTTTTTATTGAATATTCATTCATTCAAATAGACTTTAGCTGTTTTTAGTCATAATTACTTATAATTGTAGCCATTGAAATATTTTTTTATTTAGTACCTACCTATACTGCGTTGCGATTATATGAACAAGAATAATTCTGAGTTTGATTGTAAGGGGGCTGATCATATTTACAATTTCTAAGATATAATTTTAGAAGTATTTCTAAGATATTGAGTTTATTTTAATTATTTTCTTTGTTTAATGGTATGTTTACATGGTACGTTAACGTTTATATGGGATTCGTTGTTTTATATTGCATTCGTTCGGAAGCAAAACATTTTTCGGGTACATTTCCCGTACTCTTCGAAAATATTAACGAATGTTTTACATCCAATATGATTTCGTCTTGTATACATCCTATATAGACTATAACTATAAAGAGAATGCAAACATTTTTGCTTCGTAAATGTACGAAATAGGAAGCCAACCAATTAATCAAATCAATTCAACCAATCAAAATTATGCATCTCATGTGAACAATACCCTTATTGTTTTTCAATTTAAAAAAATGTGTCTATTAATTTATATGTTCGCGCGTTAAAAAAAAATGTTTTATCACGTCAATAAAAAGCAAATTATATTCACATTATCGCTATAGGTTAAAATAAACCGTATGTTCAAGTTATCGTGAAACTACTGTATATTATATAACTCGTATTAGTTCTAATAAATATTTATTGTTTTTCTATTTATGATCATATTAAAGAAATTGCGCCAAAAAAAGAATTTTTTTATTTTGCTTACGTACATATAAAATTATAGTTTTTGTATTAGTTAAAAGGATTTACGGATTTTCTTATTTAATCTTTTTTTTATGCTATTAAAAAAAAAAAAAAAAAAATCTTTTTGAATAAATTTATTTGACCAACGACTTTTAACTTAAGTTGTTCAATTATCCTGATTTATATATATATATATTATATATACATATATTTTTTTAACAAGTATTTTATATTTTATTTTTCAATCATATTCAGGTCAAGGGAAATTTTGTTTTTCTTTAAAGAAAAAAGTAAATAAGATTTTCTTTTACTTTTTTTTAATATAAAAATAAATAAAAAATGAAATTTATTTAAATGAAAAATATGTGTATGTATTAAAGCTTGTATTCGTTTTTGTTTTTTTTTTTGTTGTGAAAAAAATAATTGTTTAGTTTAATTTGACCATTATATTCATGTTTACACTTACATATTATTAATATGAATGGTGTATAAGTTGAACGAATGTTTTATATTTAACATGTAGCTACCTGAAAAGGATATTCAAGGAAATTAGAAGAAATATTATGATAGAGTATAAAGATGGCGTGGTTCATATATAAGTTGAAAATAAACATTAAATATGTAATAAAAAAAAAAAAAAATTGTTTAATACTTTGCATTTAGAAAAAGTGGTTTTTGTAGATGCATGTTTTTTTTTTTGTTTGCTGCAACTTATGTGCAATAAAAGTTGGATTAGCAGAAAAAAAAAAAATATATCACAGGTTTCACGCAATTCTTGTTAAAAATTTCACTTGTCGGAAAAATAAAAATTTATTACTTCGACACCATTTTGTTTGGGTCTCACATTAAAAGAAAATTCAATTAAAAAAAAAAAAAAAAAAACTAGAAAACTTTTCTAAAATGTAATAAATTTTAAAGTTTTAGAATTTTTAAGAAGAATATTTACATTTCAGGGGTTGTTAGTTGATATTAAGTTTAGTTTAGTTTACTTTACTTTTTTATTTTTAACCTAATTCTGTTAAACATTAAACAAGGAAATTATTTGAAGTTATTTTAAAAGATTAGAGAGAATAACACATATATACATTAAAAAAATGTTTTTGTATCTATCAAAAAAGTTTTTTTTTTTAACAACATACTATCGTTTTTTTTTTAATAAAATTTTTTTGTATGAAAATATTTAAAGTTTATGATTAAATTAAAAAAATGTAAAGATTAAAAAGGAAATGATTTACATTAAAAAATTGTCACAGATATCACTTTAAGCTTACAATAGAAATTATTGAAAAATTAATGTATGTAAAAATGATTTTTTTTTTTTTTTATTACATATAGATATAAACCTTATATATATGTATATGTATTTTGGAAATCTAAAATATAAATAGAAATATTTTGATTTCATGTGTAATCGATATTCTTTACCAAAGATCTTTACAAATAAATTTAATGTATAATCAAATTTATTTTCCTTGAAAAACATTTTTAATCATTAAGAAAACAAATATTAAATTTTCTATAATGTTTTAGTATAATGATATAAAAATAAAACAACATAGGTGTCAGACAGGTCATTATTATACATTTTTACGTCTTATGTAGATATATATACATACATCCATTACATACATATATCTTGAATTGCTTAAATTGGTTTAAGTTTGCTATTTATAAATATTTAACTTCAATAGTAACATTAACAATCAATAAAAAAGAAAATCTAAATTTGGTTTTATGGCTCTATAATTATATGTAAAACAAAAACTAAAAAAAAAAAAAAAAAATCAAAACAAAACAAATACTTAAAATATGTACTTTTTTTTTTTTTGTCAAATTACAAATTAACTAATTGTTTTTCTTTTTATTATTATTATTTTAATTAAAGGACATCGCACAAATCGTCAAACACTGACAACTGCTAATGGTAGTCATATGGAAAATATTCCACCAACAAGTCAACCACCACAAACAACTGGTTTAGCAAAATCACGTTCAACAACAAATGCATCAAAAATGTCAATAACAGGTTCACAAGCATCACAAATTGCCCAACCACGACGTTCATATGTTGTTAAAGAAGTTGAAAGATTAAAAGAGAATCGTGAAAAGAGACGAGCTAGGCAAGCTGAATTAAAAGAAGAAAAAAATGCATTAATGAATATGGATCCGGGTAATCCAAATTGGGAAACAGCAGCAATGATACGGTTTGTTATTAAATTTAATACATATTTATTTTTTTTTTAAATGTAATTTTATTAATTGTTTTTAATTTTTGTTTTTGTTTTTTTTTAGAGAGTTTCAAAATACACTAGAATTTCGACCGCTAATTGATGGTCAACCAGTTGAAGATCATCAAATAACTGTATGCGTTAGAAAACGACCAACTAGTCGTAAGGAACAAATGCGTAAAGAAATTGATGTGATAACAGTGCCTAGCAAAGATACTCTTATGGTTCATGAACCAAAAACAAAAGTTGATTTAACAAAATTCTTAGAAAATCATAAATTTCGTTTTGATTATGCATTTGATGATACATGTTCTAATGAAATTGTTTATAAGTAAGTTTAAATTTTATTAATGCTTTTTTTATTTTTTTTTTATTTTGTACTTGATATATTTTGTAGATATACAGCTAAACCTTTAGTTCGAACAATATTTGAAGGAGGTATGGCTACATGTTTTGCATATGGTCAGACTGGTTCAGGAAAAACACATACTATGGGTGGTGAATTTAATGGTAAAATACAAGACTGTAAAAATGGTATATATGCTATGGCAGCTAAAGATGTATTTGCATACCTACATAGTTCACGTTTTAATCAATTAAATTTAGTAGTATCAGCAAGCTTTTTTGAAATTTATAGTGGAAAAGTATGTTTATTTAATTTTTTTTTTATCGTTTAGAAATTAAATTAAATAATGTTTTGTTTTTGTTTTTTTTTTTTTTAGGTTTTCGATTTACTTTCTGATAAACAAAAACTTCGAGTATTGGAAGATGGTAAACAGCAAGTTCAAGTTGTTGGTTTAACAGAAAAGGTTGTAGAAAATGTTGAAGAGGTATTAAAATTAATTCAACATGGTAATACAGCACGTACATCTGGTCAAACATCAGCAAATCAAAATTCGTCCAGATCTCATGCTGTATTTCAAATTGTATTAAGATTACCTGGTTCGCCAAAAGTTCATGGTAAATTTTCATTTATTGATTTGGCTGGTAATGAACGAGGTGCCGATACTTCATCATCCAATCGTCAAACAAGAATGGAAGGAGCTGAAATTAATAAATCATTATTAGCATTAAAAGAATGTATTAGAGCATTAGGTAAACAACATGCTCATCTACCATTCCGTGTATCAAAATTAACACAAGTTTTAAGGGATTCGTTTATTGGTGAAAAAAGTAAAACATGTATGATTGCAATGATATCACCAGGTTTAAGTTCATGTGAACATACATTAAATACATTACGATATGCTGATCGTGTTAAAGAATTAGTTGTTAAAGATGTACCCGAACGTAATGACGATATGATGGAACAAATGGATGATGAAGATATTAAAAATGGTGAATTAGATGAAAATGAATTAGCTCACCTAAGATCATTAAATGTAAATTTAATAATAAAATTACAAAATATTTTCAATAATATTTAAAATTAATAAAATATTATTTTAATATTAAATTTTAATTTAAAGGAACAAGATATGACCGATGAATTATATAATCAACATGCTGCTATATCAGAATTACAACAAACAGAAGAAATGGTTGTAGATCAGCACAAAGCTATTAATGATTTTCTATTAAAATTTGTTGCTGAAAGTCGAGATTTATATAATTTGACAAATTATGTTGATTATGATCAAGATGGTAAATTTTATATTTTAGATTTCTCTGTAATAAATATATGATTTGTCCATTTATATTTTATATTTTTAGCTTATTGCAAACTTGGTGAAGATATGTTTACAAGATTAGTTGAAGCTGCATCATCGGTTCGCGATTCAATGGCAGAATTCCGTTCAAAATTAGCCCAAGAGGAGATGTTATCATGTACTATAAAACCAAATTTAAAACATTGAAATAATCATTTCTTCAACTATTTTTAAATTTCAACATCTTTATGAGAAAAAAGAAATAACAAAAAAAAAAAAAAACATTAGAAATGAAATGAAAAAAATAATATATATAAAAATTAACTTAAATCTATAAACATAAGAACGAAATATCTCTTATTATATATATATATATATTATCACACTTAAAAACTACTATTATTAATTAATTGAAAAACAAATAAATTATATTTATATTTGAAAAATAAAAAGCAAACAAAAAAAAAAAATAAAAATATTTAATTTATATTATACATAAATAGGAAAAGTTTTTAGACACAAAAGAACAAAAATTTAAATAATTAATTTCTAGAGAGACAAAAAAAAGGAGAAAATTAAAATTGAAAAAAAAAAAATATTTGAGAAACGTGAAAATTTTAAAAAGTCAGATTAAAATTTATAATAATTAAATATTTAAAAAAAAATTAAATTCTATATATATATATATAAAACAAAAACACAATTAATTTAAATTGATTTGAAATTAAATATAAAAAAAATCATTGAATTTATTTATAAAAATTAAAAATAAAACTAATATTTATGTTCATATAATATAATAAGTGTGTTTTTGGTCTCCTAGTAAAACTCTTACAAAAACATTTACCATCAATTAAAAAACAATTAAAAAATTAAAAAATATTTTAAAACAAAACAAAAAAAAAAAAAATAAATAAATATATTATTAAATAAAAACTAAAAACCCAGTAATTTTAATGAAATCTTTAAAAAGAAAAAAAAAATATTACCAACAAAAAATCACTAATTTTTATTTTATTTTTTTTTAATTTTTTTTTTTTTTTACTTTTAAGAACCTTCAGTATATAATATATGTTTTTATAATAAACTTTTATTTTCATTCAATATATAAATATAATATATATATATATATATATAATATATATATATATGTAATTAATGTAGTTAATATTATATATTTACATTTAATAATTGAAAACACATATATATATATATATATATATATATATAAAATAAAAAAACTAAAATTTAAAATAAAATCAATAATTATCAACAATTAATCCTTATTTAGATTAGAATATAAAATTAATATATATATATACTTATATATATATATATATATAATAAAAGAATGATTAACATTAAATTTATAATTAAAATAATTAAATATAAATAATTATTATTAAAAAAAAAAAAAGAAAGAATTATTTTAAATGCTTGTCCGTATATTATAATTCATGTTTAAATATCGGTATCAATTTCCGATTTTCCGATTTTATAAAATATTTTATTATTATAATTTACTTCATATTTTTATAATTTATTTAATTGAGATATAAAAACTTTAAATATACTTTATATTCAAATTTTCAACTTGAATGAAAATATTTAATCATAAAATTGTTTATTTATTTGTAAACTTTTAAATATAATGATTAAATAATTTCTTAAATTTTCGCAGAGATTTTATAAAATTTTTTGTTTTTATTTATTCAATTTTATTTATATACTGCTGTCAGACTGCCAATAATTTGCAAGACCCATATCTTAACTTTCAAATAACGAAGATTTTAAAATCGTGTTAATAAAAAAAGTGCGCATCTATATTATGAATAAACAAAATTAATATTTTTTTTTATATCTATTAAGATTATTTTAATAATAATTAGCAGTTTATATTTGAAATTATGAAAAATAATATTAAAAAAACATTTATAAAAAATAAAAAAAACAAGCAAAACTAAGTTGAATTTTTATTTTTTAAATTACATTTATCGTTATTTTGAATGAATTTTTTATTGCAAGCATTTTTTTTTTTTTTTTTTTTTTAATTTTAATTTTGAATGTTTAAAAAAAAAATCTTAAAAGACACAAATAAATTAAATTAAAAAAAAAAAACAAATAATAAGAAGTTCTTATAATTTCATTTAATATTTCTATTATTTTTTAATTATTAATTTTTATTATTTTGGAATTCAAATGAAATTATTTGAAGTTTACAAATAAAAACAAAAAAAAAACAACTCTCTAAAAATGATCATAAAAATATAAATAAAACACAAAAAAAATAAAAAAAAAAAACTAAAATATAAAAAAAAAAAATAAATAAATAAAAAAACAAAGAAAGAAAAAAGAATATCAATGTTTCGAATATTAAAAAATAAAACAAAAATGCTTTTTTAAAAAATAATTTGTAATTTTTTATTTGTTAGTACATATATAAAGAAAAAAACTCCGGAACTCTTATGTCGTTTTCTTTTCTGAAAAAAGTTTTGACTTGGGGTTGCACTTTTTTTTCAAGTCACATGTTTTCCGTTCTTTTCTGAAAAAAAAAAATGCAAAACTGAAAAAAATGTTCGTGTTCTTTTCTGAAAAAAATTTAGGGCAAAATTTTTTTTAAAAAATAGGTTTGACTTTTTTCAGTTTTGCACTTTGTCAGGTCAAACTTTTTTTTTTTCAGAAAAGAAAACGACATTAGTATTTTCAAGAATTTGTTTTACAAGGCTGTGGCGAATTTACACCAGAATGAACTATCGCCAGAAGCGATACTCATGTTTAATTTTTCATTACTGTGGCTTAAACGATGTAGAAATTTTGGAAAACAGAACGAGTGTGAGACAAAATGAAACCGATAAGAAACTTTAAAAAATGTTTGTTAAATTCCGTTAAAAAGTTAACTTAAACGCAATTTGTAACCAATATAGGAAATATTACAAACCTATACTAATAAGAGATTATAATATATCAGGGGTTTGCAGATGTTTTTGTTTTACATGTTAACATACTGATCTATGCTTGACACCAACAACAGAATATGTAGCACATTATATTGATTTTTCCAATCCAATATTAGCTTAATTTCTATTATATAGGCTGCCTTCAGAATTGGATATATCTGCGCTAATACTGCTTTTACTATAATGAAGATATAAACCACAAATATGCAATGGATTTACATATTTACATTGCAAATAAAATTTTTTAAAGTGTAAACATCTGCTTAAAATTGGCAAAAAACTATTTTACTTTTTTTTCAAAACATCCAATTTCATAATAACTCCAACAAAAATAGATAAAAAAGATCAAAATACAAAACGATAGCAACTACAAATTTTTGTATACATAATACCCACTTTAAACACATTTATCTGCCTATAAAAAACAACAAATATTTGAATGTAAAACTTTGTAGAGATCTGTGCATATAAACTTTTTGAACGCTATACTTTGTAGTGCTACAGTATATGACAATAAACATTTTTGAAGTCAGGGATAGTGTTTATACGCGTAAAAACAAATTGGTTTAAAAACGGTACAAAGTAATTAGATGTTTTATTTGTATTGCTACTAGGGCTCATATTACTTCTTCTAATAATTGATTTACTCTATCGAATGAATTTGAATATGTTAGCTGCACTCAGCACTCAGCACTCAGCAGGGTCAATTCAGCACTATTTACTCAGTTCTTTGGTAAATAAATTGTAATTAAATACCAGCGATGTTCATTGTTTTCATCATAGAAATTTAACTAGAGCCATCTATCTGTAAAATACAGAGCAATCCCGAACATTTCTTTTTATTTTCTTTATTTCTTTGCTGGGTTTTTCAATTTTCATAATTTATCAATATGATATTAAATTTAGTATGCACCCAAATTAGAAGTACATATTTATAAAAATAAAATTTGAACAAACACTGTTCATTAAAGTACTGATATTTGCCACTAGAGTTACAAAAGTATAGAATTTAAAATAAGTTTTTCATGGTTTTATCAGTTAGAAAGAGACCAAACTCGTGATTAAAAATATATGCGACGTATATTTTGACAATAAATGACAGTTGATGAGAATTAAAAATAAAGGCAATTTTGACTTTTCAGAACAAAAATATTTTTCTCCTTAGAGATATTTTTTTTATAATAAAGATAAATAAAAGAATTGAAGTATTTTCTAACAAAAGAAAAAAAATATAATAATAAAATCATTTTTATATTAGTTTTAAAGTTAACTTTTTTTTAAATAATTTCTTTGTGTTTTAAGTTTTGGGTTTTAATATTTTAGAAGTTAGAAACGAAAATTTCTTTATTCTTAAGTAATTCTTTATTTTCATGTGATTACTTTCGATTAAGTATTTTAATAATTGAAATAATATTAATATTTGAAATAAAATTAAAGAAACTACAAATTAATTGTTAAATAAGACAAAACCACATTTTTCCAAATACGGTAAAGTTTAACAAGATAGTGATTTTATTATCAAGGTAATTAACAAAAAAAAAAAGAAAAAAAAAGTATAAAACTAAGTAATATTTTTAAAAAAGTTAATTAAATTTTGTGTAAAAAAAAAACAAATTTGGTAAAGGAAAGGTGTTATTAAAGATTTGTTTATTTGTATTTAAATAAAGTTTGTAAAACTAAAATAAAAATGGATTTGGATCCACAAGATCTACCAACAACACAACAAAATCAACCACAATCGAATATATTTAATGGTTTTGGTACAACCGGATCTTCAGTTTTTGAACAAACTCATCTAAATATTCAGCAGCAACAGCCACAGCCACAACCACAATTTCCAATATCTGGATGTTTTGGTCCTATTAATCATGCTATACCAATGCCAGCTCCGCCAGGCATGCAACCTCATACAGCAGTAATATCAGAACCTCAAACAATGGACATACAAGCTAATAATCAATTATCACAAACGCAACCAAATGAAATTCGACCTCCAGTAGATGTAGAAATTGATTCGTTATTATTACAACGATTTAGTTGTTTAGGTACCACAGATCATGAAGATTTAATTAATCAATTACAAGGTTTAATGAATAATCAATGTAATAAAGAAACTGCAAGATTTTTTTTGGAAATGAGTAATTGGTAAGAGGAATATATTCTAAAATTTATAAATTAAAAAAACAAAATATTTAGTGTTCATATTATTTTTTTTTTTAAGGAATTTACAAACTGCCGTGTGTTGTTATTTAGATTATTATCAAATGTCTATATTACCATCTATGAAAATTTTAGAAACTTCCCGTCCAACAGAATTAGCACAAGTATGGAAATTACAAAATAATGGAAATGAACAGTGGCCAGCGGGATGTTATTTAATGTCACAAAGTCAAACAAAACGTATAGAAGTTCCCGTTATTAGACCTGGTGAAACATGTAATATTCATGCTGATATACCATTATCAAGTCCTCCGATCAAATGGAGACTATGTACTCCAAATGGTTGTTGTTTTGGAGGTATATTAATTTACAAATATGTTTAATTATATTTTTTAATTGTATTTGTTTTAAAGTTACTATGACTAATCACATTTTCCTTGTTGTTTTGTTTGAACATGTTAAATATGTGACGTCACAGGAAAAAGCTTTAACTATTTTCTTTTTAGTGTTATTTTTATAGTTTGCAATTAGCTTTTTTTTCTTTTAGATCGTATTATTTTTAAAAATTTGTTTTTTTTTTTTTTTGTTGTTTACTATAAAGCTAATTATTGATCAACTAATTATACATTTTGATTTTTAATCATGAAGCAAATTTTTATAAATATTTTATTAGTACAAAGACCTATAAAAACTTTATTATTATTATTAAAAACAAATATGTATATTTTTAGAACAGCGCATTTCTTACTTTGTAGAGGTAAAAAAAAATTTAAGGTCACAAATAATTGTGCTAATGAAAATATGAAAGTCAAAAGAATAAAAAATATTTTTAATTTTTAAAATATAATCTAAAATAAAAATTTTTTTTTTGTTAAGTAAATTATTGTACATAAGTAATATTATTATTATGGATTTTTATTATTTTTTTTTTAGAAACTATATGGATGGTACCATCAAATTCAGAAGACACAGCATCAGATTTAGCAAATAGAATGTCACAATTACGTACAACGCAACAACAACAACAACATCAACAACAGCAGACAACAACTGCAACAGCAACATCGACAGAAAATTTTCCTCAAGTTAATGTTGTGATATCGGTTAAAATGGATTAAGATATAAGAAATTCTTAATTTTTATTTATGTTTTTATTTTTATTCTAATTATTTTTTTTCAATCTTCGTATTCATTATTAAGAAATTGTTGTTTTTCTATAATTATTAATGTAAATTAAATAAATTAATATACATTTATTATATTAACATTTATATAAATAAAAAAAAGTTATTATTTTCTATTAATAAATTAGTTAAAAAAGTAATAAAAAAAAAAAAAATTTTTTTAAAAAGAAACCGAAATTATTAACAAAACAAAATAAATATATATATTAATAATAATAATTTAAGTTCAATATTCTTGAATTCGAATTTGAAAATAATAAAATAATATTTTTGTTAATTAACATTAATAAAGCTGGAAAAAAAAAAATAATTTAAAATTGAATAGTTTATAATCTACTATACACTTAAGTTTAATTAAATATATTAAATTTGTAAAATTAAAATTAAACTAACCAAAATAGGTTAATTAAAATCTGATAGATGTATTAATTTTGTTATGAAAGTTTAAAAACGCTATATTTTAATTTTTCTTAAACTTTAGAAACCAAAAAAAAAAAAAAAACAAAAAGTATATTTAGCTATGGTTTATATGAGTTTTTAAATTAAATTTAACCAGTAATCAGAGTTTATCATTTATCTTAAGTGTATAACAAGATCTTAAAATTTAAATTTTAGATTTAAATTATATTTACAGATTATTTTTTGGGCAAAAAGGGTTTAAAAAAAATTTAATTTTTTTTTTTTCGTAATAGTAATAATATAAGTTAAAAAAATATAAAATACTTTTTTGGTTTTTTTTTTTTGTATTCTTTTAATATTTGTACAGAGATTAAAGAATTTACAATTAAATAATAATACATAATAAAATTTTAAGGTCTAAATACATTTTAAAGAAAATCAAATTTAGATTTTTTTTTTTTTGTTAATTTTTGATTTGAAATCTTATTACTATTTTTTTATTTTATACCTTTAAGTTAATTGTATTTTAATTGAGTTGATTTTAAAATAAGTGTAAGATAATTATTATTTTATATCAATTTACTTTTAATTCAATAATTAATAACTTAAGGTATATTTTATGAAAATATAATATACATAAATAAATATACATATATTGAAATATATTATAGTAATTTACTGGATTCTTTATCGTTTGGTTAACTTTAAATACACATATATTCAAATATGTTAATATTTTTAAAGTTTAAATAATTTGAAAAATTAAAATCATTTCAAAAATTCATATTCTTGCACTTTTTTATAAGAAAAAAAAAATTTCTATTTATTTGTTTTTTAATAAATAGAAAACTCAATTAAAATAAATTAAATTAATTGTATATTTAAAATATTTATGTTCAAAGGTATATAAAAATTTTTATGTTAATTCATAAAAATGATTTTAAATTTATTTTGATTTTAACTTTTAAAAATATTTTGATTCTAATAAGAAAAATTAAAATTATTTTCATTAATACTTTATTTTTTTTTGAATTTCTCATTTTCTTTTAATTAATAAAAAAAAAAAAAAATATATATAATTAAAATAAAGAAAGTGTGTGTTGCGATTTACAGAAATTTTTTTTTTTTTTTTGTTTTTTCAAATTCTGAGGCTGAAAAAGACTAACTCTTGGAATAGATTATAAATGATATATATTAGTTATATATTATCTATATAAATATATATATATATATATAAGTCTCAATATTTATATTTAGAAATAATGTAAAAAAAGATGATTTTTTTTTTAACACAATATATTAAAAGGAATTTAAGTTGCATGTATAAATAACATTAATAATAATAATAATAATAATAATAATAATATATTTAAAATGTTTTTCAAGTTAATTTCTTTTTATAATATTTAATAGTAAAAATCATCTATGTTAAATAAATTTAATATTAATCGGAAATTATTTAAATGCAGATTATGAGACATCGTTTTTGGTTTTGTTTTTTTTTTTATTTTTTATTGGTACACAAATGATTTAAATGTAATAGTATTGATTATATATTTGGTATATTTACAATTTTACTTTTACAATTTAAATATTTTTTTATAAACACTATCCTGTTCACTAACACTATCTTTTTTTCACAATATAATGAAATTTAAATTATATTAGCTAGATATATTTTAAGTGTTAAAATATGAGTACAAGAATATGTTTTAATTGTAAGCTTTTAAACACTTTTGAAAGCATTTCAAAATGCATGTAAATACTTTTTCTTTTTGGTATGTTTTTTTTTTTTTTTTAATTTTTTAATTGTTATCAGATTTATTTTTCTATGGTTAGTATATAAATCATAATTTCAATGATATTGAATTTTATTTACATATATTAATCTATAGAAAAGATAGAAATATTAAATATTATATAGCCATAGTGTTAAAAAAAAACATTCAATTCATTTATATATTATTAACTTTTTAAAATTAATTTATATGTAATATACTTACATTAAAAATGTTTTTTATATGCAATTTATATATGTCATAATCATAATCTGTATTTTGTTTCCTTTTTTCTGTATTTATACATTTTATATAGTAAAAATATAAATTATATTCAATATGTAGTTCATATTATTAATTTGTAAATTTTAAATTTCACTTAAATTCTTAATCTATTTAAAATTTTATACATATGTATATATATATATTAAAAATAATTCTTTATATAAATAATATTTTTTTTTTTCAATTAAATAACTCAAATTATAACAAATATATGTGCAACTTGAATTCAATAACTTATAATTAATATTTAATTAAAAAAAAAAAAAAAAAAAAAACAAAATATATAATGAATTTTATACAAATTACAAAAAGGAAAAAAAAAGAAACAAAATATAAATAATTTTTATATATTATACATACATTATAACAAATATTTACTTATATTTAATAAAATAGTTAAATTTTTTTTTTTTTTTTTTATTAAGTTTAAGTCTAATTAATATTTAATTATCAGAAAGCTCTTAAAAAAAAAAAAAAAAAAATAATATTTAAATAAAAAAAAATAAAAAAAAAAAAATAACAAAGATGAAATATATATTACTATTACAGTATATTATGAATGAATTTTTATTTTAATTATTTCGTGTTTTTAATCTATATATATATATATATATATATATATATAACATATATATAAAATATATATATATATATTATAAAATGATTTCTTGATTGAATGGATAATTATTATATAAAAGAAAAATAAAAAAACAATCTTTAAAATAGTAAAACAAAGAAAAAAAAAAATTTAATTAAATAAATATAAAGCGTAAAAAAAAAAAAAAAAAAAATAAAAATCAATTATTTGAGTTAAAAATTACAAAAAAAAAAAAAAAAATTATATATTGTAAAAGATTAAAAAAAAAATTTCTTAAATAAAAAAAATTGTAGAAATAGACTACAAAATAACAAAAAATTAATATTTTTATTATTTTTTATTAAAATGCACATGCACGAAAAAATGATATGTAAATTGCTTAACACTAATAACAGTGAAATCTATAAAGTTGGCAATTCTTGCAAGATGGACACTTGTGAAAATTAGTAGTTAGAATATAATGACATGACGAAGAAAATTTCATATAAAATTAGTTTGTACATCAATTTTATCTTTATGTTATGTTGTACACCAGTATATATCTTGTAACTTGACCATTTCTTACTTTATAAATATTTATTTCATTTTCTTATTTATTTTTATCAATTTACAATTAATTACAGACTTACAATAACTACATACTTATAATTACAAGAAATATTTATTTAATCATTGTAAAATTTAAAAAATCGAAATTAATACATATACTATATACAGTACTGGATATACTATTAGTGTTGTATATTCACTAATTCTCAGATTACAAAATAATTTATTATTATTGTTTATTTTTGTGTAAAATTTCATATTTACTTACATTTTTTTTATTATTTAAAACATGTTTTAGCCAAATATTAAATTTTTTTCTTTTTTGTATATATGTGAGCTAAAAAATTATGTTAACAACAAAATTAAAACTAAACTACAAAATTTAAAATATATATGTATTAACTATTTATAATATTGCTCTTTACATATAACAAGAATAAATGGGATAAAAAGTACAGTAAAGATATTCTAATATTGATTTTAGATAAATTTTTTTTACATTTTAGTCAAAGTAGTTTTTTGAAATTTATTCTTTAAAATCAATTATGTTTTCTATTTTACTAATAGAATCTAGGATCTTTGACGGATTTATTTAATCATATATTTCATAAAGTGTTAACAACCCATTTAAAATCATTAATTTCAATTGTTGTTCTGTCTTCTTTATAATCAAATGAAGCAGGATTTTAGTTTTTATTTTTATTTACTTTGGATTGAGACGAAATATTTACTGGGTTTCAACATTGAAAGATTTAAATTGGTCGTGTTTAATAATTAATACCATTAATTCACAATGTAATTTAGTATGGAAAAGTGCCGTACAATAATGTAAAACATCTTTAGCATTAATATCTGGTTTTAGGCTTACTACGAAATGACTGTGAATATTTCAAAACTTTAGTACATTTAGAAGTACAAGTTTTATAATTTTGATTTCTGTTTTGCAACTGAAAAAGAACGAAGAGAATAAGAAGTGATAATTAATATTTAAACACTTTCAGTTGAACTATTTATAAAGAGAGCGCTGAAAGTTCCTTAAGTTTTCAAAATCTTTATAATCAAGAGATAATAATTAATAATAAAGGTTTGCATAACTTTAAACATTTTTTTTTTTAAATTATAAGCTTCTTTTATTTCTGAAGGAAGATTATTATAATAAATTGAAGGTAAGCTATCATAAAAGTTTTTGTATTAATGGTTTTGAAACAGTGTAAACCTGTAACAATTGGCCATAGCAAATTATTTTATTGTGAAATTTTTAAAATTATTACACAAACAATAAGTACAGAGGTGTGTTATCTCTTAATTAACAAAAAGACTATTTTGTTTCTTTTTGGTAATTGGTTTTATTAGTTACTTGCGTAGTTCGTAGCATTATCAATCAATGTAAATTACTTTCTCAATACATTAGTAACTATAGCCAGTAGCACTAGCAATTAGCCATTTATAAAGGACTGAATACTCAACTCTTGCACATATTATTTATATGTATGTATGTTGTTAATTTTATTTTTTTGCTTTTTTGAATTTTTGAAATTTTTAATTTTAAAGTTTGGAAAAATTAAATTCTTAAATCTAAGGATTAGTAAAGGTTAATAAAGTAAATGCATATTATAATACATAAGTTAATTATTTAATTTATTTTTTTTCCCCTTAAAAAAAATAAAAAAAAACAAATTTTCTTACAAGTTAGCCAAAAATTTTTGAATTGTAGGTGGCCAATTTAGGACTGGTTTCAGACTGTACTTACTAATTTTATTCTTAATTATTATTTTTGATTTGAGTTTTTTCAGTGGTTCTTGAAATTAAATAAATTATTCATATATAATTTTTTAATCTAAAAAAAATTAATGTAAAAATTAAAAGACAAAAAAAAAAATATTATTTCAATTTAAAAAAAAAAAGGAAATAATTTATTTGAGACGACCCAAGGGTGAAGGAGTCTTTCTTTTTGATCTTATTTAAAAATATAAATTTTTGTTTTAAACATTGTGTGTTTTTTTTTTGTTTTAATTATGACTTACCAAAAATCTAAATAAAAGTTTTTTTTTTTTTTTTTTTTTTTTTTTTTTTTTTTTTTTACGAGGGACGGTGGAAAACATCAAAAGTCACCCAAAGGAACTGCACGAGGCTCCTCTGAGTAGTGTTGGACTTTAACCAACCAAAACCACCCCCTTTAAAACCAAACTATAGGATTGGTCCTTTAATACATAATAATATAATGTACAGCTTGGTTTTGGGGAAAAGGATGGGGGAAGGAATACTTGGGTGTTTGAATATAGGAAAATTGGGATTATGGAGGATGAAGGGAAAAATTTGGATAGTTATTTTGAAGAAAGATGTTAGTGTTCTTCTTGAATTTCGATATATCGTACACAAATGAATTACCAACTTTTGGGAACACATGTGCGGGCATAAGGTTCCATAAACGCGACGTGCGCATGACAAACGAATTCCCGAATGCTGTATTGCGCCATCTTGACAGTTCGACAGTGTATGGGTGGGCATCTGTTGCACTCCTCGTTTCACGTTGGAAAACTTTGAGTGGAGGCATCAATTGTTTTATTTCTTTAGAACAGGTGTTCACCCCTACAAGGTATCTATAAAAGAGGGTCAATGACCCAACAGTACGGCGATGGCAAAGTGGAGTGAGCGTTGAGGTAACACTGGGGTCGCCAATAAGGCGAATAGCTCTGTTTTGCACTTTGTCGAGAAAACCCAGCGCTGTTTGGGGCGCTCCAGCCCAAATATGTCCATTATACTCCATTTTGGGCCTAATGTACATTTTATAGATGTTGAGAAGATCGGAAGGAGAGAAGTAAGCTTTACAGCGGTACAAGAAACCTAGACATTTAGCAGCATCTTTAGCTATACCAAAAATATGATTTGACCAGGTCAATTTCTGATTTAACTCGATGCCCAGAATGTTTAAATCTGTTGAGTGCTGCAAAGCCTCACCCTGAAAAGTCAGGTTGGGTGTAGTAGTAGCTACTTTACGCGAGATTAAACAGCATTGCGTTTTTTTGGTGTTGAAATCAACTCTGTTGCTTTCACCCCATTTTTGGATTTTCGCTAAATCATTATTTAGCTCACTGATAGTGAAGTTTCTTGCTGTTCCATTAGTTTGGTGATTAATACCACAGCGGCTATGAAATTCATAGGAAGCTACAAGGGTGCTGTCATCTGCGAAACTATGGATTGGATTGGAGGTAATTGAAAGTAGGTCATTGATAAATATTAAGAAGAGAGTGGGAGACAAAACCGATCCCTGAGGGACACCAGCATTAATTATAAAATTGTCAGATGAATAACCATCGTTACTAATCAATTTTATTTTATCCTAATTTTTCTAGACAAAAAAAAAAAACCAGTAAATTTTAACTTACCCAAAAAATGCAAGAAAAAATTTATTTTTGAATTTATGAGAAATGTATGTACTACGTAATTTAAAAATTTTATTATTTATCATTTTAACTTAAAACTGTTCAATCTTTATTTTTATCTTTAATTCTACATTAATTTCTTAAATTCTGAGGAGTATTAATTGTCTGATTCACATACACTTAGGATCAATTGTCTGATCTACACATAAGATCCGCACTTAGGCAACATTAAAATATACATTCATTATATTAGAAAATTCAGTTTCTGTGCAAAAGTCGTGCTCGATATATGTATGTATAATTGAAATATCATTTCATTTAGTTTCCATTATGGTTTATTGGAGAAAATTTTGAAATTCTCTTCAAAAACGAAAAATATCTTTCTATATTTTGGTTACGACTGTTCTGTTCCTAAATATATTCTTGAATATAATTTCTAAATTAGAGAAAGAATGATATCTATTTTTGAATACAAAATTATATTGGTTTGTGATGTTTCACTTAGAATCAGATTCAGATATAAGATGAGCTATATGTTTTTAAGGTATCCAAACTTTTCTCATAAAATGCATGTATGAACTCGTACATATTTTTGTCAATTATTCTAACGAAAACAATTTTTATTGACATTTACAATATTATTAAAGCATATTAAAGTATCGTTACGTTATATGTATACAATATTTAAAATGTTGGCTAAACTGTTTTCGAGTCTCGTTTAAATGTCATAAGAAATAAATAAATAGAAAATAAAGTTTTTCCGCTTATTTTTTTTTTGATAGCTCGTCTCTCATTTAGTCATTTCTCTTTTTTTTAATATAAATATTTTGACTAAAGTTATGAGTTTTTTTGAGTCAAAAAAAAAAAAATGTCAAAATTATAGAAACAAAACAATAATAATAATAAAAACAACAACAACAAAAAGACAACGTTATAATAATAATATAATATTTTTCTTACCGTAGTGAATTTGTTTTTTTTATTTTTTTTGTTTTGTTTTTTTTTTTTTTTTCTATCACGCACGGGGAAAATAAAATAGTAAAATTTATATTTTTGAATTCAGTTCGGATTTTTCGAAGATACAATTCGTGTACGACGAGAAAAATTGCAAAAAAAAAAAAAAAAAAAAAAAAGTTTTTTTTTTCCAATTTTTTAAAATAATTTTGTTTTTTTTGTTTTTAAATCAAAAATATTTTATTCGCATTAAAAGAATTTAAATTTATATATTATATATTTTTTTTTTTTTTAAGAAAAATTTCCAAATAGTTTTTTTTATTTTTGGTTTTTGTTTTTACTTTACCCTATTACGGAAATATAAAATTGTTTTTTTTTTTTTGCCTAGTTTTAATCGCTTAAATTTTATCATTTTACATACACATGTACATCTATAGTTATATGTAAAAAAAAAATTTTTTTTTTCTTATACATATTTGTATATTATTATTTATATGGTGCCGTTTTATCGAAATTTTTAATACCGACATATTTTTTTTTTTTTTTTTTTTTTGTTTTATTCAATGGTTACAATAATTTAAATATTTGTTTTACGAATAATAAATACAATATTTTTTTATCATAAAAATGATATGGGATAAAACTTAATTAATTTAATAAAAAAAAAAAGAAATAAATAAAAATAATATTAAAAATAGCAACAACGAAAAAAAAAAAATTTTTTTTTTTTTATTTAAAGCTTTTTTGTTGCTATTTAAGTTTTAAAATTCTTGAAATTTTAATATATAAAAAAAAAAAAAAAATGAAATTCTAAAATATATACAAAAAGATTCAATGGATTACAATTTCGAATACATATGGAATACAATTTAAAAAAAAATTTACCAAATACGAGTATAAATAAAAATTATAGTTTTTATTTTAATAAAAAATAATTATAAATATAAAATAAATAAATTCATAAATAAATAAATAAATAAAAAAAATAAAATTGATTTGATTCTAAAGTTTTAAAAAAAAAAAAAAAAAAATTGAAGTTTTATAAGTTACTACAATTATCAAAAAATCTCATAAAAAAAAAGAAAAAAAAAAAAAAGAAGAAAAATCAATTGAAATTGTTAAATATATATTTTGAAATTTTAATTTTTTAATGTAAAAAATATTTATTTCCTTTTTTTTTTTTCTTTTTGTTTAAATTTAATTTTACCTAAAAAGAAAATCAATAAAACTTCTAAAGTAATAATACATCCATACATATATATATACCTATAATCTATATAATATATATATATTATATAGATTAGCTATACATATAAAATATATTTATACAATATTTATATTATTATATATAATATATATTTATAAATATTTATATAATATATATATATATATCTAGATATATATATGTATATAAAAATATGATGGTATATTTTATTTTGTTTTTTTTTTTTTTGTTTTTATAATAGAAAAGAAAAACACCTTTAAAAATAATCTATAAATAAAAATTTAATAAAAAAAATAATAAAAAAAGAAAGAGAGAAAAAAAAAAAAAACCAAAAATTTCAACAAAAAGTAAAAAAAAAAAAAAAAAACACAAAATTTAAAGAAGAAAAAAAAAAAATTTTTTTTAAATTTTAGAATAGAAAAGATAAAAAAAAAAATGTAAGTGAAATTTATATTTTTTTTAAATATTTATGCATTTAAAAACAAAAATTTTAAATTAAATCAAATATTATTTACTTTTTTTTTTACTTGTTTATTACTTATATAATATTTATTTAATATTATTATAGGGTAAATCTATTCTGTATTCTAGAGTTATATATTTTATAAGTTTAAATTTATATTTTGTTCTTCATAACTTCATATATTTTTTTTGACATACATATGTATGAATGTATGAACATGTATAAAACGTATAACCATATATAAAATGAATCTCACCTATTTACCGATCTACCTACTTTTTTTATAAAGAGGAAAAAGAAAAGAAAAAAAAATAAATAAAATAAAAACAAATCATATATACAATATATTTTTTATCGACCTCAATTTCATTTTCATTCTTTTAATTAAAAAAAAAAAAAAAACAACAGAAGAAAAAATACTTGTATAAAAATCTTACTATGCTTTAAAAAGAAATAAAAAAAAAAACAAAAAAAAATATTACAGTGCTGTATAAAAATATTTGTATTGTTGATATTATTTTCTTAAGAAAAATATTTATATATTGTTAAAAGTCTTCTGTTTAAACGATTATTTCAAGATTTACCTAAATTTTTATTGTTTATTTTATTTTTAAGACACATGTCTCAAAATTTTAAAACAATATAGATTTCAACTTGTCTTATTTACCTCACAGAAGATTTTCTGAAATTTTCTTATAAGTAGTTAGACTTGTTGAAGTTTGAAATTAGAATTTGTCTATGCATATCAATACTATATTTGGTTATTGAAGAGTTTCGGTAGTATTGTAGAACGAAACATTTTATAAATTTATATTTTTAAAATATAGATTTCGTTACCTAAATATAATTTCATATACCATACACGTATGTATTGTTAAAGGAGTTTTAGTTACTATTTAATTTAACTACTTTGATATTAAATTTTATGTTCTGTATTTTTAATATTAATATTGGCATTAATTTATTTTAGAGGAAAATGACAGTAAAAAAAAAATATATAAATAGTGTATACAGAATTTGTGTAAAAATTTAAAACTATACTTATGTTCAATAACTAAAATGTGAGTATATAAACATCACATTGTAAAAAGCTCATTTGTCATTTACAAAAACGCATTTGTCAAAAAGAGTAGATGTTTTAAAATTTTTACTTTACACATATTTTCAAATAACATCAAGTATATGGAGTACATTAAATCTGATTTTGTAACCAATTCTAAAATCCCTCCCAATGCAGAATCTCGTATATATATATATATGTATATATATATAAATACATATTCTGAAAAAGGTGGCGTCGTTATACCCCTGATTTTTTAACCAATTCTAAAATCCCTCCTAATTCAAAAAACTCGCATATACATATTTATACATATTCTGGAAAATGGGGAAATCCTGATTTTGAAACCAACTACTTCTAATTATTTTTAGAACCCCCGTTAAACAAATCTTTGAAAACCTGATTTTGAAAGTTTCTCTATAATTAGAACTGGGGGTGCCTCCAAACCTCTGCTAAACAATTTATATAAACTATGATAAACTCATTTATAATCTTATTTAACATTTGGCTACGTACCGTTACACTTTAATTAAATATATAATCGCTTAATTAAATTATTTTATATATACTTTTATATATATGTATATATTTAAAATTGGACAGATATTATGGGAAGGAAACGAAATTTTTTTTGTTCTTTTTTTAAAAAAGAAAAAATATAAAATTCTATTTTATAAAACTAAAGATTGAAGTTGATCGTTTTATAAAATAATATTAAATTATATTATTTTGGGAAATAATTCTGTTCAAAAACAAAAAAACGTTTATATTCCAGCTTCATAAAAATAACAATTTTTTAACGTTAAAACACAAACTGAAAAAAGCACAATAAATTATTAATTTAAAAAACAAAAATTTTCGTTTTTAAATTATCATAATATCATTTTAATGATCTAAAACTTACATAATTTTTTTTTTAATAAAACACTATTCAAAAACTTTCGAATGTTACTGTTAAGTATTAATACACCTGTACAAAAAAAAAAAAAAAATGAATGTAGCACTTAAAAACAGAATTAGCAATAAAGGAAATTGAATATTAGTTATAAATATGCCAAACACAAGTACTTTAAAAAAAAATATAAAATAAAAACCTTTTGATTTTAAATACCTGATGAGTCAGTAAATTGTTTTTAAAGATTTCTTTCAAAAACAATAACATTAATAAAAAATATTTAATATTTTTTTTTTATTTTTTGCTTGTTAAAAAAAACTTTAAGAATATATTTTTTTTTAATGAATGAAAAAAAGCTATAATATATTTTCAAATTTGTTTATATAAAAATATTTTTTTTTTTTTCGTTTTATTAAAATTATCGCGCAATTTAGATACATTTCTTTCATGATCTTTGAATAAAAGAAAAAAAAAACTAAACAAAAAATTAAGCAATAAAAACATTAATATTAAATTTCAGTGGTCTTCAATACAATTTAGTGCTAAAGAATGTTTTGGAAATATTGTCTCCAAAATAAGTAATAACTAACAAATATGTAACTATAATCTAGAGCTGATTTCTACAATGTGGAAATTCCTAGGTGGTTTAAAACTGATTACGGAAATTTATTTATTATGAAAAATGTTAAAACTGTGGAACATACTTCCGTCCATCCAATCGGTTCCCATATGATATGATCCATTATATAATGTGCATCTTTTTAAAAACAACCTGTACAGATTTTTCTTCCATTTTATTTTTCAACTCTATTTTTATTATTCTATTTCTCTTTAATTCTTTTACCAATTGCCCATTATCTAAACTTAGAATAACTTTCAATATTGAGGAATCCTTTATTAGAGTTTAGGGATAGCGTGTAAAAAAAAAAATTGCTGACTCAGTGTTTAAACGATAATAAATACATAAACAAATATTAATGCTATTAAAATCATTGAACTACAAAATGATTAAAATGATTACCTTGGAAATTTAATATTTCCTATTCTAATTGAAGTTATCAGAATGATCTAATTAAGAGATTTGTTCACCTTCAAATTGAATTAAAATTATTGAATAGTATAGAATATAGAGATATAGAGATATAGAATATAGAGATATATTTATTTATCTATAAACCACTTATAGCACTTATTTCTATATATCTAAATTTGCAATTCGTTTATTTAAAAAATGGTCAAATAACTCATTTTTTTTCCTTTCCTTTCCTTTCTCCTATAAATACTCTTTTTTTTTGTTCCTTTCCACTTCTATAAGGAGTATAGGCAATCCACTAAGTTGACGAAGTCATTTGTTATTCATATTTCACTAAACTTCAGTTTCTGGAATAATTAGTTTCACTAAATCGCGTTTATTATTCGACTGTGACTATATTGGACAAGCCTATGAAACATAAATATTTATTTGTGCGCCATCTATGATCTTATACATGTGTTATTTTATTTTAATTTTATTATATATTACAATATGATATCAATTATTTGATCTACTTATTTTTTATTTAATTATATTAGACTAATTATATATCATAAGAAAAATCTATATGATAACCCAATCGAGAGATTGAACATGGCGGAGTTTTTCGAATTTCGAAAGGTTTGTGTCTTAACTACTATATATACTAATTTGCTGGAGGAACATAATTTTAATTAATCTATATGAATCAGCCGGAGAGTTTTATCCCGAGGCTCTTGGAATAAAAAGACGGGTGTCTCAACCACTGCATTATTTATTGATCAAATTTATGAATAATTTGCTGGATGGAATTTATGAATAACTTATACTTTTGATTTACATTTTGAATTAATACTGATACAAAAAAAAAAGTTAAAATTTTAATTAATTATAAGATTAATTAAGTTAGAACTTTTAAGTCACGAATATCTATATAATATCGTTTTAGAATTTATTTAATAAGATAACATTTTTTTTTATTTACAATTATAAATATTGATAAATGAATTCTTACATATATATATTTTGTTTTTTTAATCAATTTATATAAAATGACCGAACCCATATGTTACAAAAATAAATAACAATCAAATTGACAAATTAACAAATAATGATTCATTTTAAATTTATTTATTGATTCTTTTTTTTTTTTTGTTTATTGTAAAAAATAAATAAAAAATATTTTTTTCCAAAGTTTGATTTAAAAAATAAATAAATTTATTTTATAGATAATTATTTTATATGAAAATTATTATTAATATATTATCTATAGTTAGATTATAAAAAATAAAATCAGACAACACATATATATATATATATATGTACATATGTATAAATATTCATTTATAACTAATATAATGTATAAATTTTTATTTCTAAATTGCATTTAGTTACATTAATATTGAAAAGTTAAAATATGAGCTCAAATATGAATCCAAACCAATGAATCTATCATGAAAGTCTACTCAAATTGAATTGGCTTTCAAAAAAGTCTATTAAAGTCATGTTATCATGAAGGTTATTTGATAAATTGGCGGTATGCTAATCGATAACTTTTAACTCAGGAAAATGAAATTTTCACGTTCCGAAATAAAATACTGACATAAAGTGTGTCCCAAAATGTCTCAAATGTCAATCTTGACATCAAAATATACAAAGCTAATAAACATTCGATATAAGCAGCTATAAAATAACAGTCAAATTACTCAAATCTTAACACTAGTGACTCTTAATATTTAATGAAACTTTAATTATTTATAAATGTATTCAGATAAAAAACGAATATTGGGAAATTGCTTAGAAATCCAATAAGAATATTTAATGACTTTAATAAATAATTTTTATTCTCATTTATATATCACAGATATAATTTCATAAAATAAAATATAATATTGCTATATATATATATACCTATGCAGATGAATTTCTATTGTTAATTTTAAAATTAGTTTATAAGTTTTACATGTTAAGTCAATGGTTTCTTTTTTAAATTCAAGTATTTTTTTTTTTAAGTGCAAGCGTTCATTTTAAGATGCAAGTATTTAATTTTCAAATGTAATTTGTATTTACATAATTTATTATAAGTAATGATGTATATATATATATATATATATAATTATATGTATACCAAATGTCCAGGCAGTCTACAAGACATACATATAGGTATTTTTTATGAAATTTGAAACAATACAATTTCAATAAGAACCATTTCTTGCAGTTTAAAAAGAAAACTTTTTCTAAAAGTAAAAAAAAACTTTGGTAATTCAAAAAAAAAAAAAATATTGCAATTTAAAAAGAAAATGCTTGTACTTAAATTGGAAATACTTTTTTTTTTTAAAGTAAAAAAGGTATCTTTACAGATTTATAATAAATTTATTACAACTTTGTATTTAAAAGTCATTGTATAACAACTTAAAGTAATGCATTTCATCAAATTGCATCAAATTTTATCGAAACAACTTCTTCGCAAAAAAAATTTATTCTCATCGTTCAATTGCAGACTTGAAATTTGGCCAAGAAAAATTATTAATTAATTTAAAAATAGTTTTATAACAAACAAGAAAAGTACCAATTTTAACACCATATCTATTAACTCTAGACATTATTTTTTGTTATTGATTTATCATTGATTAAAAATTTATTTAATAGGTTTAATTAACAGCCATTTTAATTTACAATCAACTCTAAATCTGCTAATCATATTTAATTAGAAAAATTAAATCTACCAAATTAATAGCACCTCTAAATGTTTAAAACTTTTATGATGAGATTTTCTTCAAGAGATTTTTTGAACAACATGTAAAAAACTAATTTCCGTTTTATTTTAGTTTAAATCTGAAAAGAAAATGCTAGCTATAAAAAATATAGTACATAATAAACTATTCACATTATCAGATGTATAAATCTGATGGAAGAATACTTTTTGTAAAAATGGAAATCTTTCATATTTTTTTCTTAAAAATTTTTTCTTTGTGTACATAACAAATTTATATGCACTAAAATACTTTAATTATGATTGAGTTAAAACAAAAATTGTATTGATTTTATTGTATAATTGACATTTTTGACTGTCTACAATTTAGATATTATGTAATTTGATTGATCGATTTAGAATAATTTTTGAATTGAAACTAAAAGTACGCGCATACACCACGATGTCGAATGTCGATTACGTTGAAACGTATCTCGATTCCAATAACGAATTTTCATATATTTTCTCAATTTTTAATAAAATTTTAAAAAATATTGTCTTATTGTCGATGTTATAGCAAAAATAAAAATAAAAAATCAAATTAAAATTCTTAAATAAACAAAAAAAAAAAAAAAATTAACAGAATTATTTTTTGTACGCTTTGAAATTTTGAATATTAAACGTACCTACAGTATACGTCGCGTATTTCAGGAGCTTTGATTAAAATTTAAAAATGTTTTTTTTTTAAAGAAAGTATAGGTATACAATTCGTATATGATACGTTGCGCTTTCATTTAATCTGATTCACTTTAGGTTTTAAAAATTAAAGTGGATATTAATAATTTTGACAGTTTGCGAAAATATAAATATCCTTAACTACGTCAAAAATTTTTTGAAAATTGTTTAAATATATAAAATCTTAAAAAAATTTTCTATTTAAAAACAGTTTGAAAATTACTGTTATACAAATAGTATTAAATAAATTTTATAAAGTATCTTATTATTTATAATATGTGTGTATGTAGGTACATATTTTTTATTTTTTTTTTTTTGCTTGAAAATAATTTTAAATTATATTTTTTTTTTTTTTTGTATTTTGTACTAAACAGATGACATTTCAAAGTTCAAAGTATATTAGTATGTATGGTGTGTAAAAAATAAAAAAAAAAAACTGTCAAAAAATATTAATTTGGAAAATAGGGAAAAAAGACGTTTTTTTTTTTTTTTTGTTGAAAAAAATTTGTCTTTTTTTCATTTTAACCAAAATAAAAAAAAAAAAATATCTTTTAAATAATTTTTTTTTTTTATTCTGTTTTAATTTTTTTTTTTTTAATTTTTTTTTAAAAAAGAAAAATATATTTTTAATTAATACATGTTTAAAATATGAAGAGTTATTATAATTAAAAATAATTAATTTTACAAAGGAGAAAAAAAAAAAAGAAATATATATATATAATATATACCTACATATATATAGGTGTATAATTAAAAAAAAAAAAAAATAAAATTTTTGTTCAAAAAGAAATACAAGTCTACACATATCCATTTATCTGCTGCTCCATACAAAGCAACTCCTATTCGTATGTAAGTACTTTTGAAATTTTTAAAATAAATTGCTTTCTTTTTTTTATTTTTTCAAAAATTTTGAAAGGAATGGATGAATTATTTTCTTATTTCCTCTTTCTTTCAATTTTTCTAATTTAATGTTAATTTCAAATTAGAGGTTTGGTTCTTGTAAAAAAAAAAAGCAAAAAAAAAAAAAACGAAAATACACAAAATCAACAAAGATGACTTCATTTGTTTTTAAAGCAAAAAAAAATTCCGTAAAAATAAAAATTTGTTTTTTTTTTTTGATTTGGTTTTTTGCTTTGATTTAAAAAGAAAAAGGCATTGAATTGATGATGATTATAATGATTAAATGATTAAATGATTAATAATAATATGTATAGTTTATTTATATTAAATGGTTAATACAGATGATGATGATGATGATGACGATGATTATGAAGCTGACCGGTAGCAGTAAATATTAAGAAAAGGAAAAAAAAGCAAAAAACTATAATTAGCATCGACAGACCATAAGTACATATTTTAAAAGTTTTTTTTTTTTTTATTCTCAATTTGTTGCGGAATTGTTTTTGTTACCATTCATATTAAATTTTTCTTGAATTTATATTATTGGTTTCGAATATTATATGTATGTATATGTAGTAATAAATGTGACAGGAAATTTATATACATATTACCTGATTAGCATCCTTGATCCTACTAAAAATAGCTATACATAATTTAATTGTTGATTGACTAGTGTCTAGTTTCCGTCATAATAAAATGTTTTGTATTAATTAATTAAAATTAAATTTACCGTTGAATACCTGTACTGTACCTGTACTAGATTTTTAATTATATAAAATTGTTCTATTCAAAAGTGGTTCAAAATCGCTAAGATACATTATGGATAGATTATTATCCTAGATATGTTAATGAACTTATTGGTCAAATAAATGATTACATATGTATGTATGTATGTATGTATCTAGATTTCTATTTCTATTTCTATTTTCTTTCATATAATGTAGATATAATTTATTTTTGGAATTAAAGTACATACATAATATGTTTGTATAGTTTAAATTTAAAAATGTAATTTATTATATTGACTGACTTTAAAAGCAAATTTAGGTATAACTGTCAAATGATGAAATAACTATAAGAATTTTTTAGGAAGAACACTAACTATGTATGGATTTATTGATAGATTTGTTATATGTAGTTTGTTGTTGAATGTGCTTTTAAGTATATGTCCCCTCTATATCCCCAAAACCAAGCTGTACATTTGTATTAAAGGTTCCCATCCTAAAGTTTGATTTTAAGAGTGGGATGGTTTTGATTGGTTAAAGTTCAACAATACCCTGAGGAACCACGTGCAGTTCCTCTTAGTGACTTTTGAGTTTTCCACCAACCCTCAAAAAAAAAAATGTAAAATGTAGATATTAAATTTCATGTGCATTTTATGACAGTTTGTTCTTTTTTTTTTGAAAATTATAACTTGATCTTGTTGTAATCTCAACTTAGAATTTACCAATGCTCATAAAATGGACGTACATTTAACTTTAACTTTTAACAATAACAATTAGTGATTAAAAGGTTATTTGAAAAAAAAAAATCTTATTTAAAAAATGGATAAAAATTAATTATTAAAGTTCATTGAACAAGGCTCAAATTAAGATAACTAATCATTTTTAATAGGCTTTCAATGAAAAATCAAAAGGATTATAAATTATCCATTTAATTATTCCTAAAACATATATATGTACATACATAGTTTTACTTTTAATGAAGGAAAAATTAAATTTAAGAGAAGCATATAAATTTCGTAGGTACCCGAATCTCTTGCGTTAGACTAACCAAACTTAGTAAAAATCATTGTCATAAAATTTAAGTCTCTTTGACAAAATTTTAAACAGCCAGCTTATTAGCTAAGTCGACTCAGACTTTGATCCTGAGAAAGAAATATTATGTATACTTTGTGCCGTATCATCTCGTCTGCTTTAAAGTGTCATAAATATAACAGTTAATTTTTTATTTGTTAAAATTTTTTTAAGTAAAAAAATAAAAAATTTAAATTTAACGGTTCAAATTTTTAGATGTTTTACTCATTGATACAAAAATTCAAAATGTTGCAAAAATCAATTTAGCATTTTTCCAAAATTATAAGATGCAAAGTAAAAAATTTTGTAAAAAAATATAGACTTCTCCTTAAATGTTTTCTAGGCAATCGACATAGTGAATATCCTAAGCTGCTCATAGAAGTGGAACACAAAAAAAAAGGGAATAAATACAAGCTTTATGAATTTATTTACATTCCTATTTACGTTTCTTTCGAAAATGCGAAATTTTTGTAGCAATCAATTTTCTAGCATTCAATATTTTTAAAATTACTTAATTAAATAATATTTATTATATATAAACATCAGTTTTATAGATGAAGAGATTGGCGCCAAACTAGAGGAATGAGAGATAGGGGCTAAGATTTATGTAAGAGAATCTATTTTATTGTGAGGGAAGTTAAGATTTAAAATTGAAACTAGACTCCTTACAATATATATATAGATTTGTTTGTATGTACATAGATTTGCATATACATTTGTTATTATTTAGGAAATAGTTTTTTATTTAAATGTGTACGTCCATTGTATTAAGGATAGAATTTTGTTTGCATTATTATGAACGTTATTATCTTGAAATTGTTTAATTAAATTCTAGATCTGGATAGTGAATGTATCCTTCAGTTATACTTGACATGAATAAAACATAAATGTGAAGAGGAAATTACACAGCTTTTCCTGTTCAGTCGTGGCTGTAAATGTCGTAAGGGGGATTAACTCTTACGACGTGTGTGGGATTCGAATCTACACTCGCTCGGGGTTTACAGCGTATTTTATACGCTCTTACCCACTAAGCCACCGAGGCCCCAAAATAAAAAATAAATATTAAATGTTTGATTGATTAATTTGAAGTATAATTGAGACTTTCTATTCAATTGATTTGTAGATGGATAATAGATGGGGTATATTTACATCTCATAAACAATAGCTACAGCCAAGTAATCGACGGCTTAGGTAAATTAATGATTATCTAAACTGAGGTTTAGTCAAATATGAATAATAATAATGACTTAGTGCGTGCCCTATAAATGAGTATATAGGAGTGGCAAGGAAAAAACAAAACTATTGAATTAAGTATTTAAGTTCTATTTGGTTCTATTCTGGTTTTATTATTGGTAAAACAATAGACTTTTACAAATATTGTGTAACATTTAATTATATTGAAAGAGAAATAATATCTAAATATTTTATTTATTTAATATTTTATGGTGGTTCAAGAAACTAAAAATTACACAGATATATTCAAATTTTTTGGCAAAAAAAAAATATTTTTTTAAAAATAAAATTTTGGGTTTTTTGTTGTTGTTGTTTATTATTATTAAGGAAGACTAGTAATGGCGAACACTATACATATATTGTATCTATTTTAGGTTACAAACAATACATTTAACCACTTAAATGAATGTATTGTTATAATAATAATAATAATAATTATAAAAGAAAATTTTGAAAAAGATAATTGGAAATTTTTAAAATTGAGATGAATTATTTTTTCTTTTGTTTCTTGTTTTTTTTTGCATAGACGACGGACAACGACATGAAAAAGTTTTAAAAAGTTAACATTAGTTTTTTTTCGACTGAAAAGCGACGAGAGGGTGATTGACACAAAATGAACAAGAAAAAAAAAATGAAAAATTTTGAAAGGAAAAAGGAAAATTGTAAAAAATTAGCACGTGTTTACCTTTAAATTAAAATTAAGTAAAAAAAAAATTTATTATTTTTATGAAAAGATAAAAAAAAAATTATTTTAATGAAAAGATGAATAGTGATAATAACTCTAAGAGTTCTTAAAAGTTTTTTTTTTTAAATAAAGTAATTTTGAAGATTTATAATAAAATGATACTTAAATTGTTATAGTTATAGTCAGGAAATAATGACTTTATTTGTTTCTGTTTTAGTAATAAAAAATATTCATAAAAAAGTTTTTTTAGATTAATTGCCAATTTTTATTTATACTTTTCTTAGAAAAAAAAAAAAAACATTCTAGAAGAAGAATTAATTGACTCTTTTTTGTTTTTTTTTTTTGTGAACATATTGGTATAAATAATATAAAAATATTAAAAAAAAAACTAATTATCATTATTGTATAAGATTTCTATAATTAACTCCTTTATATAGGATATCATTAACACCTTTTTAAAACTATAACAACAAGCAAATAAATAACAATGTTGTATACCTAAATTAGAGTTTCTATCAATTCAACTACCTGTGTAGCATATAATGACTACTGACAGAGGTGCAGAGGCAAATGTCAATAAAATACTTAAAAGAGCCAGGTCAGTATTCTGACGATTGTATACAGTATGTGGGAACACCCAAATCTTAAGGAGAATACGGAATGCTTGCTTAAAAACAGTTCTTATATATGGTATAGTGAAACATGAGTGATATCTAACACCATCATCCAAAAATTGCAGGTTTTTATTTACCGCTTTCTATCCATTATCTGCAAAATATTCTAGTCTACTAGAAAAGGCAACGGAAAAGCTAGGATGAGGAACTCACACTAAAACAATTAAGAAAGAAAAATTGAAGATATCCACCTTATGCTAAGACAAAGTCACGAAAACATATAGCCGCATGGCTTTGGATTTCCTCAATGAAAGTGGATGACGTGGACGCAAACAACATTTTATAGATGTACCATAATAGTCAAACTCAAACAGTAGCAGGAAATCGTATGAGATGGAAATGGAACACTTATGCTTCCTCGCGGAGTAAAATTGACAAAAAAAGTACATATATATATAAATACCTATTAAGTAAATATTAATTCCTTCTATATAATTTGAAGCCATATCACCGAATCTCAGTTGGAACTGATTACACTATAAATTAAATAAATTATAACATACTGAAGAACTTTAATTTTTCCGTTTAAATCTTTTACGGGTACAATTTATTATCTATTTGTATAGTGCGGTATAGTGAACATTTTTCTTACATTATAGCGGATTTCTCGTAAAATAAACTAAAAAATTGCTTTGATTATACTAAAACAAAGCTAAGTATGATTCAATGATTTGAATTAAATAATTTGGAAATTAATGTTGTGCATTAGTTTGTCTTATTATTTTATTAATCTGATAGCCTTTTAGCTTATATTAGAATTTTTAAATCATAATATTTTATATTATGATTATATTATAAATAAGATTTTTATTTACTAATATAAGACATTTTTAAAGCAGTGGTTGAAATTAATATAATCTTAAGTATATAGATTATATATTCAAAATTATCTTAAAATATTTAATTTTATATTCATTTTTTAAGATTAATTTATTCCAGCTTCTTACTATTTATTAAAATTTTCAGAACGATGGTTTTTATTTTATTTATTTTATTATTATCTCAAAAAAGCTTGTGCAAGCTACATACAGAGTATGTTTAATTAATTTTACTTACTTATAATTATTTTAAGATATAATTAATTATGTTATGTCGTATGTTCTATTTTTATAACTGAAATTTGGGTTTTTTTTTTTTTTGGATAAAATATTCGTTAAAAATTCTAAATAAGAATCTACTTATATACTTAGTCAATTTTTATAATTTATTTTTTTCTTATAATGTATCTTAAGATACTTATCATATACATATTACATTTATATATATCATACCTATACCTAATATAAGCTAGTATGTACTTATAAAAGAGAAGAGTGGTGGGCGTAACGTCACGGATATTGCGACGACTTTATTTTTATTAATATATAAATTACCCATCATTGGATGCCAAAATATAAATTAAATTTTACTTTAATTTTTGTTTGTTTTTTTTTTCTCGCTGGCTCTTTTTTTGTTTCTATTGCGGTATAGTTAAATATAATATGACACAGTATGGTATGTTGATATGGTTGTTTTTTTTTTATTTTTGCAAAAAAAAATTTTTGATTTGTTTTTTTTTTTTTCAAAAAAAAGCTATTTTTATGCTTCCTTTTTAAATAGATTTACTTATAAATTTTTAAAGAATTTAAAATTCCATGAAAAAGTAAAAAAAAAAAAAAACTATATAACGACAATAATGATATAATGAACGATAAAAACACTTGTAACGAATTATGAGTAATCAAAATGGAATTTAGTGCACAGACGACATATTTTGTAATAAAAAAAAAAAAAAAATTAAATTATATAGGTATTCTATAGGGTACTTTTTAATTATTTTGTATTTTGATTAAGTATATATATTATATACTTATATATAATATTATATAAACGTATGTTTTTCTATACATATTATGGGGGCATATACAGTACAGTTATGTAAAATGTGACTAATTTGGATTCTAAGGACCTTTTGAGAAATTATAACTGGACAAGATATGAAAAAATCATTAGATCCAGTAAAAATATACTGAAAATTCTAACAGAATTCTTGTCGGGACATTGCTGGTTAAAGAGGCACTTAAAGAAAATTGAAATAGAGAATGACAGTAGATATAAATGCAGATTCTAGAAAAGAATAGAAGAAGAAGAATAGTCTCCAAAACATATACTTAAAAGCTACGGAGATTTACTTCTAGCAAGATATGGGTCCCAAGGAGGATATTGCTTTACAGAAGATGAACTGTCAGGTCAGCAATAAACTGTCTACAGATCTTTAGCTTTTTTTTTTAGAGGCAGTAGGAATGAAAGAAGTATTTATAAGTAAAAGCAGTATACACAAATTGGAATAGTAATAAATGAAGCATAATATTATACATCTATACATCACAGTGTTTATTATACTCCTTAAATAATAATAATCTAACTAATTCTGATGTACCATTATATAGTAATGATAAAGTAAGGCTTTCTTATAAGTAGGTGGTATTTAATATATTTTAAAATGATAGGCATATATCCTTTTTGAAATATGACTTTTTTAATAATTCAACTAACATCGTAGATACTTTCGTTTAATATTATATGTATAGGTTTTTGAGTTAAAGAGTTCAAAATAAATTATAATAAGAAAAAACTAAGAAATTCTCTTAAAAGTTTTAAATAAAACTCAAAATCTACATTATAAAATTAACAAATCTATATTACATATTATTATATAATAATATCACATAATTTAATCTAAAGATGGTCACTATTTCGTGAATTTACTGTAGATTATAAGAATATTTTACATAATAATATGTAAATAGAGATATAGTTTCCTTTATACGATTATAAAAGTATAAAAGAATTTTAATTCATTTTTTTTTTTTTTTTGAATTATTAATTTTTAAATGAAATAAAAATATAGAGCATGTCTGTCTGCAGATAAATTATTTGAAGATTGAATTGAGTTTATTTCATAAGAGGTATTTTTGTTTTTTTTTTTTTAAAGTAAATTTTATTGTCAAGTTTTGTAAAGCATTTCAAATAGTTTTGCACAAAATGGGTAAACATATATACATACATATATTATATAAATTTGTTTGTTTGTGAAATATTTTTTTTTTTGTTGAACTTAAATGACGGAAATCTTTTCTTATCCAAAAAAATATAAAATAACAAAAAAAAAAAAAAATGTTTTAAAAAGTGTATGAACAATATATACCATACATTATAGAAGTATAGATGTTTTTAGTGGGGCAATAATCTGCTGTACTCCCAGGAGGATTAAAAAAATAAAATATCATAATATCTTATTTTGTTGTGGCCGGAAAACTTGGAATTAAATATTTAAATTAAGCACAATGAAACAAAATCTTTAGGTTAAGAAAAGGTAGATATTCTAAAAAAAAATCACCTTCTATTATATTGTGTCTGTGTTGTTCTATATATACTTACATATATTGTATATGTTATTTAAAATAATTTCAGTATTAAAATTATTTATATAAAAAAAAAAAAATTAATTAATTAACCTTAAAAACAAGTCATTGAACTTAATTTAATTTCATTAAAATTTAATTACTTATTATTAGTGTACAAAAATAGATAAGTGATTGATTATATCGGGGTTTTGAAATGTTGATATGTATATAAAATATCACATATGTATATCATATTATATAAGTATATGTACTAGTGTACTTTATTTTCGAATTCAAATTTATTTTTATTTATTTTTGATTAATTTAATTGATTTTATTTTATTATTTCAAATTTAAGCAAATATGTATGTGTATATAGAGAGTTATTGGAGTTTTTAAATTGTCTTCATTAGAATGCAGTTTTTCGGAAAATCATTTAAGTTAAACACATAATTAGGTTTGTTTCATATAAAATTTGTAAAAACTTTAAAAAATTAGCAACGCGACGTCATGCCAAAAGTAAAAAAAAAAGTTTTTTAGTATTTTGATTTTTGACAATTTATATTCATGATTGAAATTTAAAAAGATAAACAAAAAAAAAAGGAGGATATATTTTTTACATTAATCATAACATATTTTTTTTTTAATTAATTTTAAAATTAACATTAAAATTAATAATGTCGTGCTCGCAAAAACAAAGAATTAAAAATATTTTATTATTATTCTAATTTCTAACCTCAAACTATTTAAAATTTTTGACAATTAACCAACAACAACTTTTGACACTTTTCATTCTTTTTAAAAGTAGAAAATTTTACTTTTTATTAATAATTTAATAATAATAATTTTAATAACTTTTACTTTAAAATAAGGGGAAGTGAAAGATACGTCATCGTGACCACAATGTTAACATATGTATATGTATTGTTTTTAATATTATATAAATAATCAGTTGATATATCGTTATATATATAAAATTTATATACAGTCTGTGTTTAATTATGTTTGTTTTTATAGAAGGGAAAATTTCTCTAATAATTATTAATACTGAAGTTAAAAATTGGATTTATTGAATACATTTAGTTAGACTGTAGTTTTAATTAGACTTAGCCCTGGTGGACTTATACTGAAAGTTGAAACAGATGTTTTTTGGTAATAATCACGAATGATTATTACAAAAAAATTAAGTTTTACAATTGTAAAACAAGCACATTGATAAGATTTTCACACGACTTGATAAGTTTTTTTCACACGTGACACATGCCGTTTCTTTTTTTGTCTTTTTCCGTTTTGTGGTGAGCATTTTAAAGTATTCTTCCTTTACCAAAGTTTCAAAATTTAAAAAATGAGTCTCACACTTTCACTATATACATATACCATATGGAAAATTAAATAAATATTTTTGTTAACGCCATGTTTCATTCTTCTTATTTACACACCCATAATATAAAAGTTAAGAACCAATGGAGAAAAATCTTATGGAAATAACAAAAACTAAAAAGTAATAAAATAATGAAAAAAACCGAAAGACGAAACGGCGGCACATGTCAAAAGATACCGCTCAGAATTGTTCAAAAATTTATACTTATGTCGATTAAAAACCTTTATTTTTCTATAGTGAAATCTAGGAACAAGTGGTCAGTAGAACGTGAAATGATAGGTATATTATGTACATTACATACCTAGATATTATATATACATTTGCGTTAACTGTATGTGATTGATTACCAATAAATGTTCTAAAACAGATGGCAAATAATTTTTTTTAATTTTACTATCATTTTGTCAGCTGTTAATAAAAAAAAAACAATTTAACATTGTTTTTTAAAGACAAATTTTGTTATACGAGTACCTATGTACATATGTATATAATATACGTATAGTATAAAATATGTTAACGGAATTTTATAAAATATCATTTTGATTTGTTTATTTAAAAATTTAAAAAAATCTTAATTTTCAAAATAAATATAACAATTTTAATAAACATTAGTGAAAATATTTACTTAGTTATAGATTATGTTTTACTAATGTTAATCAAACAATTCCATTTAAAATCTGAAATATGACTGAAACAAATATACCTAATTTACTCAGAAAAAAATGAACATAATAGGAGTTCTCTGTTTTCATTACCTTAATACTGCAAAAATGTATAAATGGTATATTTTGCAGGAAAAATTTGAAAATACATTTGTATATGGTAGGTATACAATTGCATGATTAAAATTCATACTGCACTACTATGTTATTTTTTTTTAAATTTTCATGCAAAATCTTTAAAGGCTTGCACAAACTGTAAAATATGCTTTAGTATACATTTGAAATTTCATGAACATAACATACTGCTTATGCATAATTTGCAGGAAATGAGATAATGAAAATTCCAAATGTATGTATATGCACACTACATACTACAATACTACAAACATATGTATTCAATAGAAACGACGAAAAATGCATATATGTAGATATCATATTACTCCTTATGTATTTTGTGTTGAATATTTTCTAAACGTTCGTACTTCGTAGATGAATAAAAAAAATATTTCAATTTCATTATAGATAATACCCCCCTAAGTGAATTTTGAAACATTTCGTATAGCAGAAAAGTAACAAATCTGTATTCAAAACCAACAAATTATTGTATTATATTGGTGATTCAATCAAACGTACTTGCATTTTTTATTAAAAAAAAAAAAAATTCATTGTAGGTAGGTAGGTACATACTTTTAGATAATTAAGGTTAAATAAAAATTGTTTTCTATCTATTCTCTATCTATTCTATATATAGTGGATGAAATTTGAAGGTGTTAACCACAACTTTGTTTAGTATGGAATTTTTTTAGCTATAAAAGAAGATGTTATGCCTGGCATCTTTTTAATGAAAAAACTCAATTTTTCAAAAACGGCTTAGTTTTTGAGATAAAAATTGTGACAGAAGGCGTTATGTAACATTTCCGTCTGTCTATCTTTACATTTTCCAATTGGAAGAAAGTTTCACAACTATAATAATTAATAAATTTTTGAAATGACAAAGTTAATACATAATAGCAACATAACCTTATGCACAACACAACTAAAATTAATGTACATATGTATGTATGTATATAACTTATGCACAATTTTAAAGTGAACCTAATTACAATAAAAAAAAAAAATGTTGTTATTACCTATTGATATGTAATTTTAAATTTATTTGATTATACATACAAGCCCATTCAATTAAAGCTTATTGATTATACCTACAACAAGCCTATTTTCAATTAAAGTTCTTTTTTTTAAATCATTTTTATATGTTATGCATATTTTAATCAAAAATTTGTGTTTTTTTTTTTTTTAAATAAATTTATTTTCCTATTGATTTGATTAAATATTTGAAAGAATCTCAAGATTTTTTCAATTTTTTTTTTTTTTTTTTTGATATCAAATTTATAATCAAATATTGCAAAACTAAAATTTAAACAATTGTGTTACATTATGTTTATATTTTATAAGTACATACCCATGAATTTAAAAACGTAACAACAATATTATTATGTATGTAGGTATGCATATTATGTAGTACATTCATTAAACATTAAACCAAAAAAAAAAAAAAATTAATTTTATTTTATTTATCGATTTTTTTTGTTAGTTTTTTTTTTTTTTTTTTTTTGAATGAACCCAACAATAGTCTCTAAAATAATCATCAGAGGGAGAAAAAAAATCAAATTCAAAAAGGGAAATCATGTAAAAAATAATTTTTTACGTACAATTCATATAATATATATAGCGCAGTACGTACTACGTGCATACATTTCAATACATATATATGTACTATATGTACACTTTATACACTATAGGTACATAACATAAAATAAATAGTAAGTAGCAGCAGTACCAAATAAGAAAAACGAAAATATGTACATATGTACATAATAAAGAAGTAAAAGAAAAATATTTGAAATTCCGATATCAAATCATTAAACAAATGACAATTGAAAGAATAAAAAAAAAAAAAAAAGAAAACAAATTGAAATAAGTAAACCTTAAGCATTGACATTTGTAATTTGATTTGAATTTCGCTTTGATGAGCCCAAAAAAAAAAACAAAAAAACCAAAATAAGATACAAAATATAATATGTACATACATATCTATTATAATGTTGCATATACATATACATAACAATGATAATAGATACAAATGTATGTACATATGTATGTTCAATGAAAAATCTAAGGTCACGAACATTTGAAATTAAAGAGTAAAAATATAAAACAAAAAAAGTTAATAAAAGAAAGCAATATAAATACTATATATATATAATAACAATAACTACAGTATAGGTATACATATATTATATAATATAAAAAAAAAAAAGTACTACAATTACTAAATAAAGTAAATACAAATTCGAACATGGTAATTTAAATAACAAAATCAAATAAAAAAAAAAAAAAAATCCAATAGCAACGATAACACAATAGTATTTAGAACAAAAAAAAAAAAAAAATATCAAACCAATATTGGAACACCTTGCTCTCTACTTTTTTATCTACAATTTTGTACCTATATAATACAAATAAAATGTATAAGCTTACATATCTTATCTAGAAAATTGTATACATATTTTATATGTTATAATACCAGATAATACCTACATAAATGCAAATATTAGATAATTATAACAAAATCTATTTAACTGGATTTTTATTATTAAAAATAACTAACGGTATTTACTTATATGTATATTTATTATTATTATTATTACAAATATTTTAAGTTTTTTTGTTTTTTAATTTTTATACCTTACCCTTTTTTTTTTTTCAAATCATATATTGAAAGCAAAACTATGTACCTATGTACATACATATATTTAGTTTGTTTGTTTGCTTAAAAAAAGTTTTTAACTCAACTTAATTTGACAAACCCACAAATTAACCTTGAACACAAAGCAAAGCAAAGCAAAGCAAGCATAGAAAGCAAACGAATGATCAAAGCATTGTTGTGCGGGTGTTTCGCATTCAATTCAATTTAAATATTTATGTTCATTTTTGTACAAATGTATACACGTTTTTGACATATACGCAAAAATGTTTTTGAATATGTTGTGCATACATATGTATGTACATATGTGTAATAGATTTTTTCTTAAAAGTTTATTTAACCCGATTGTTCATGTCGTTGTTTTTTTATTTTTTTTTATTTGAATTTTACTGTGAATATTTTTTTTTGATTAATTCATTAGCTTTCTAATGTTAAACAATGTTCATTTTGTTGTTAAACATGTTTGTGGATGAAATGGTTTTACCTTACCTTTTTGTTACATGTAAACATATGTACATTCTTATTATTTTTTGCTGTTCTTGTGTTAACTATCAAAAGTTAAAATTTTTTTTACATGTCAATTTTAATTTTCGTTTTGTGAAAGAATAAAAGGGAATTTGTTGTTTTTTTTTTTTTTTATGTTTAAATTTTAATTTTTTGATTACATAATCAATCAAATTTACATTTTTCTATGATAATGTATCTATTTTTATTTATATTTTTATGATATTTTTAATGTATATAAGTATCTTATATACATAAATAATATTACGCATAATATGTTTGTATACATTTTTGAGTATGTGAGATATAGAATGATTAATGCGACTACTATTCAGGTAAATGAGAATAATCAGGAGTGTATAATATGTATTTTATATTTAATATTAAATTTTATACATTAATTTATTTTAGTAAAAAGTAAAAATGCAATTTAGCTGAATAACAAATTAATATTTTATGTACAAGATAAAATAATACTAGAAAGGTAAAACAGTTTTTCCCAAGATTTTACACAAATTATTCCGCCTAGAGTCATTTAAGTTTACTTGAATGTAGTTTTATTTTAAGAAATACATATGTACATATATGAAATTAATTTACTTTATAATAAAATATTATTGATTACATAATATTTTACATTTTTATCAATTACTCGTTTAAAAACTAAATAAGTAATAATTAATTAATATAACAATTAAATAATAAGGAATTAATTACAAGAAGTATATTTATATTCTTGAATATTTTTTTCCTCTAATGGAGGTGCGAATGTCAAGAATTCCTCCTTGGTATAGTATCAGATTCTTACTGACTAAACCCACTTCCCCTTTTAGCTAATATAATGGCATAATACCCCTACCTACTAACCCAGTATATTAGCTAGGAAGTAGCGATAGGAAAGGATAGGACAATGGGAATGCGAAAACATTCTAATTTAAGAGTGAGACTGTAAGGAAACAATGAATTCGCCTATTATTATTTTGCTAACATGACATTATAGCCGTTACAACATTAACAATATGCCGTAGTATATATTAACATCTTTTTGCATGAGGAAATTACTGAAGGCAACCTGATTGTCATCATAGCAGCTATTTTTCTAGGTATTAGTATTACTTATTAATATTATTATTATTTACTAAAGAGTCAGGGCCATCAGTAGATTACAATGTATTATGTATGTCTGTTTAGTGTAGGTACACACCAAAGTATTTAATGAGTAAGTAAGTAATTAATTATCTTTTATCTTTCAATTAGTAATCCAACGCCAATGAATTTTTTTTCTTTTATAATGTTATAATATCGTTTTTTTTACAATGTTTACATCATTTTGATGAGGTTTTTATCTTTCACGCATAGTAAAACTCAAAGAAAATATATGTTATATACATATATATTATTAAACACAAAAAAAAAGTAAACGCATTCAGTATTTGGGGCAAATCTATTGTAGTTAAATCGGTTATGTTGTGATTACTGAACTAAAATGATCTCTTGAAATTGTGAAGGTGATTCGAAGGTGTTTTAAAAAAAAAAAATAGTTTAAGTAATTAAATTGAATGAAAACAAGAGTCTGTAGGAGTTGGGGCGCACAACGGATCCTAAGACTTAGGTGTAAAGATAGTTGTCTATCCCTCCTTCAAAACAACAGCAAGAATAGTAGAATAGTAACAGATAGGTAGCTGTCAGAAATGTGTTTTTTTTTTTTGTTTTTTTAAATAAGTAATAGAAATTAAATCTTAAAGGTTACCTTAAATTTCATATTGATGTTACGTTTCACATAGTTTTTCTAATTTAAAATAACTTTTCATGCTTATAATAAATTTTAAACAATTATTGGTTGCATTAATATTGTATATGATTACATTTGATCAAAATATAAAATAATGAACAGTAAAAAAAGAGAATTCTTGAATATTTAATTCAATAATTTTTGGAATGTTATATAACAAATATTAAACAAATGTAATTGATAATAGCTATCAAATGCTTTTCTCTTTAGGTGTAGCTTTTTAGGTGACACTTTGCTCTTTAGGAGTAGATCATATATTTCTCTTCCAGGGATCTAATTAATTTTACCTTATATACGATCTAAGATGGGAAAACAATTCAGGATTTATGGTCTTGTGCGTCATTTACTTCTTTGAATTACCAAGATCTAGGTTAAAAACGCGCTATTTGATGAACCCTTCTAGACAAATTCTCTCATCTCTCTTGATATATATGTCTTTATATTGAAGACCTTTTTCTTTCTTTTTTTTTTTTTTTAGATATCATATAAGTAATGACACTTCCTTATATGAAATAAATCCTAGCGTACCACTACAGAGGCTGCAATTGTTCATTTAAGTGGTACTATATACTTGATGTAGTAATTCATTTGTTGTCAAAACAGGAAAACCATCGAACTTATTTTTTGTAAAAAAAAAATAATTAAATAAATAAATAAACTTATATTATCATCCAAAGTGTTTCCCTAAAGTTGGTGATTTTCTGATTTACAATATGCCCAACTACAATTTAAACAAATTCATCATTCACTTACGTCCCAACTCCCTTTTATTTACATTTTTCCCATCCTCATTTATATAGTCACCATATAGATTCTATATATATGAATGATTCTATATATCACCATATGTCACAAGTCAACTCTTAGTACAACGGAACATATGTACATATTCCAAGATTGAAATTTATGGATTAAAAAAAAAAAACAAGTCTTCAAATTTGCCCAAATTTTATGATTTAAAATACATACTTAGCTACATATGTACATATATGATAGTCATAATTAAAGTACATACAGTTAAAAAATTCAATTTCGTGTTGATTTACGCACATATAATCTAATTTAAATCATTGTTTATTTTTGTATTTATGAAATAATGTAATTTAAAATTTTTTTAAAATTTTGATTTTTTGTTTTGTTTTGCTTTTGTTTTTTTTTTTTTATTTTTTTGAGCTTTTAAAACACCCTAATAAATTATGACTGTTTAATAGTTTTGTAAATATAATAAATGAATTTTTTATTTTTTGCATTTGTATCTAATTACTAAAGCAAATAAAGTTATGTATCTATATTATATTATGTATTATAAGTATATACATATGTACATATTATTATAATTTATACCATAATACTGGAAATGGAAGAGAAAAAAAAAACTTGTTTTCTTTACAATATACTCAAGTATAGCATATACATACATACATATGTATATAGTAATAAATATGTTAATAGAAGTTCAAAATCAAGGTTAATTTTTAAGCAGTATACATTAAATGTTTTAATTGAATATTAAATAAAAATGATGTTTTAAATCTTTAATTAAAATTAAAGTTAAAGTTATAATTATAATTATAATAAGATGGATAAAAAACAAAAAAAAAAATTTCATTAATAAGGTTAAGATAAGTAATAAATAAATAAATAAATATAAAAATATTGTTTAGTTTTTTTGTAAAATTTTGAAATTGAAATTTGTTAATAAATTTTTTAAGAATGATATTATTACGCTTTATTGTAAGATTTAAAGTAGGATTTAAATCAATTAGTACGCCCAGGTTGTATAAAGCGCTTTAAATTTATTAAATCACGTTAATTTTTTACTGAAAATTTTTTTTTGAGCGGTAAAAAAAAAGCTATACAAATTTTGCCAAAAGAAAACCAAAATTATTATATATAAATGACAGATGTCAAGATAGAAGGTTACTATATTTTTAATTAAAACACTATGACGTTTAACAAAACTCTAATTATTGGACTACGAGTTACAACTACGAGTTAAAACGTATTTTGTTCTAAGATAACATACTTACCCATAATACATTAACCGATTTCTAATGTGAATTCTGAAAGGGTGAGAACTGAAAACTAATATAGTATAATTTTTTTTTTATGATTATTTTAGATTTGTAGACAAATAAATAAGTTCCTTTTTCAAAGTTTTTGTTTAAATATTCCGGCTTTGTAATAAAAAGGCATTGATTGAAAATTAAAAAATAAAAGACCATGTAACGAAATACAGATGTTTTGTACTCATGCCAAATGTCATATTTCAATTTGGCTGCAAAATGTTTAGTAAAATTTTTGTAATAACAATTTTTTAATCGCTACAATCATTGTTTCATTCAATTGAAGGTAGTCAATTGTATTTATAAGTTTGTGTTTCAAATTCTTTAAATTTTACAATAAATTACGGTTTGAGAATTTAAATATTTTAATTTAAGTATTGAATGAAACGAAAAATACCCCTAATAATACATAATTATTATTTTTGTTTTGCTTACTCCTATAAGGAGCATAGTAAGCTTCAGTTTCTGGAATCATTATTTCACTAAGCCGTTGATTACTTGGCTGTAGCTATTGTACAATTAATACATTATAATAATTTTTTATTATATATCTCAATAATAATACATAATTATTATAATATGTGTTATTATTGCGATATATAGAAAAAATTTATATTACGGTCGTTTACATATACAAAAGAGCATATTTTTAATATAGCTAAGAATAATGCCAAATATTTTGGTAAAACATATTTTTCTCCAAGGGATATATGTAAAATATCTATAAAGTGTACATTTAACTTAAATGGGAGTAGAACTTTCATATATGGGTTGACGCATTTCAAACCTCTGGGAGTTACCTCGGCAAAATTCAAAATTAAACCTTACGTCTAATAAATGATCCTGTCGAAGTAGTAACACTATCTACTTTTAATATTTTTCGAAATATTGAAACAATATAGATATTTTGTGAGTAATGACAACATAATGACATACTTACTCTATTGAACCAAAATCAATTATACTTCTCCTAAAATAATTCCAATGTACAACGAGAGAGGCAGCAAGTGCTGATTTCTACAGAGTATAAATTAAAACTGGTTATGGAACTTATACTGATTATGAAACTGGTTATGGAACAATTTCATATGAGAACTTCTAGAATGTTAAACATCCTTTCATCACATTTTTTCCCTTCAATCAATTATGTTCTGTTGTACAATTTGCAATAGTTCAAAAATAACTTTTTAGATTCGTTTCAAATTTACCCTTTAATTGTCTCTTTTCTAATTCATTTATTTAAGCTTACATTAGTCGTAAAGGAATCTGTTCCTACTTTGTAAAAAAAATATAAGAATTAAAATATATGCTACTGAATATTATGGCAAAGGCGAACGATTATTATGCTTCTTATCTATTGTTTTCTTTTACGAAGCTGTAACTTCTTTAGGACTTTTATTTTCATTTAGAAAATATTTCAAATATAATTGAATTTACATTTCTACTCTTTAATATAATTGAATTTTAATTTATAACAAATTAGATTTTTGTCACTTTTATATCAAAAAATAGTATATTATATAATATAAAAACCTTTTTTTCTCAAAATTTATTTAAATTATAGTAAAATTTTATAACAACCTTAAAGTATGCAATAATTTGTATATATTTTTTATTTATTTATATACAGGTACCGTAGTACATAAATGAGCCAGGTAGCTATAACCCCTGTTTCCTGGTAGGAATGTGGGGTGTACGAGATATTATGTGATATATTAAATATTTATAAAATATTGCGATATATGAATATTATTTTTTTTTTTATATTATAATTATTGTACTCAGCCGGGAATCGAACCCGAGAATATATTTTTTTAGCACATTTCCAAAAAATTTTTGAAAAAATGTGCTTATTAGTTTCACTCTGTCCGTCCGTCCGTCTGTTTACAAAACTTCTACACCGTTAAAAATAGAGAAAAAAATTTTTAACCATGGGTAGGTCTCATAAAAAAAATTCATGTAGCCCCACCCATTACGGAGCTACAGCCCTTCAAAGTTTGAAAAAGCCCTATTTTTAAATGCATATATCTTATGTTCTGCTTAAGATTTTTTCAATCTGAAAACGTTATTCCACAGGTATTTCTTTTATCTTTTTAAATTAATATCAAAATTATACATTTTTTTTTAAATTTAGTATTTAAATTTACCGTTATGTGAAAACCAAATTTTGCATGATTTTTCTACTTTCATAACTCCGGTACGCTTCTAGATAGAGGCTTGAAATTTTGAGGCAAGAAAGAACTTTTAGAATTAAGTTTGCTCAGAAAATTTTTTTGGACCACCCCCTGTTTATGAGCTATTAGGGCTTAAAAATAAAAAATTTGCTATTTTTAAACACCTGTAACTTAGGAACCTGTACATATTTTACTTCTGAAGATATAAAAATTAAAACTACAGTAATATATTTTTACGTGTGTTAAAGGTTTATTTTAGTTGTAGAGGGTTCCAAAGTTGCAGCTCTTCAAAATTTCGAAAAAGTCCCATTTTCAGATGTATATAGCTCAGGCTCTGCGTAATAGTTTTACAATCTAAAACCGCCAGAAGATCGAAATTTTATTATTTATATAAAACAGTATCAAAATTATGTAATATTTTGTAATTTACTATTTAAATTTACCGTTATCTAAATACCACATTTTGCATGAAATTTCTTTTTTCATAACTCCGGCACGCCTTTAGATAGGAACATGAAATTTTGAGACAAGGAAGAACTTTTAGAATTAGTATAAGTTTCCTCAGAAAATTTTTTGGTAGCGCCCCCTCTTTAAGAGTTATAACGCCTCTAAAATTGAAAATTTGCTATTTTTAGACACCTGTAACTTAGGCACCTGTAAAAATTTTTCTTCGGCAAGACATGAAAATTAAAGATTTAATAATATATTTTTACGTGTGTTAACGGCTTTTCTTAGTTATATAGCATTCCGGAATTACGGCCCCGCAAAATTTCAAAAATGTCCTATTTTCACATTTTTTCTTATTACATGAAATTTTCAAATTTTTGTGCAAATCACACTTCTAAACAGTTATTAAGTTTTGCAAATGTGCGCTTTTAAAAACCGTTGGTTTACATTCTACCTTGTTTTTTATGATTTAAAAACTTACTTGGGGCCTCGGTAGCCTAGTGGTTAAGCATGTGGTTTATTAACTGAAGGAGTGCAGATTCAAATTGTGCACATGTAGCAAGTTTTATTAATTGATAACGAATTCGCCTTGCTATCAAATATAACGTAAATATAAAATAATATAAACAAAATAAATAATATTAGTGTATAATTTAATAACTTCGTAGCCGATGGTTTTGTAATATTGGAATATCCTATGTGAATTGTAATATTATATAAATAAATAAATAAAAACTTAATAGCCAGGCCCAAAATGGCCTTTGTAGCCGAGGGTCTTACTGTTGTTTTTACAATTTATTGTATTAATATTAGATTAAATAAACAAACAAATAAATAAATAAAAAGTATTATTATATTATTATTATTTATTTATTTCTGCTGGCCTTAATTTCTTTTACAATTTCTTTATAAACATAATTTTTAAGAGCTTATACCACAATTTAGAATTTACAACTATAATTTATTTTATTTATTAAGACTAGAATTATACTACAATTAAAAAGTTATGTTAAGGAAAATGACGACTGAAAACCTTACTAACTCTTTATTAAATTTAAAACTATAAAGCATAGCCTATTTATCATATACTAATCTACAATCGCTTTAATGAGCGGGGATTACCAGAATAATAACAACTATGTAGAAATGCTGGGTGGAATTTATCTGTTTCTTGTTCAATTGTGTTAATATTTTCAATTACTATGCAATTTTTTTAGAGAAAAAGTAAAACGGTTTGTTGTATATTAACTTTAAGAAAGAGTATTGTTTTGTTTGAAATAGTGCAATATTAGATCTGGCAGCATTTTTCCATAGCATTGAAAGTCATACAGAAGTATACTACGGAAAATCGTTTTTAAAAAGAAGCAATTAAGGATTATAATTTTAAATTATTTAAAATTAAATAACATAACCACATGCTTCTGTTAAATGGATTAGGATAATTTAAAGAAAATTCTCTCAATTGTGGTTTTATAATTTTTCTAGATATTTTTTATTTACCTTTATTGGTAATTATTCGTTTTATTATTCGAAATTTTCCATATTTTTACAAAAATAATTTAAAAAAAAAAAATCACATTTTTCGTTTAATTTAAAATTATGAAACATTTTTATATTATTTTGTTTTTATATTATAATTTGTTTATTAGTATATAAAGTGTATATAAGTATGTATTTATAAGAATATACAGTTGTTTTCATTTTAAAACATTAAAATTATGATATTTTAGAAATATCCTTAATTTGTTTTCTTTCATTCTATTACCTTAGATATTTTTCAAGGTTAAGTTTATATAATATGTTTTTATAATGTACAGATGGCATTAAACCTTATTTTGTTAAATATTTTACCTTATCTAATAACAAAAAAAAAAGAAAAAAAATAATAAGGTACCTTAGGGTGTTTTTTTTTTTTTTTTATATTAACAATAAATATCCTTGATAATTTTTTTTCGTTTATGAATTATGGGTGTATACATTAATTAAAACAATGTATAATATGTCATTAAAAATTTAATTAGAATTTAATTATAAACAGTTAGTTATAAAAAAAAAAAATTTTAATGGGATAATTACTCTTTTGGGTGAATAGATATGGGTTTGATGAGAATAGACTTGAATGAAGAGATTTTACGTTAATATACGGTTTTTATTTCAATAATAGGTAGGATTAAACAGAATTTGGGAATACTTAAAATGTAAGTATAATATTTAAGAGCAGTAAAATTTTTTTAAAGTAGGTGCTTAAGAAGTAGGTTGTTTTAAAGTCTCAAGGTTTTTGAATTGGATATTTTTAAAGAGAGAGAAGAATTCAAATAATTAAATAGCTTATTTTTGAGAATAAAAAGTATTTATTTATTTATAATTAATTTTTATATAAACATTTATTTGAAAAAGAAATTTATATTAGGAAACTCAATTTTTTAAGGAAATATTATAGGTAGCATAGTTTGTTTTGTTAATTATACAATAATAAATAACTAAAAAAAAAAAATTAATAAGTATAGAATTTTTTAAAACATTTTATAAGCTTTCATATCTGTCATATAATTTTTATCCTTGAAATTTGAACATAATAATTAAAAAAATAATATTTTTTAATTAGCTAAGTTCTATTTAAAATTTTTAATATTTTTTTTTTTTAAGCTTTAATTTAAAATAGTATTTTAGAGGGAGTATTCACGAGTTGTCGTATTTGATAGTTGTTTCGTCATAAAACTGTAAACTTTTGTAAAAATGTTTTATGAAAAATTTGAATACGACACCCGAAAAAATCTAAAATACTTTAATATATACATGGTGTGTCGAATGCGTCATATTTATCGTATTGTTGTATCCTATTTAATAAAAAGGAATATCCTATTTAGTGTAAAGAAACAATTAAAGAAAATTGGATTAATAAATGATGGTACATGCTGATTCGATCAAAAAGAAGAAAATACTCTAGGAAACATACTCAAAAACTGTATATTTTTACTCCGAGCAAGCTATGGGCATCTAAGATCATATTGCTTTGCCAAAAATCAACTGCCAGCCATATATAGATCTTTACTTTCTTACCAAAAATCATATACAGATCTTTACTTCTTTACGAGATAGTAGTAGTTATAAGTCGGAGGTAAAATTTGTGGTAAAAAGATCCCAAGGTCACTTATACTCGTTCAAATAACAATAATCTAATCCTATTTAGTTTTAACATTTACCAGTTTTTATATTTATAAAAATGGTATAAAATAAAGATGAATAATGATTTCTAATATTCATTAATTTTTAAATTTATAAAAATTATGATTTGTTCGAAATGAAATTTTTATTTTGTATAAAAATAAAATACGCTGTCATCTGATATTTAACATTTAACGATACAACGATACAACACCTAAAATACAAAGTGTACTTTCGGGGCATCGGTGGCCTAGTGAGTAAGAGCGTGTAAAATACGCTGTAAACATCGAGAGAGTGTGAGTTCGAATCCCACACACGTCGTAAGAGTTACTCCCTCTTACGACATTTTCAGCCACGCCGGAACAGAAAAGGCTGTGTAATTTCCTGTCCACATTTATGTGGCAGAGAAATGCATTAAAAAAAAAAAAAATGTTTTTCGTTCATATCATTAGATATAAAATGGGTTGTAAATTTACAATTTTACAACGATACTATAAGTTGTGATTGAATAATAATTTTATTTTAATTTGAAATGCGATAATTATTGCAAAGATAAAGTAAACCTTTTAGATAGATAGTTACAAAACAAAAAAATATCACATTTCTGATAGTCACCTATACCTATTATACTACTTTACTATTTGTTGTTGTTGTTTTGTAGGAGGGAATAGACAATTATCATTAAATACACCTTAAACGATATTTAAAAAAAATAATATGTGGAGTCTATAAAAAAAGATAAAAATTTAATAGGTGGCAGAAAGCAACCTAAATCAACTTTTAATGCTTTTCTATAAAATATATAAGTATAGAGAAATTTCTCTACTAAAAACAAAACTAATAAAAAGTAATTAAATTTTGTCAAGAATTTTCGTATTTTTTTAGAAATAGACTTTATAGATGAAGTTTTAGTCTTTAATAAGATATGAAACCATAAGAACACGAAATGATTTTAACGACGATATATGTATAGAGTTATTAAATATACATTTTAATTAATGTATTTTCTTTCTTTACTGATATTCTTCTGTTATTCGTCCATTAAATTTTAATTATAATTCATAAGCTATTATTCATAAATAAATAATAATTTATTACCATATATAGATATTATGATTTTATTTACATTTTTGTTTTAAACGATATATTTTGAAATTTAAAGTTATGCAACAAACGGATAAAGTTTTTATATATATACATTTATTATTATTTTTTATTTAAATTCATTATGTACATATAAATTTTTTATTTTGAAAATCAATAGTAAATTTTTTTTCTGTCAGTATTTTCAATATTTTCAATTGAAATATTTCAAATATTAATTTTTCCAAAATATCCTACTTTTTTAGACATTAAAAAAATGTGTCCACAATTTTATTTTTACTTTTGTTATTTATGATCGTGTCGTATAATAAATACATATATATTATATACATATATATGTACTATATTATTATATGTATATATATAAAAATATTACATATAATAATATAGTACATAATATAATATATATACTCGTATATTACATTCTATACATACTGAAATTATGAACATATTATAATATTATTTTGAATTGTTGCCATTTTAAATAAATTGCATTTATAAACAAAAAAACAAAAAACAAAAAACTAAAATAACTTCTTTTTTTTTTCTTTTTGTTAAAGTAAAAAAATAAAATGGGTTTTATTTTTTAACATTTTTCCATATCTATAATAAAGTTTTTGGTAATTTGTTCCCAAAACAAAAAAAAGAAAAAAACAACGAGGAAGAATACAGTTGCCTTTGTCAGCTCTTAGATACCCGTACGAACCGTTAGTATGTTCACAGCCTGTCACTCTGCTCACAAAATTATTTTTTTAATATTTTAGTATTTTAAAATAATTTGGATGAATTTTATAATTTCTAGAACTATGGGTTGTACATATATTCAAACTATATGTTTTATGTACATTCTTCAAAAGCAGATTCTAACCTTTCACATAACGATTATCAATCCAAAACTTTTTCAAATATTCTATAGTACCATTTAATACTAAGCGGTAAATATATATTAAATTTACTAAGTACAAAACAATAAATATAATTTTAAATATTATATTATATTATATTTAAATATTCCATTGACAGAATAATTTCTTATAAGTACAATAAAATACATATATGTATGTAAATACGGCGCTATATAATATACATCTATACTCTTATCATTCATTCACTAGTGACATATACGATATGTAAATAAACATGATATTATATAAGTATATATGTATAACAATATCATATAAATAAAAATTCTTCAAGCAACCGTTATGTTGTTTATTTATTTACATTTTTATGTACTACGCATTATATCCTCAACAATTTCAAATTATCGAGTAAAACAAAATGCAAAAAATTTGTTGAAGAAATTTGTTAGAAAATTTGAAAAAATCAAGTAGCATTTTCGTCAATTATAAAGTAACTCTATACTATTAAAAAAAGTTATTAACAGAAATAAGAGTATAATGTTTTGTGTATTACTTCAAAAAAATTTTAACAGGTGTTCAACGGGGAGTGATACAAAAAAAATTTCTGAAATGACTCATACTTATTTTCAAAGATCTAACTTCTGTCAAAATTTCAAGTTTCCAACTTAAACCGTTTAGAAGATAGAAGGGTTGAAGAATTTTGCAAAATTTGAGTTTCACATAACGGTAAATTAAGACACCGTATGCGACAAATATATATTTATTATACACATACTTTTAAAGCTAATAAAAGTAGTAATCGTTTGGCGTTTTCAAAATGAAGATATACCTTATACAACTTGTGCTATAACAATTTAAATATAGAGCTTTTTTGAACCTTTGGGGAGCTGTAGCTCCGTAACGGGTGGGGCTACAAAAAAAAGTTATAAAAAATAAAATTAATATTTTTGTGAGATCTATCAGTAGTTAAAATTTCATAGCTCTATTGCAAAAAAAATGAGGGGACCTAAAAGTTAGGTGTTCGAGAGCTACCCTAAGGCTTGGTCCAAACTCAACCAAAAAAAATAGGGAACCTACAAATTACTCCCAAAATATTTTGTGTAAATTTCAAGATTCTAGCTTTCTTAGTTTTTGAGTTAGCGTGCTGACGGACGGACGGACGGACGGACGGACATGGCTCAAAAGTCTTAGAATTTTTTTCTGATCCGATCCATAGCTTTGAAGGTATATCTAGCTCGCTTATTTCGAGGTGTTACAAACGGAGGAGTAATTTTATTATACCCGATCCTATCGTACGGGTATAAAAATATAAAAGAAAATTGTTTTTTTTTGTGTGTGAATAAATAAATATACATATACATACATACATATATGCATGCACTACCAAAAAAAACAAAAAAAAATTAAGAGGCGCATTTTTTGTGTTTTTATTTTTTTATTTATTTTTCTTGCCCCCCCTCCCTTTGTTTTTATTTTACGGTATATTTTCAAGTAAAATAATTATTGTCAGTACGTCTTGACCTCATTTTCTTGTTTTTTTTTTTTTTTTTTTTTTTTTTTTTTTTTGTTTCTTTCTGTTTATTTATTCCTTTTTTTTTTACTTATAAAGAGTAAAATTTTTCGTTTTAGAATATAATATGTAGAAAATAAAAATATAAAAAGGAATAAAAAAAAGAAAAAAAGAAAAAAAAGGACGTCATGATTACATGTGCTTTAATCTTATAATATATGATTACGTTTATTTTGATTACCATTATTATATAAATATATGTACATATACAAACAGACATACATATACATAAATACAATAATATATTTAAATATTCATGGACATAAATCTATTTTTGTTGTTTTTTTTTTGTTTTACCCTTCATTTTACTTACATTTTATATACTATAGAATTCTACATATATATATATTATATATATATATATATGTATATAAAATCTATACTATGTAATTCTTTAATTTCCTATGTAACTTCATTTATTTTTTATATTTATCGTTTTAATATATAGAACTCTACTCTTCTAAACCTTTCTAATAATATGTTCTTTCTTATATTTGTGTATGTATGACATTTTATTACTTGTATGTAGTGTATTTTTATTTTTTTTTGTATATTAAATTATTGTTGGCTTGTGTTTTTTGATTTTTTTTTTACTTGTATTGAGTTATATTATTAATATTATTGTTGTTTTTGTTGTTTTTTTGTAACTGATATTAATAAAAAAAAAATCTATGATAAAAAAAAATTATAAAATGTCAGTTTGGATATACAAAAAAAACAAAATTATATTATATTAGGTATATACGTATTATGGGAGTGGGTTACAATCGTACAAATCAAAATCCACCTATGACAAAATCTTGCTTTATTTGTTTTTATTTTGCAATACAAAATCTTTTACGGACAAAATCTCACAATTAAATTTTTAAAGAAAAGAATAGATTGTCGCTTTGTTTTTAAAGAATGTATGTACATAAACAAATAGTTAAGGAGAGATTTTACAGTTGGTTTCAAAATCAGGATTATACACTTTTTTCAGAATATTTATATATATGTATTATATATGTATGTACAATGTGAGATTCTGAATTAGGAGGGATTTTAGAGTAATCAATATGTAACACGCAAGTAATATGCAAGATGCAAGTAACGGTCACATGTCATAAGTCCCATTGCAAGTAACGGTGAAATATCATAAGTCCCACAGCATTGGGTCATAAGTCTCATCGGGACTCATGACTCTGGGACTTATGACTCTAGGACTTATGACTCTGGGACTTATGATTCAATGGACTTATTTTTGTTCCCAATGGGACTTATGACCCTCTGAAAAAAAATAATTGGCTCCATACCAACTCAAAATTTATTATTAAATGAAATTAAGTGAAAACATTTACAATATTTTGAACAATTGTCCTACAAAACGGTCGAGATCGCGGGTCAAGGCAGCGGACGTGATGCGACGTACAACTCGACGCACGACATGGCGCGCCCCGTGTTATGCGATTTTTTTCGCCTAACTACACTCATTTGTGCACCTTCCTCGCTCAATAATATTTCATTTTACTTACGTGCTCTGCATGTGCAATATAAATTATCATCAATTGTGTATATCCACATTTGGGAACTGTACGAAAAGTTCCATCTAATAAGTAACACTTATACACTTTACTCCTTTATCAATGAAATCTAGCAATGTATGAACTTTATAACAATAACATCTTTGATAGTTGAAAATATGGGCTATAAATGATATATTCAGAATAATTGGTCGAATTGAACACAGCTCAATTTTTGCAAATCACTTAAAGGTGTTACAGAAAAAGTAAGTAAGTAAGTCAAACAAAAACAAAAATATTTGATGAACTCTTAAAAATTTATTTCATTAACTTAATGGGACTTATAACCCAGTTGTTTTGGGACTTATGACTCAGTTGTTATGGGACTTGTGACTCTGCGACTTATGACATGTCACCGCAAGTAACATGCAAGGCAGCGGACGTGACGCGACGTACAACTCGACGCACGACATGGCGCGCCCCGTGTTATGTGATTTTTTTCGCCTAACTACACTCATTTGTGCACCTTCCTCGCTCAATAATATTTCATTTTACTTACGTGCTCTGCATGTGCAATATAAATTATCATCAATTGTGTATATTCACATTTGGGAACTGTACGAAAAGTTCCATCTAATAAGTAACACTTATACACTTTACTCCTTTATCAATGAAATCTAGCAATGTGTTAACTTTATAACAATAACATCTTTGATAGTTGAAAATATGGGCTATAAATGATATATTCAGAATAATTGGTCGAATTGAACACAGCTCAATTTTTGCAAATCACTTAAAGGTGTTACAGAAAAAGTAAGTAAGTAAGTCAAACAAAAACAAAAATATTTGATGAACTCTTAAAAATTTATTTCATTAACTTAATGGGACTTATGACCCAGTTGTTTTGGGACTTATGACTCAGTTGTTATGGGACTTATGACTCTGCGACTTATGACATGTCACCGCAAGTAACATGCAAGATTTTGTTCTATAGTAGATTTTGGAAAAAAGATTTTAATGTTTTGACAGATTTTCGAAAGCAAAATTTTGTATACAAAATTTTAGCGTATAAGAATATGACACAAATCCTTATATATATATTCCATAGTTATATAGATGCATACATATTGAGTAATTTATATATAAAAATTTTTGTTTATTTTTTTACTACCTATAAAGAAAATAGAAAATTAATAGAAAAAAATGAAAATGCTATAAAATTAAGTTTATTTATAATATCGAAATAATAATAATAATAATAATAATACATTATAGCAATTGTTATGTATATATATATGTATAATATATTTGTATAATATGTAAAGAAGGTCAAGTGTTATAATATGAAGTTTTTAGTTTTTAGGTTTTTTTATCATTTATTTTATGGTTTTTTTTTTATAGTTTTTCTCGATTTTTTATCGATTTCATTCTTGACCTTAAAAAAACAAAAAAAAAAAAAAAACTAAGATAAAAAAAAAACAAAAATGTAAATAAAACAACGAAACAATAATATAAAATAAAATTATACAACAATTGTTATGAAAATTTTGAACTTTTTATATTATTGAATATTATTTTCGATTATTTTTCTTATATTTTACCAAAAGTTTTATATCTTATACCAAAAGTTTAAACAACATTTGGGTGTTATATTGAATAGTGCCAAGAAAAATAAATAAAATATAATCCTTTAAAATTTGTTATAAATTTTAAATTGAATTCAATAGAGAGAGTTCCAAAAAAAAAAAAAAAACACTTTACCATTATAAAGTATAAAGTAAAAACCAAATTTTCGTTTTCAGCAACCAGCAATTTTCTAATTATTCATTTCCTTTTTAAAGTTTTGATTTTTATACGCCAGCAAATCTAATTTCCTATAGATTTAAATGTTTCTTAAGGATTTTTATTTATTTGTTTTATTGATGAAGGCTGAGCTAACGCGTTATATAGTAATCACTTGATATTAGATCCGTATAGTGTACTTTCAAAATGTAGGAAATTTATTTGACTAGAGTTGGTGTTGCAATTTCACTAGATTTATGTCACGATGATACCATTCTGACGGGCAGAAGCTTGGAAAGAATTTCAGATAAATGTCCAACAGTTCATCTAAACATCAATCTTATTTGGCTTATTTCAGCTCGAAAGTGAAAAAGTATGCATTTGGATCATTTTAAATTCAGATCTTACCACAATGTCTGTACTGCAAATTATAGCTGTTATCCATCACACTCTGGTCAATTCAAAAAAATTCTTTTTAATATTAAATTTGTGGGTTTTTACAGGTATGTGGACAGATACAATATATTCTCAACGTTTAGTTTAAATTTTAGTTTTAAGTTTAGTTTCTGAAGGATATTCTACTGTTTATATTACAAGCTATTTAATATACATATACATATATTTTTCGAAAAATTTTGAAACATTGGTTAACAAAGATTTTTAATTATTTCTGAAGAGAAATTTGAGTTAGATGTCAATTAATTTGAGAATTTTGAGAATCTTAATTGGAAAAATGTCATGTATCAGAATAAGTAACTATACGTTTCTTAAATTAATTAAATGATCAAATTTACAAGTAAACTTTGTTCGAAAAAAGCAATGATACCTCCGTTATTTGTTAACAACTTTTAATAGCATTTTTAATCTTTATTTAAATAAAGTTGAAAGTTAGCTGGGCGGGAAATATTCTTAAAATTTATAGAGTAACAGACAATTCAAACAGGACATTTTATTAATTTAGGAACTGCAATAAATGCAGTTTGATAGGAAATTGTAATTTTTTTTTAATATCAAAAACAAAATAAATATTTAAAAAGAAAATTTTTGTACTCTATTATTTAGAAAGTTAAAAACATAAATAAAAGGATAAAAACTTTTATGATAATGTATAAAATAACTATATAATAGGATTTGAACTATAAAATATTTTTGAATGAAAATATAAAAGCCTCTTAATACCAAATATATT